>CM017574.2:6308495-6908495 GCA_007844105.2 Rhamnella rubrinervis | reverse complement strand
AATTAATTAATAACAAACCATAAATTAAAGTGAAAATTTACATCAAAACAGAAAAATAGTCTTAAGTCAAGTACTTTTGGATCCATTTGATGAAAAATAGTTAATAATATTTTGGATCCATTTGATGCGCTCTCTCACCATCATATACCTCCACTTCTTTCCTAAACCATAAATAAAAATAAAAAACAAAAATATATAAATAAAGTTGTTTTTATGTTGGTGGAAAGATGGATAAGACATTAAAATTTGATGAAGTTTATTATAAGCTGAAAGTCACCGTCAAAACAAAATAGTATATATATATATATATATCAAAGAAACCAAACTATATGATTTTTTTCGATTAATACTATGTTTGGATTGATGAAATGAAAGGAAATGATTTAAATACTCGTGTGGATGAAATAAATAAAAGAGAAGGAAAAGGTGCGCCTGTTCTCTGTTTTCCCTTTTCATTTCTTTTTCTTTAACAATAGAAATTTTCTACACTACATTATAGGATAGGGGTCACTAACCCACGACCTGAAGGATGAAAGTTAGAGGCTTTTGCCATCTGTGATGTCTCCATGTAAACATCTGTTTTCTAATTTAGTCTATTTTATTTCCACCGATTTTCACCCAAAATTAAGTGGAAGAGGAGGAAAAGAAAAAAATATTTTATAAATATTTTATTATTTAGTTTTTAAATTGCTTTAAATGCTCCAAGAATTATTTTTCACTGGGTCATTATAGTTTAGGAGAAATTAATTCAATCTGAAACATATATATATTAATTGTATAATGAGCTTCTATTATAAGTTAAACAAGAAGATAATTAATTCAGATTCTTTAATGTTCATTTTTCAAAATAAAACCACAGGCAGAAGTAGGCTATTTAAGCCAGCAACGTACAAAAGAATCAAGTTCAAACCATCCAAGTTAATAGCCATGGCACCCTTACTAAACATATCAATCTCCAACAATCTCCAGTTTTTCCCTGTTTTCATTCTCATCTTCATTCTAGTATTGTTTCCTTGTCTGTCTGCTGCAACAACAAGTGAAGCAGAGGCCCTTCTGAAATGGAAAAACAGCCTTCACAATCTAACTAATCATTCTCTTCTTCCCTCATGGAAGTTGCTACCTTCTTACAATTCCACTTCACCTTCTACTAATTCTTCTCATAGTAGCTGCTGCCAGTGGATTGGGATTGTTTGTAATGAGTTTGGGAGTGTCACCGAGATTAATCTTGCTAGCAGTAATCTGAAAGGTACGCTCCAATACTTCAACTTCTCATCATTTCCCAACTTACTCTCCTTTGTGTTGAATGACAATTCACTTTACGGAAGTATACCTTCTCAAATCAGTAACCTTTCTAGACTCACCCACCTTGAGTTGGGTTGGAATCAACTCTCTGGAAATATTCCATTTGAAATAGGCATGTTGTTGTCTCTTGAGGTGTTTTGGGCTCACAATAACAATCTTTCAGGTGCAATCCCTGTATCGATTGGAAATCTTAGAAGCTTAACCTTTTAGCTCTTGAAGAAAACAAAATTTTTGGAACCATCCCTGAAGAAGTAGGACAACTTAGCTCTCTCGTGGTGCTTTATCTGTATGAAAACAATCTCAGTGGTACAATCCCTTCATCAATTGGAAACCTGAGCAAGTTATCCGATTTAGGGCTTTATACTAACAACATTACTGGATCCATCCCTAAAGAAGTTGGACAACTTAGCTCTCTCGTGGTGCTTTATTTGTATGAAAACCATCTCAGTGGTTCAATCCTTCATCAATTGGGAACCTGAGCAAGTTATCCGATTTAGCGCTTAGTACTAACAATATTATTGGATCCATCCCTAAAGAAGTAGGACAACTTAGCTCTCTCAACACGCTTTATTTGCATATAAACCATCTCAGTGGTTCGATCCCTTCATCGATTGGAAACTTGAGCAAGTTATCCTATTTAGCTCTTGGTAATAACAACATTACTGGATCCATCCCTAAAGAAGTAGGACAACTTAGCTCTCTCAACTGGCTTTTTGAACACAAATCATCTCAGTGGTTCAATCCCTCATCGATTGGAAACCTGAGCAAGTTATCCTATTTAGAGCTTAATACCAACAGCATTATTGGATCCATCCCTAAAGAAGTAGGACAACTTAGCTCTCTCAACACGCTTTATTTGCATATAAACCATCTCAGTGGTTCGATCCCTTCATCGATTGGAAACTTGAGCAAGTTATCCTATTTAGCTCTTGGTAATAACAACATTACTGGATCCATCCCTAAAGAAGTAGGACAACTTAGCTCTCTCAACTGGCTTTTTGCACACAAATCATCTCAGTGGTTCAATCCCTCATCGATTGGAAGCCTGAGCAAGTTATCCTATTTAGAGCTTAATACCAACAGCATTACTGGATCCATCCCTAAAGAAGTAGGACAACTTAGCTCTCTCAACTGGCTTTTTGCACACAAATCATCTCAGTGGTTCAATCCCTCATCGATTGGAAACCTGAGCAAGTTATCCTATTTAGAGCTTAATACCAACAGCATTATTGGATCCATCCCTAAAGAAGTAGGACAACTTAGCTCTCTCAACATGCTTTGTTTGCATGCAAATCATCTCAGCAGTTCAATCCCTTCATCAATTGGAAACCTTACTAATTTGGAAAATTTTACTATGCGACAACTCTTTGACTGGCTGTCTTCCAGAAAATATATGTCTTGGTGGGAAGCTTAAATGGCTTGCAGCATTTAATAACCACTTTATAGGTTCCATTCCGAAAGGCCTAAGAAACTGCAACACCTTAGTCAGTGTTAGTCTTCAAGAAAATCTCCTAACAGGAAATGTGTCGGAAGAGTTTGGAATATACTCAAATTTGTATTATATGGATTTGAGCAACAACAAGTTTGTTGGTAAACTTATTGGAAATTGGGGACAGTGCCCTAAACTTATGAAGCTGAACTTCTCCAACAATAAAATCTCTGGCACACTTTCTCCTGAACTCGGGAATGCTACTCAATTGCAAATACTTGACCTTTCATCTAATCTTCTAGTAGGAAAAATTCCAAAAGAATTGGGAAAGTTAAAATTATTGTTCAACCTCAAATTGAACAATAATAGTTTTTCAGGCAAAGTTCCTACTGAAATTGGAATGTTATCTCAACTTGAACAGCTTGACCTTTCTACAAACGAATTCAGTGGACAAATTCCAATGCATTTGGGGCAATGTTCAAAATTGTTACACTTGAACTTGAGAAACAATAGATTCAGTGGGACTGTTCCCTTTCAGATTGGGAGTTTGCGTTCTCTACAAGATCTCGATCTAAGTCAGAATTTTCTTACAGGGCAGTTGCCTTTGGAGCTCGGACATTTGCAGATTTTAGAAACATTCAACATCTCCCACAACAATTTCTCTGGCTCAATTCCATCCACATTTAAAGAAATGTTGAGCTTGACATCTGTCGATATGTCGTACAATCAACTAGAAGGTTCTCTGCCTCACATAAAAGCCTTCATTGAGGCCCCAATTGAAGCTTTGGAAAACAACAAAGGGTTGTGCGGAAACAACTCTAATTTGAAGCCCTGCCCCATATTTAAAAAAGAGAGCAATGAAGTGGTAATAATTTCAGTCATAGTGTCCATTTTGGTCACTATCTTGCTATTCTTTTTAATTGTTGGAGTGCTCCATATTCGCCAAAAAAGAGAGAGGAAGCATATCGAAGAACCAAGAGTGACACAAAATAAAACTTTCTTTGTTGAGTGGGGTCATGATGGAAAAAAGGTTCATCAAGAAATAGTTGAAGCCACAGAGAACTTTGACTCCAAATATTGCGTTGGAGTTGGTGGATTTGGTAGTGTCTACAAAACACAGCTGTCAACTGGTCAAGTTGTTGCCGTGAAAAAAATTCATGAGAATGGTGGAGTGGCCGATGAGGAAGCTTTCGAAAGTGAGACTAGTATTTTGACAAAAATACGGCACCGAAATATCATCAAGCTTTATGGATTTTGTTTGCATTCAAGACACTCATTTTTGGTGTATGAGTTTATGGAAAGGGGAAGCTTAGCAAAGATGCTCACTGATGATGGGAAGGCGGTGGAATTGGTGTGGGCTCTGAGAGTGAACGTTGTGAAAGGCTTAGCCAATGCTGTATCCTACATGCACCATGAATGTTGTCCTTGCGTAGTTCACAGAGACATATCAAGCAAGAATGTTTTGTTGGATGGAGATTATGAAGCTCATCTTTCTGACTTCGGTTCTGCTAGAACTGTTGATCCCGACTCATCAAATTGGACTTCATTTGCTGGAACCTTTGGATACGCAGCCCCAGGTATGATTCAATTTCCTTTAAAATATTGGCTTTTCAATTTTTTTGGGTACTTTTTGAAATAAACTCATGTTTTGTTCATTTCATTTATGTACTTAAGATAATTAACTTGGCAGCCCATGTTTTGTTCATTTCATTTAATTTAATGCTTGATTTTATTTTTTGCATTTTTCACCCTTGCATGTACCATGAAAGTGGATTAAGCTTAATTATTTGGCTGCAGTATATTATTCGAAGTTAAAATACTCTGCCCCGTCTAACATTTCCAATTAGGAAATAGTATTGTAAAAGAAAATTAAGCTTAATTATTTGACTGCAAAGTATAGTAATATAATTAGACTTGTTGGCAAGTAAGGATTTGTAATATTTAATCTCAATCATTGGGAAATATTAACTTAAAACAACATGTTTTGCTGAAGAGCTTGCTTACACGATGGAAGTAAACGAGAAGTGCGATGTGTACAGCTTCGGAGTTGTAACGTTGGAAGTGATCATGGGAAGCCATCCAGGAGATCTCATCTCGTCCCTTCCCATACTATCGTCATCGTCGTCAGCAACTATTCATCATCAGATTCCGTTTAGAAAGGTATTGGATCAACGCCTGGCCCCTCCAAGGAACCAAATAGCAAACCAAGTGGTTTCCATTGCACATATAGCATTTGCATGTCTGAAAGCAAATCCACAATCTCGGCCAACTATGAAGCAAGTTTGTGACAAATTAGCAGCTTCATCACCATCACTGTCAGTGCCTCTTGATCTGATTACAGTACAGCAGCTGTTTGATCCGCCAACTTGACATCTTGATCACACTTATGCAGTTGCAATTTTTCCTTGTAAGTTCATGTTGCTGGTGTATGTGTTTTGTATTTTGTTTCACTTTTTATTGGTGTTGCAGTGCATTTCTTTCTTTTCACATTCCCTTTCTTTTACGTTTTAAGATCTTTAATATTTAAAATGTAGAATAAAAAAAATACAATAATGTCATAATTTAAAACTAAACTAAAACTAAAAATACAATAATGTTATATGATTATTTTGCTTTTTGAACTTGGAGGTAGGACGGGCCAGATTTGAATCCGGTGGCATTGTGTGGGGAAACAGTGGCTTTACCAACCTCAAGTTATATTGTTTTCTGAGACACATGTCATGGCTAACACAGGTATAAAATATAGTTTATACCGGTAGCATGGTCATTCTTAGTATGATCATAATGTTGTGCGTATGTGTTTGTATATAAAGATTAATTCTAATTAAACATTGCTATGATCAAATTAATGATTAAGAATAGTTTTTAATTAATAACAAAACTTGCAACATAATGAACAACTATTGGAAAAATTAGCATGAAAATGGCAATGGATTAGAATTTTGTACAATCTTATATTACAAGTGCACCATCTCCTACGTGCCAAAAGAGTATATATCTACCACTTACATATTCTAAACCATATATATATATATATATATTTGTACAGCGTAATCGTGTTTTCAACATTTTTTATTTTTTGTAATTTATAATCTAAATGCTGTAATTTGTTTTGGGTAAATAGACCTGAGCTTTGATTTTTTTTATATTATTATTTAATACAAATTAATCCAACCCTAAATTGTCTGAATGAGTACAGTCGTACACCTTCATTTTTTATATTAAGCTCTGTTACGTAATATTATACATATCACCCACAACATCCAGTTTCGATATCTTCTCTCTACATCTGACCTCAAATATAACATTCAAATCGGCTATTTTTTTTTTCCTAGTAATCTTAATGCTTTTTTGCTAGAAACATTTTAAAATGTGACATGTGTCATGTGAGCCTCTCGTGTGCATGGAGGTGCTTATTTTGGGTTGTCATTTTTTTAGGAAAACAAATAAATATTTTCTTACTTCCTTTTTTTTGATAAAAAATAAAATAAAATACTGTCTGCTTCTCAACAAACACAAACTATGTCGAAAAGTTTAATTTTGGATTTTGGATTTTTATTTTTATTTCCATTTCTTTTTAATTTTTTTTTTCTGGCGGGAAGTTCAGAACAGAGCAGAGGTTGAGGCAAAACTATCCTTCCAAAACAGAAAACCCTAGAAAGTGTGAAAAACCGAATTCTGTAAATTTGGGTAAAATTCCAATTCCATTGTCGGTCTAATAAGGAATAGTTGGAAAATAAAGCAAAAGTGGATACTACTTCCACCATGTACTGGGTGGCTTCCTGAAACGCTGTCGTTTTGTTTCCCAGATGGCGTTCTCTGGCCCTTCTCCTTCACTCTTCTCATCGTTGATACAGCTCCTTCACTCCCTCTCCTGTCGTCTTGTAATCTCTCAAACTCTCTTATTTAATAATAAAGAGATTCACTTTATTGTTAACGGTGCTATGGTACTCACTTTATGTTTATGCATGCTGAGGTCTCTGTAATTTCGCTTCCATTGATTTAGAGTCTATGGGAATGTTGGGTATGCCACTCTGGTACAAATGGTTTTGGATGTAAAGTTGGAATTTTTTGAAAAGCCTGAGAATATGTGCCCTTTTCTCCACATGTGCAAAAAATTTCTTCACAAGCAAAAGTTAATGCTTTTTTTTTTTTTTTTTTCCCTTCATTTGGTGGCTCAAAGTCATTTACTCACCAAGATAACTCTTTTAGTGTATTTGGATATGATGGACCACAAAAAGATATACTTTCAAACATTTCAGTGCTTAATCTGCGCAATCTTTGAGGTTGGTGTCACTTTTCCTGAAGAGGTTTCTTAGATAAAGAAGTTAATCAGGTAAAGATATTATATTTGGTATTCTCTGAATGAAGTATGACACACAAAACAATCAATGCTGATGTAGGTATTACTTATTTATATTCTTGATCATAGATTTTAATAATTATGAAAATGTTTAGTTCATATCTGTAGCCAATTGTTGCATTTAATATTTATATCTAGCATCTTTGATGCCATAATTTAACTTCTAACTCGGGGAATTTCATTGGATGAACGACAACAGTGGAGAATTTGGGAGGATTTATTGTTTCAAAGATAGGAAGGTTCTAAAAGGGAGTGCAAAAGCTACGAAGAAGCTTAAAGCTTTGAATAATGTCCTGGATGAAAAGGGTCTTTCTAACATATTGTGGTGAAAGGAGGTACACTAGCTCATAAATTTGTTAAGTTTTTAGATAATCTCATCTCAATTGGCATTGTATTTCTTGATATCAACAAGAAAAATCAGTTGTGCATATTATTGCAGAGGATGCTGGCTTGCAGGAAGCATTTAACTGTCCAGCTGGTTAAAAGGCTTGAGTATTCCAATTTGCTAGGGTTGGATGTTAACTTGAAAAGTGGAAGGTGAGCTCTTAGTCTATCTTACTGTTATTTTGTCTAGATTTCTTATGGCTTTGAAAAGTAAGCGGAGGAAGAACACTTGATGAGTTATGCTTTGTTCTTTCTCCTTTTGTTGGTGTTGGGAGTATTTCTTTCAATTTATTTTAAAATTTATTTAGCACTGGGCCTCTTTTATGGTTTGTGTCTAAGTTGTCCTACTTTTATTAGTTCTAGGGTTTTTGGCACCAATGACCCCTGAACTATGTACAAAGTTGTAAAATTGCCCCTTAAACTATAAAACCAATACCTGCTGAACTTTAAAAACAGTTGCAAATTGACCGGTTATTCATAAACGTAGTACATTTTTAGCCGTTCAGATGTACATTTTTTTTTTGTATGTTAAAGGCTGAGGTAAGCGGTGGTCGCTAAAAAAATAAATTAGTTTGAATCATTGACACAAAAAATATTTCTGAACAGTTAAAAAAAATGCTGTGTTTAAGGTAAAGTACACTGCGTTTATGATTCTGGGGCAATTTGCAACTTTGTGCATAGTTCAAGGGCATTGGTGCCAAAAACCCTTAATTCTATTACTTTCAGGAATCAATTTCCTATAGCAATCTTTTGGTTACCTTGTCTTACGAGGATAAGAGAGTTTTCTCTGGAATACAAGAGTGCTTTTAAGTTAGATTTCTGGGAAATATTACCATTTGTCTTTATTTTAAAACAGTAATCTACCTCTTTTCTTTAAAGTTTTTCAAAACGTGGTTTCCTTATCTGCAAAATCACTCATTGATGACTTGGCTAAGCCAAAGTTTCCACGTGAAGTTTTACTCTGCAGGGTATGTTACTAATTTATTGTTGGTCATATTGTTGAATCCTTTTCTAGTTCATAGTTCCATTGGCTCATTGAAAATACTTCTTGTATGTGGATTGATTATTTATCATTAGTCAATGATGGTTGTGCAAGTGTTTTGTTTTTATAGGTTGGTGATTTTTATGAAGCCCTTGGAATAGATGCCTGCATTCTGGTTGAATATAGAGGTTTGAATCCTTTTGGAGGTCTACATTCGGATAGTATTCCAAGAGCGGTATGGAATTCATTTTCCTTTATGTTATATTTGGTTTCCTTGAACTTCAAAATAATTTTCCGCTTTAAATTTTTACTCTGCCATATGATCTTTAATGGAAATTTTATTTCCTTAAAAAAACAATGATATTTGGATAATTGTTTAGCTAACTTTAAAGCCACGGGTTGCATGATTTAGCGAAGATGGATTTGCATCTTGCAGTTATGCAGAGACAAAAAGGAGTGACTTTAATATGGGACCTCAATAGCAGACAAAGCATGGGGCATCTCAGTGAGTTCACCTTCGATTTTGTTTTTCTTCATTCTGGACTGCATATTCAATTCCTAGTTTTTGCATTCCTTTGTTTAGGATTTTGCCCTTCTCAGCTGTTTACAACTGCTAGCCTGTGTGAAAAAAGTTTCGCAATTTAATCCAATTGAATGATATGTTGCCTGTTATATTGGCAAATGAATTTATCTGGATGCTGACTGAATTTTTTATATATAGAATATCTTCATACTATTGGAAGTTGTGATTTATACTTTTCATGACTTTAATTGTATTGAAAAATTATTGTTTTCTCATCTCTCATTTAATTTCTTGTTTTCTTTATATAGTTTGATAAAACTGGTAGACAATTGCTGAATCCTAATTTTGTTTAATCATGTAAGAAAAGTGGCCTGATGCACTATTTTCACCCTCAATCAGTAATCACTTTCATAGAATATCACATATTAATAGATCCTCTTACAAGGTTTTGTTTGAAAAATTGAATGAAAATTGGAAGTATATCTGTATAAAAGTAGATGAGAGGTAATGAAGAGAGGAAGAGGTGGAGCACTTTCACTTGTCATGTCTAATATAGATAAAGTGCTAACCAAATGATGAAAGTCTAAATGCAGTATCTTCTGGACTGTAATTTTTTCTTAATGAAATATGGTTTTGCATCTGACATGTGTACTTAATTATGCAGGCATGCACATCATGGTAGGCCCTCTGTCTTTGGACATGTTGGTGTTGATCATGATCTTCACTTTCCAGAACAAATGCCTGTGATTGGTATGGCTAGAATACCTGTTGTCATAAAAAGTTGTTTTGGTAGAGATCATACTGAATTTCACATCCATGTCATCTGATTATTTATTTATTTATTGCTTTTGATTAGTTGAGGCTATATGTCATTGTTTAGCCCTGATTTGCACTTAAAAGCACATGCATATTACCACTTTGCTAGGATGGTAGACAGCTTCTCTCTATCATTGGCATTGTAGTCAAAGGCAATAAAAAATTTTCACTTATACTATTACAGAGGTCATTGTTCATAATTATAAGTTATATGTGATACTTGTAGGAATTACACGTTCAGCAAGAGGGTATTGCATAAATCTAGTCCTAGAGACTATGAAAACATATTCCTCTGAAGGTGGTTTGACTAAAGAGGCCTTAGTTACCAAGCTTCGTACTTGCCGGCACCATCATTTATTCCTGCATACATCTTTGAGGCACAATTCCTCAGGTTCTTACAGTTTCTTAGTTTATTACCAAAGATAATTAATTTTTTGTTAGATGTGAAATTTTATTTAATAATATTTCTTGATCTCTTTGTGTTTATCTGACAATGATGCACAACAATAGTTACTCGTACATACATTTAGACTAGTCTTTCACCACATTTTAATCTAGTTTAACAAGTAGATATTTAAGAAACTTATCATAATGCAAAAAAATAATAGGACTAATGTATTACATGTCTAATCACAATTCATTTAGAGAAAGAAAGAAAAAAAAAAAAAAAACTAACAGTACACACATCAATTAATTTCCACAAAGCTTAACACGAAGCAAAGCAATACATTACAGATATTCCTAAATTCTAAAGAAATAAAAACCAAAAAACAAAAACATTCAATTATTTGGTATTAATTTTGTGTTGAATTAATCCCTCAAAAAATGTTAGCTACTTTTTTGTCCTTGAACATGAATCTTAGATACATATTAATCATGCATGTAATTGTAAATAATGAGTAGCGTAGGAAACAAATTAATCACAAGCCCGTAAAGAGAAAATTGCATATAGACAGTCTTGGCCTAGCAATAGCATTAAATTGGGGCAGTTTATAATATATAAATATATATATATATATATATATATATATTAGGTAATATCTTAATTTATTGACTTGGTGGAAATTAGAGCATCATCAATGAAGCTATCGACTTCATCATCACCAACCACAACCTCTTCATGATCACTTAAAATCAGCCGTGTCATCTCTCAGCTTAAACAAATTATTTTATTAATATATTGAAAGTTTAAAAACTATAAAAGGTCTTGGTCTTGGTGAAAAGGCAGCTAGCTAGTTGTTAAATTAATGTAACCATGCCGTGTTGAATAATTCAAAACTCATTTTCAGAAGAAAAATAATAATATTTGGCACCCTTAGTCATGTGGTGAAGGCTCCATATTAGTTTCATGGAAATCTAATTTATTGGCACTGACTTTTTAGATTTTAATTTTCTGAGTAATGTTGTTTGTTACTCTTGGCTGTGACTGCCAGAAGACCCGGTATTTGACGTGACAAAAATTTTAAAAACCTATTTTATTTACAGTGAATTCTCATAGAGACAGATGGCGAGCAATAATAAATTTTGCTTTTTGTAAATATATTATATTTTTATGTTATAATAATTTTTTATTCTCAATAAAATTAAATTTGTTTCCTTATTGTGGAATATTGATTTCGTCATGTGCCCCTCGAAGAGGGTTGGTCAAAATTCTTGTTTACCCACTTGGTCACAAAACGTTAAATACATATATTATACTTTGATTTTTTATTTTTTAAAACTAAGTATAATTTTTCCTATGTTTGAAAATTATACGAAAAACTATTTTTTGAAAAATACATTCCTTTGCAATTCAATACCCCCTCTTTCATTCTCTTTGCAGACTTCTTCCATCTTTCTTCTTTCTTTGCAATTTTTCACCTTCTCTCAATCAATTCAGACACAGCTTGTCAATTATACCAATAAAAAATACTTTAAAATACATATCGTTCAATCAATCAAAAAAAGCCTCACTGCGAGTGAGTTATACACAAAATATATATATATATATATATATAGCTAATCCCTTATAAAGAGTACGATTAATTTTTTTCCCTATTTATTTTATCTTCAATCACTACTAACAAGTGTTTTAGATGATAAAAATAAAAATATAAAACAAAAAAAATTTATATTGTTAACAAGTGTTTTAGATGATAAAAATAAAAATATAAAACAAAAAAAAATTATATTGTTAATAGAGGCGGTACTAAATTACATTACTTTTTTTTTTTTGGTAGAAACTAAATTACATTACATTACTTTTTTTTTTTTGGTAGAAACTAAATTACATTACTTTTGCATCAACGATAGGCATATATTATAATTTATATGTGAAAAAATATAATTATATTATTAGCTAAAATATTATATTGTACACATGAAAATTTTCACCTCGTGAGATGCTGGTTTTAGATATATAGACGGATAATGAGTTTATTTTCGCACTAATTAACTTAATTAATAAGCTGTTTTCACTAATATTGGACATCGAAATCACTGTTAATATATATGTGTATATAGCTGCTCTCCTGGATTATATAGTTCAACATCTTTTGCTAAGTCTACTAAGCAAAACAACGTCTTTGCATTTGTAAAATAATTGTGAAGTATAAACAACAAATTGCTCTAATCCTTTTCTTTTCTTTTTTAATAAGCAGATTCGAAGATAATTAATTAATAACAAACCATAAATTAAAGTGAAAATTTACATCAAAACAGAAAAATAGTCTTAAGTCAAGTACTTTTGGATCCATTTGATGAAAAATAGTTAATAATATTTTGGATCCATTTGATGCGCTCTCTCACCATCATATACCTCCACTTCTTTCCTAAACCATAAATAAAAATAAAAACAAAAATATATAAATAAAGTTGTTTTATGTTGGTGGAAAGATGGATAAGACATTAAAATTTGATGAAGTTTATTATAAGCTGAAAGTCACCGTCAAAACAAAATAGTATATATATATATATATATCAAAGAAACCAAACTATATGATTTTTTCGATTAATACTATGTTTGGATTGATGAAATGAAAGGAAATGATTTAAATACTCGTGTGGATGAAATAAATAAAAGAGAAGGAAAAAGGTGCGCCTGTTCTCTGTTTTCCTTTTCATTTCTTTTTCTTTAACAATAGAAATTTTCTACACTACATTATAGGATAGGGGTCACTAACCCACGACCTGAAGGATGAAAGTTAGAGGCTTTTGCCATCTGTGATGTCTCCATGTAAACATCTGTTTTCTAATTTAGTCTATTTTATTTCCACCGATTTTCACCCAAAATTAAGTGGAAGAGGAGGAAAAGAAAAAATATTTTTATAAATATTTTATTATTTAGTTTTTAAATTGCTTTAAATGCTCCAAGAATTATTTTTCACTGGGTCATTATAGTTTAGGGAGAAATTAATTCAATCTGAAACATATATATATTAATTGTATAATGAGCTTCTATTATAAGTTAAACAAGAAGATAATTAATTCAGATTCTTTAATGTTCATTTTTTCAAAATAAAACCACAGGCAGAAGTAGGCTATTTAAGCCAGCAACGTACAAAAGAATCAAGTTCAAACCATCCAAGTTAATAGCCATGGCACCCTTACTAAACATATCAATCTCCAACAATCTCCAGTTTTTCCCTGTTTTCATTCTCATCTTCATTCTAGTATTGTTTCCTTGTCTGTCTGCTGCAACAACAAGTGAAGCAGAGGCCCTTCTGAAATGGAAAAACAGCCTTCACAATCTAACTAATCATTCTCTTCTTCCCTCATGGAAGTTGCTACCTTCTTACAATTCCACTTCACCTTCTACTAATTCTTCTCATAGTAGCTGCTGCCAGTGGATTGGGATTGTTTGTAATGAGTTTGGGAGTGTCACCGAGATTAATCTTGCTAGCAGTAATCTGAAAGGTACGCTCCAATACTTCAACTTCTCATCATTTCCCAACTTACTCTCCTTTGTGTTGAATGACAATTCACTTTACGGAAGTATACCTTCTCAAATCAGTAACCTTTCTAGACTCACCCACCTTGAGTTGGGTTGGAATCAACTCTCTGGAAATATTCCATTTGAAATAGGCATGTTGTTGTCTCTTGAGGTGTTTTGGGCTCACAATAACAATCTTTCAGGTGCAATCCCTGTATCGATTGGAAATCTTAGAAGCTTAACCTTTTAGCTCTTGAAGAAAACAAAATTTTGGAACCATCCCTGAAGAAGTAGGACAACTTAGCTCTCTCGTGGTGCTTTATCTGTATGAAAACAATCTCAGTGGTACAATCCCTTCATCAATTGGAAACCTGAGCAAGTTATCCGATTTAGGGCTTTATACTAACAACATTACTGGATTCATCCCTAAAGAAGTTGGACAACTTAGCTCTCTCATGGTGCTTTATTTGTATGAAAACCATCTCAGTGGTTCAATCCCTTCATCAATTGGGAACCTGAGCAAGTTATCCGATTTAGCGCTTAGTACTAACAATATTATTGGATCCATCCCTAAAGAAGTAGGACAACTTAGCTCTCTCAACACGCTTTATTTGCATATAAACCATCTCAGTGGTTCGATCCCTTCATCGATTGGAAACTTGAGCAAGTTATCCTATTTAGCTCTTGGTAATAACAACATTACTGGATCCATCCCTAAAGAAGTAGGACAACTTAGCTCTCTCAACTGGCTTTTTTTGAACACAAATCATCTCAGTGGTTCAATCCCCTCATCGATTGGAAACCTGAGCAAGTTATCCTATTTAGAGCTTAATACCAACAACATTATTCGATCCATCCCTAAAGAAGTAGGACAACTTAGCTCTCTCAACATGCTTGGTTTGCATGCAAATCATCTCAGCAGTTCAATCCCTTCATCAATTGGAAACCTTACTAATTTGGAAAATTTTACTATAAGCGACAGCTCTTTGACTGGCTGTCTTCCAGAAAATATATGTCTTGGTGGGAAGCTTAAATGGCTTGCAGCATTTAATAACCACTTTATAGGTTCCATTCCGAAAGGCCTAAGAAACTGCAACACCTTATTCAGTGTTAGTCTTCAAGAAAATCTCCTAACAGGAAATGTGTCGGAAGAGTTTGGAATATACTCAAATTTGTATTATATGGATTTGAGCAACAACAAGTTTGTTGGTAAACTTATTGGAAATTGGGGACAGTGCCCTAAACTTATGAAGCTGAACTTGTCCAACAATAAAATCTCTGGCACACTTTCTCCTGAACTCGGGAATGCTACTCAATTGCAAATACTTGACCTTTCATCTAATCTTCTAGTAGGAAAAATTCCAAAAGAATTGGGAAAATTAAAATTATTGTTCAACCTCAAATTGAACAATAATAGTTTTCAGGCAAAGTTCCTACTGAAATTGGAATGTTATCTCAACTTGAACAGCTTGACCTTTCTACAAACGAATTCAGTGGACAAATTCCAATGCATTTGGGGCAATGTTCAAAATTGTTACACTTGAACTTGAGAAACAATAGATTCAATGGGACTGTTCCCTTTCAGATTGGGAGTTTGCGTTCTCTACAAGATCTCGATCTAAGTCAGAATTTTTTACAGGGCAGTTGCCTTTCGAGCTCGGACATTTGCAGATTTTAGAAACATTCAACATCTCCCACAACAATTTCTCTGGCTCAATTCCATCCACATTTAAAGAAATGTTGAGCTTGACATCTGTCGATATGTCGTACAATCAACTAGAAGGTTCTCTGCCTCACATAAAAGCCTTCATTGAGGCCCCAATTGAAGCTTTGGAAAACAACAAAGGGTTGTGCGGAAACAACTCTAATTTGAAGCCCTGCCCCATATTTAAAAAGAGAGCAATGAAATGGTAATAATTTCAGTCATAGTGTCCATTTTGGTCACTATCTTGCTATTCTTTTAATTGTTGGAGTGCTCCATATTCGCCAAAAAGAGAGAGGAACCATATCGAAGAACCAAGAGTGACACAAAATAAAACTTTCTTTGTTGAGTGGGGTCATGATGGAAAAAGGTTCATCAAGAAATAGTTGAAGCCACAGAGAACTTTGACTCCAAATATTGCGTTGGAGTTGGTGGATTTGGTAGTGTCTACAAAACACAGCTGTCAACTGGTCAAGTTGTTGCCGTGAAAAATTCACGAGAATGGTGGAGTGGCCGATGAGGAAGCTTTCGAAAGTGAGACTAGTATTTTGACAAAAATACGGCACCGAAATATCATCAAGCTTTATGGATTTTGTTTGCATTCAAGACACTCATTTTGCTGTATGAGTTTATGGAAAGGGAAGCTTAGCAAAGATGCTCACTGATGATGGGAAGGCGGTGGAATTGTTGTGGGCTATGAGAGTGAACGTTGTGAAAGGCTTAGCCAATGCTGTATCCTACATGCACCATGAATGTTGTCCTTGCGTAGTTCACAGAGACATATCAAGCAAGAATGTTTTGTTGGATGGAGATTATGAAGCTCATCTTTCTGACTTCGGTTCTGCTAGAACTGTTGATCCCGACTCATCAAATTGGACTTCATTTGCTGGAACCTTTGGATACGCAGCCCCAGGTATGATTCAATTTCCTTTAAAATATTGGCTTTTCAATTTTTTGGGTACTTTTGAAATAAACTCATGTTTTGTTCATTTCATTTATGTACTTAAGATAATTAACTTGGCAGCCCATGTTTTGTTCATTTCATTTAATTTAATGCTTGATTTTATTTTTGCATTTTTCACCCTTGCATGTACCATGAAAGTGGATTAAGCTTAATTATTTGGCTGCAGTATATTATTCGAAGTTAAAATACTCTGCCCCGTCTAACATTTCCAATTAGGAAATAGTATTGTAAAAGAAAATTAAGCTTAATTATTTGACTGCAAAGTATAGTAATATAATTAGACTTGTTGGCAAGTAAGGATTTGTAATATTTAATCTCAATCATTGGGAAATATTAACTTAAAACAACATGTTTTGCTGAAGAGCTTGCTTACACGATGGAAGTAAACGAGAAGTGCGATGTGTATAGCTTCGGAGTTGTAACGTTGGAAGTGATCATGGGAAGCCATCCAGGCGATCTCATCTCGTCCCTTCCCCACCATCATCATCGTCGTCGTCAGCAACTATTCATCATCAGATTCTGTTTAGGAATGTATTGGATCAACGCCTGTCCCTCCAAGGAGCCAAATAGCAAAGCAATTGGTTTCCATTGCACATACAGCATTTGCATGTCTGCAAGCAAATCCACAATCTCGGCCAACTATGAAGCAAGTTTCTGACAAATTAGCAGCTTCATCACCATCACTGTCAGTGCCTCTTGATCTGATTACATTACAGCAGCTGTTTGATCCGCCAACTTGGACATCTTGATCACACTTGTACAGTTGCAATTTCTCCTTGTAAGAGCATGGTGTTAGTGTATGTGTGTTGTCTTTTGTTTCACTTTTTATTGGTGTTGTAGTGCATTTCTTTCCTTTTAGATTTCCTTTTCTTTTAAGATTTTAAGATCTTTAATAACGAAATTGTTGATGTTCCGTGACACTTTTAGTTTGGATTATATTTAGATACAAATATTATTGGATGCCTTTGGATACGAAGAATGTAGGGTTGTTCTGTTATGTAGAATTATAATACATGAACATCTCCTATAATTATAATGTAGAATTATTAGAATTAATTTATATTAAATCTTTCGCAATTATAGTTGTGTGATTTATTTTTATTTTGTGATATGTGCTGTCTTTTTTCCTAGTAATCTTAATGCTTTTGCTGGGCCATTTGGGTGTCACGTGAACCTCGCGTGTGCTAATTTTGGCTGGTCTCTTTTAGGAAAACAAACAAAATTGAGATCTCAAACTCCTCTTATTTAATAATAAAGAGATTCACTTCATTGCTGACGGTGCTATAGCAGTCACTTTTCTGTGTGATTTTGCTTTTCTATTGGTTTATTAGGGCCTACGTGAATGTTGGGTATGCTACTTTGATACAAATGGTTTTGGATTTAAAGTTGGAATTTTTTGAAAAGCCTGAGAATAATGTGTCCTTTTCCACATGTGCAAAAAATTTCTTCACAAGCTAAAGTTAATAATTTGTTTCGTTTTTCCCCTCTTTGTTGGCTCCAAAAGGGTTCAAAACCTGGAATCATTACAACAATGGATAAAAGTGCTTATGACAGTGAACTTGATATTTTTGGGATGAATATGATTGTGTTTTTAGTTGTACTTAATATAAAATAATGTACTCTAAACATTCTTGCAAATAAAATGATATTTCAGAAAATATTGCTTGTACTTAATTCTAATTGTCATTTACAAAAAACAAGGGCACAACCCTAGCCATGTATAATCACCATTGATGTTTTACAAAAGGGGACACAACACTAAGTCTAAGTATATACCTTATGTACATTTATAAGTTGTGTCACTACAAAAAGGGGACACAACCCCATGATCATGTATAGATGGCCTTTTATATAGACCCTGACAATATGTATTAAAAATTTATTTGAGAAATGAAACATAGTTTCATTCTCATTTCTCAATTAGATTTAACTACACCAAAATACTTAGGTGCACTAAAATATGGTAACAAATCCATAAAATCCTAAACCATACTAGCATATGTCCATAGCATAGTAATAACATATATAAAAATATAAACATTAAAATTAAAAATATCAACCTTCCAAAACAGCAGCCTTTCTTCATTTTATCTATCCCATATTCCCTTGTGATAAAGCTGTCTCATTTGCATTCCCCGTGATGATACCATGGGCTAAAAGAAAAAAAGTTAACTAAATGATTTACATTATGTAAGAAAAACAAAACAAATGAAGTAAATGATTTAAATTAGATAAGAAAAACAAAACAAATGAAAGTTAATTAAATGATTTAAATTAGGTCTAAAAAATAGCCAAAACAAATGAAAGTTAGTGAGAAAAATTCTTACATCTTCATTCCTAGCTTTCTTTCTGCATCTTTCTTTGCTGCAGTCTTTGTGCATGATCTTTTATTATGTCCAAGCTCTTTACACATACCACATCTAAAACCAAACACCTCTTGTAAGTTTGTTGTTCACCCGGTTCTTTCTTCCTTGTCAACTTAGGTCTTCTAGGCATACACTTGATAAAAGGTGGTAAACGAGTATCACAGTCAAGAGTAGGCCACATGCATTTATCTGGAATGGGGTGGATCATTGAGTTGTATGTCCTACGGTAAGCATCCTTAGTGAGATATGCATCAACAAATGATTCTGGATCCAATCTTTTAGTTGTTATACAAGCCATTGCATGTTTGCAAGGCACACCAGATATTTGCCACTCCATACATTCACATATTTTTTTTTTATCAAGGTGAACAATTAGAACTCTTGTCTCCTCAAGGACCTCATATTCCTATCCTCCCCATATAACAAGAACGTATCTACCGACTTGATAATTTTTGTCAAGTCTAGATTTAACCTTTGAAGGAAGTGTGCTTTGCCATTTAAGAGCCTTTTGATATCTGTCTTGGATATTCTTCATCAATGTCCTCCTTATGTGATCAAGTAGGTTCAAAATAGGTCTTTGTCTAAAAACCCTGAGCTGACTGTTAAATGTTTCAGTCATGTTGTTGGTTACATGATCACTCTTCACAGACTTATCGAATGCATGTCTTGACCAATGTACAATAGGTATTTGTATCAAGTACTTCCATGCTTCCTCATTCACCGACTTGATCTCCTCCATGTGTTTATTGAAGTCAAAAACCAAATTGGCCCTTGCAGCAAACCAAAACATATTTCTTAATTGTAAACCGGGATGCTTAAGCTTGAAATTGACATATATATGCCTAGCACAGAATCTATACTTAGCATTTGGGAAATGATGTGCTAAGGCATTAATAATTCCCTTCTGTCTATCACTCATGAATGAGATTGTCTTCGTCTCTACTTCTCCAATGTACTAATACAGATGCTGTAAAAACCAATCTCAACTGTCATTGTTCTCTATTTCACATACACAAACAATAATAGGGAATATTCCATTGTTAGCATCCAAAGAAACTGTAGATAACAAAACTCCACCATATGGCCCCTTTAGATGACAACCATCCAGCCCAATAAAAGGCCTACAACCCTTTAAAAGACCATCTTTTGGGCTGGAAAACTTAAAAGAACCTTTGAAGTCTTGGATTCTCATTTATAACATTTCTAGTGGCCTTCACCAATGCTATTGCACCTGGATTCCTTACTTTAATTATATTAACAAAGTTATATACATGCTCATAACAAGCTATGTGATCACCTCCCAACCTATCAAGGGCCTTCCTTTTGCCCTATACAATCTCTGCCCATTACATGTAAGCCCAAATTTTTTCTAACTTCATCATGCATCAAATCAACCTTCAAACTTGGATCTGATTTTATTAAACTCTCTAATTTTTGAAAGCCAAGTAGAAGTTGCTTCTTGATTTGTTGACTGAAAAGCACAAGCATTATAGGTTTTGACCATATAGGTCACTCCATTAAATGTAGGTGTTGCATGAATCCTCCAAGGGCACTTTTCAGCTTTGCACTCTATGTTACTCTTGATTTCTCATTTTTCACTCTATTCAATGCAAACCCTTATTGGATAGCATAATTTGCTAAAACCTCCCTAAAATGTGTTACATTGTTGAACACTTGTCCAACAACAAATTCAATCTTATTACCTACTATTTCTTTGAATTCCTTTCCTTTCATCAATTTGGCAATCTTGGCCATCGGTTCATCTTCATCCGTATCACTTTCTTGTACATCATCATCATCAGTGGATCCATGCCATGACCAGTCATCGTCATCATCATCATTACTATAATTCCTTCCATCAACATCTCTATGTATCGTCATCTTCTTTAGCATTATCATCCTCCCCAAATTAACTATTTCACCCTCGTTTTCATCGTCCTCATCAACATCCTCATCATCATCCTCACCCTCACTCTCATCATCATTCCATTAGTAGTCAACATCTATATTTTTAGTCTCAGTTTCAGTTTGTGGGTTTTCAACATTTCCATGTCCATTGGATGTATTTTGGGACTGTGTTGTACATGAAGGATATTAGGATGAAACTGTTTGAGGTTCATTTTCTGATGAATAAGAGTTTTGAGATGGAACTTGTAGGGAAGATGGTGTATTACATAAAACTTGTGGCGAAGTGGGAGGATGAGATGGAACTTGTGGGGAAGTGGAAGGCCATGGAACAGCTTGAGAAAAATCTGCTTGTATGGATTTTAATTGGACATGGAAATGAATAGCATTATAACCTAACTTCTCAAACATGGCAAACATAGTCATCAGTTGCTTATCATTGTCGATTTCTACTTTCTTATTATCATTCCATGATAATTCAACCTCAAAACCCACATGTTCTTAGCATCAGTTAAAAGACGTATCAAACTATATTTCTCACTATCCATCCATATAACATCATGTTCTACTCCCAGAAAATGAATATACATGTCAAACAGCATCTTTGCCTATACCATATAATTGAAATAGATCACGCAAAATATTTACAACACATTCCAAAGACAATACAAAACAAAAATAATATGCAATTTAGTAATCATGTATCAATACAAATAACACAAACATTGTCCAACACGGAATCATGTATTCATTAATCATTAACTAATAGTAAATTGTATCATATTCTAAGTCACGAAACAAAACTTTATTTAGCAACATCTCAAATGTAAAAAAAACATACCAGAAGTTTTGCACTTCGAAAGTCACAAAGTTTAACTTGGTGGGTGAGAGGATCACAAAGTTTAATGTGATTCCTACAATTAAAAGTAGTCGCTCGTCTCCCAAAGATCATCTGAAAATGAACAAATTCAATAAATAAATCACACATTTAATTACATGTTATATGCGATTACATAAGATGTTTGAAACCATAAGATCAGTGCTTAATGACAATGAAAGCAACCATTTCTTGTATGGCAAGTTACATGCATCAATTGTCATAGGGGATTAAATCTAAGAATGAGACCACAAATACATATTTTTGCTCTAAAAAGGCGCTGCATAACATAAACATAGATAACCACATCAACGTTTAACACTGCCAGATAACTTTTATATATATTTTGACAATAACTATTTTCTAACTTGATTAAATAAAAATTTCACACCACTTGAAAATAATTATACATACTTGGGGTTTTAAATGTTCATAGCATAACAAACTTATGAGGTCATGATATCATAAATTGCTACTCTTTTTTAATTATCATATAAATCTTAAATTATACTTCTATCATTAGTAGCATATTTATGGCAACTCTTTGTAAAAAATTGTTAAATATTGATAGAAAAAGACAAGGTTCTATAAAACTGTTACTTTAATGAAAAAATTTGAAACGTTTCACAAAAAACAGAAAACATAGACTTTTTTTGTCTTTCTTCCTTTATTGCTTATATTAATAAAGTGCTACGTAACTTTCTCATCTATGTATGGTGGTTATCTTATATTACGTAGGATGAGATTGTTGCTTTGTTGATGTAGATAAGAATTAGTAGATAGGAATCATTATGAATTATTAGATAGGGATTATTCTCTCTTCCTTTTCAAGTTTATCTATTCTTCTATATAATGGTCAACAATATTAATAAAGAGAGGAAAAAAGAATTTGAATCCAACTCTCTCTATTTTTCTACTCTCTAAATTCCATATAACATTTGGTATCGAGCCTGATTTTGGAATGGATGAGGTCTTGGCCGGACATGAGTCAAGTTTAAATCACGTGCTTGCCACGGTACAAAACATGCTTACTGAACTCGAGCTTTTCGAGTCTCGAACCCAATACCGACCACCAAGAAATCAAACCCTTTGCACTGAAAGAGACCTCCACAGCTCTCAACGATCACCAACTGTTACCCACACCCAACTACAATAAAAGATCTCTCCATTGAGTCAAACAACAACAATAGTAGTTGCTCCCCTTAAGGTCAATGCAAACAATATGGCGGGAATGCCTAGACCACCATCTACTAGACAGATTGCAACCATTTTTAACTCCTAGCTTCACCTACAATCGGATCTCTAACCAAGAGGCCAAAAGCAACAACAAAAGGGCATTTGCTACTACTGTAATGAGAAGTGCATTTTCAGACTCATCGTGATCTTATCCTTGTGGGAAGGATGTTTAAGGAGGGAGGACTTACGTAACTTTCTCATCTATGTATGGTGATTATCTCATATTACGAGGATGAGATTGTTGCTTTGTTGATGTAGATAAGGATTAGTATATAGGAATTGTTATGAATTATTAGATAGGGATTATTCTCTCTTCCTTTTCAAGTTTATCTATTCTTCTATATAATGGCCAACAATATTAATAAAGAGAGGAAAAAGAAGAATTTGAATCCAACTCTCTCTATTTTTCTACTCTCTCTAAATTTCACATAACATAAAGCATCACACAATTAGAAGACAGTCCTCAATGAGACAACTTAATGTAGATATAGAATAATACATAACTCACATAACTGGACCCACAACTTTTTTCATTTCTTCTCCATAGAATAGCTAAGAGGATTATTCAGCTAAGAGCATCAATTAAGGATCGACTAGTACATATATAAAAAATGCTACATGTTAGGAAGACATTAGACTTAAGCTTATCAACAGCTCCAAAAAGGATAATAATAATAATATCATTCTCACTTAATTGTAATATAAAACTGCACAAATGTAGTTAGAACTCTCAACAAATAGAATAAACAAATTAAAGAAAAACATTAAAGGAAAAAGATAGGAGTTGTAGAATTAAGACTGCTAGAGGTTATCAAAAAGAGCTTGCTACTAAGTATGATTATATTAATACAAGAAAGTGGAGACTATCCAAATTGTAATTGGGTATTTGATTAAACGAAATAAAATCAATTGAGATTTGGCTTTTTGTTTGAATTTGATTTAAACTGATATCTAAATCATATAAAAATATGGCCGTATAGTAATCTACATCTTTATGATTTAAACCTTAATTGAAAACAAACAAATTTCAATATTCCCTTAGTGAAACCATAATTTAAACCCTAATAGTAAAATCTCCAATTTTACAACCAAACTTTAAAATTCCCTTAATCAAACCCTAATTTAAACCCTAAATTTTGAAACCAGATTTTAAATCGTATTCTTACACCCCAATTTTGAAACTTATTTTCAGATCGTATTCTTCAATATCGTATTCTATTTTCCATAGAAACCTAATATACCCAAACTGATGAAAGAAGAGACCAAAAGAAGAAGAGAATCAAAGTGTAGACCTAAATAAGAAAATATGTTAATAAGAAAAAGAAAGAAATCCAAACAAACACAAGTAGATAAAATTTCCAACCAGTTCTGCTTTTTAAGAGAAGACTAGACGTGTACAAAGTGCTGGTTCGCAAATAGTATCGTCTTCACAGAGAGAGCAAGAGTGAGAGCACGAATGAAGAAACACAAATAGTGTTTGGCGCCATTTTCCTTTGAGAGTAAGCAGAGGTGTTCTCTGCTTCACGACAAAGGAAGCTTCCAGAGAAGCTTCACGCTTTACAACGTGCAGTCAAGTCATCACGTGCATTTCTTCAAACTACAATATTTGTTTAATTAAAAATTTTATAGTGGAAAGATGTAATTACCCTTTGACTGTTAATTTCTAACGCTTGTCAACTAACGGGAGGTTGTAAGTTAAAACGATGTTGCCGGGTCTTTCTGTATTTATGAACAACCTCGGGGAGGTCGTGATATTAACCCCACATATTAATCATGCATGTAATTGTAAAGAATGACCAGCGTGGGTAACAAATTAATCACAAGCCCGTAAAGAGAAAATTGCATAAAGACAGTCTTGACTAGCAGTAGCATTAAATTGGGGCAGTTTATAATATATATATATATATATTATGTAATATCTTAATTTATTGACTTGGTGGAAATTAGAGCATCATCAATGAAGCTATCAACTTCATCATCACTAACCAATACATCTTCATGTGATTACCTAAAATTTGCCATTTGATTTCCCAACTTGATATCCTGAAATGTTTTGGTGCACATTTCTTAGCACTTAAATAGGGGGAGAACATTTCATTTTATGGTAAAAATGTTTGAGCGGATCTAATGGAATCAATGATTGATCCTTTTATCATCATTTATTCATTTTTTTTGGTGAAAAGGAAATGCATTAGTACAAAAAAAAGACCCCGAGAAAACGGGATTACAGAGCAACAGAAGCATGCTCAGCTATAATCTGATCCAAAATACATCTAGGGAGTTCCTCTAAAGAGAACTCATCAAGACTAAAAGTATATTGACTAGAAAGGAAAACTTTTGCTACCAAATCAGCTAAGGAATTACGAAGTCTACTTTTCCAAACAGCCCTCCAACCATGTTTATCAAAACACCTACGAATAGAACACAGAGTGTGATAGGAAAACCAACCAGCTGCATCTTCTTTAGAAGTGATTGCTCTTACAACCTCCTTTGCATCATCTTTTATTCATTGAATGCACGTAATATTGTCTTTAAAATAACCAGAATTGGAAGTGATCAATCACAAACCATAAAAGTTAAAATATGGTAAGTAATAATGAGGATATAATTTACCAATTCATATAGGGCCTATTAAAAAATAAACATAAAAATTAATAAATAATATAAATTTATTTTTTGTTCATATTTAATAATTAAGATGATATATATATTGCTCACCATATATAAACAATATAGTAAGTCAGATCATTTATATATATATATATATATATTTTGATAGTAATATATATATATATACAGATATACTTGGTGTAGTTTATGTTTCTTTTTGTTCACCGTCAAGGCCTTATATGAATAAAAGAGGATAGGTTAGTAAAAACTAGACTCCTTGGAAACTGACAGTATGTAAACTTTTAAAAATATTAACTTAAATTGACATATTAATACGATGATCAAGAGCTTGCCGACACAATGGAAGTAAATGAGAAAAGCGACGTGCAATTATTACTTAACCTATTTCCACAAGCCAAAGTTTAATTAATCTCTTGGTAGTCCATTTATGAAAATGGCATGACTTAGAGAGTCTGAAAGGCATACGACTTGTAAATTATAGAGGTCAATTTTAAAAGGAAAAAAAGGCAAAAGACCCATTATTATTAATTAAACTATAAAAAGTCAAAAGACTCATTATTATTAATTTTAACTATCTCCACAAACCATAATTTAATTAATGTCTTGGTAGTCCATTTATGAAAAATAAAATGACTTAGTGGTCCATTAGACAGTGAAAGGCACCCAATTCACAAGTTAAAATGAGACCACAGTAACCATATTTGTTCCTTCATTACTCTGGGAAGTTGAAAACGAAACTCTTTATCATACTCTCTTAGCCTTACAACATCATAATCTTAACATAATTAAAATGTATAAAAAAATGCTAAGGAAAAATATTGCACAGATTATGAGAGCTCTATGTAGATCGAAGCCACATATATATCAACGAAAGAACTTCAAAATAAAAGAATAAAAATAACATAATGGTTTAATTAATTGCTTTTATTATTTCTTTTACTTAGATATTAATTTTAAATTGTTTTAAAAGCTCGAAGAAGTATTTTTCACTCTATGCTACAAGATGTCCCTGAGTGAGGGGTTGCTCGGAATTCATGTTTTAACCGGTTGATAACAACATAAAGTTTGTCTTCTTTTCCTTCTTTTCTATTTGCGCAAGTCTTGGTCTTTATTTGGCATAGAAAAAGAAAGAAAGAAAACACATGCATGTGTCTCTAGTTCTTAGTCAAAAACAGCATATTTAATTATACTATCTTTTGCATGAGGAATGACTAACACCATATTTAGAGATTGATGAAATAAAAGGGAAATAAAAGAAAATAATTTAATTATAAATGGAAATGAAAGATAAAAAAGGTGCGGGACTTATTTTCATTTCCATCCACTTTCTGCAATTCTTTCCAGAATAAAGTTTCTTTTAAATTCTTCAACTAAGTTAGCATGTATGCATTGATTACAACATCATCATGACTTTTGTGGAAAAAAAAAATTACAGCAACTAGAAAATAAATTCTAAATAAAGACTAAAAGGAAGATAAATATTTAATGTAGCAGCTTTTACAGCAACTAGAAAATAAATTTTCATTAATTGTTTAATTAGACGCTTTATTTAGTTTTTAAATTGCTTTAAACACTCCAAGAATTATTTTTCACTGGGTCATTACAGTTTTGGGAGAAATTAATTCAATCTGAAATATATATATATATATTAGTTGTTTAATGAGCTTCTATTATAATTTAAATAAGTAGATAATTAGTTCAGATCCTTTGAAGTTAATTTTGTCAAAATAAAACCACAGGCAAAAGTAGGCTATTTAAGCCAGCCACGTAGAATAGAATCAAGTGCAAACCATCCAAGTTAGTAGCCATGGCACCCTTACTAAACATATCAATCTCCAACAATCTCCAGTTTTTTCATGTTTTCATCCTCATCCTCATTCTAATATTGTTTCCTTGTCCGTCTGCTGCAACAACAAGTGAAGCAGAGGCCCTTCTGAATTGGAAAAACAGCCTTCACAATCCAACCACTCATTCTCTTCTTTCCTCTTGGAACTTGCTTCCTTCTTACAATTCCACTTCACCTTCTACTAAATCTTCTCGTAGAAGCTGCTGCAAACGGATTGGGATTGTCTGTAATGTGTTTGGGAGTGTCACCGAGATTAATCTTACTAGCAAAAATCTGAAAGGTACGCTCCAATGCTTCAAATTCTCATCGTTTCCCAACTTACTCTCCTTTGTGTTGAATAACAATTCACTTTACGGAAGTATACCTTGTCAAATCAGTAACCTTTCCAGACTCACCCACCTTGACTTGGGTTGGAATCAACTGTCTGGAAATATTCCATTTGAAATAGGCATGTTGGCGTCTCTTTAAGTG
Source organism: Rhamnella rubrinervis (assembly GCA_007844105.2). Lineage (NCBI taxonomy): Eukaryota > Viridiplantae > Streptophyta > Magnoliopsida > Rosales > Rhamnaceae > Rhamnella > Rhamnella rubrinervis. The sequence goes on along the minus strand of CM017574.2, from coordinate 6,880,788 downwards.
TTTTGGGTTCACAATAACAGTCTTTCAGGTGCAATCCCTGTATCAATTGGAAATCTTAGCAGCTTAACCTTTTTGGTTCTTGAAGAAAACAAAATTTTTGGAACCATCCCTGAAGAACTAGGACAACTTAGCTCTCTCAACATGCTTTATTTGCAGGCAAATCATCTCAGTGGTTTAATTCCTTCATCAATTAGAAACCTGAGCAAGTTGTCTTCGTTAGGATCCATCCCTAAAGAAGTAGGGCAACTTAGCTCTCTCATGGTGCTTTATTTGTATGAAAACCATCTCAGTGGTTCAATCCCTTCATCAATTGGAAACCTGAACAAGTTATTCGATTTAGAGCTTAGTACTAACAACATTACTGGATTCATCCCTGAAGAAGTTGGACAACTTAGCTCTCTCATGGTGCTTTATTTGTATGAAAACCATCTCAGCGGTACAATCCCTTCATCAATTGGAAACCTGAGCAACTTATCTGATTTAGAGCTTACTACTAACAACATTACTGGATCCATCCCTAAAGAAGTAGGACAACTTAGCTCTCTTAACAGACTTTATTTGCATAAAACCATCTCAGTGGTTCAATCCCTTCATTGATTGGAAACCTAAGCAAGTTATCCGATTTAGAGCCTAGTACTAACAACATTACTGGATCCATCCCTAAAGAAGTAGGACAACTTAGCTCTCTCATGGTGCTTTATTTGTTTGAAAACTATCTCAGTAGTTCAATCCCTTCATCAATTGGAAACCTGAGAAAATTATCCGATTTAAAGCTTAGTACTAACAACATTATTGGATCCATCCCTAACAAAGCAGGACAACTTAGCTCTCTCATTGTGCTTGATTTGTATGAAAACCATCTCAGTGTAGCAATTACACTGAGATGCTATTCCTTCTGAGGATTAATGCAATTCATTCTCATGAGTAATGCTATTCTTCCTCCCACCCTCACTCTCACCGTAGCTTTTGCTTGATAATAAATAAACTAAAATATTTAGTTATACAGTAATCACCAGAATCAACACCCAAGTAAATTTTCGACCACAGGCATTTGGTACCTTGATTTTGACTGGGGATATTTGGTACCCCAACTTCGATTGCTGTCAATATTCGATACTCTAAATTTGATTGCGGTTGGCATTGCCTATCTTGATTTTGATTGTGATCAACAATGCCTACTTCGATTTCGACAGTGGTCTATATTGGATGCTCTGAGTTTGACCGTGGTTGAACATTGGGTACCTGAGTTCTACCACAGTTGAACAGAGTATAAAAGAGTACTACATATGAATAAATGCATGGTCATCCAACCTAGCTACCGGCTGTATACATATATGTGCGATTATGAAAATTTTAATTGAAGATCTTATTCAATTTGTTTAACTATAATATCAAAAAATAAAAGTGAATTTTCTCCTTATTTTATTTACTATGTTTCCTTTAAACTTAACCACCACGTATATCAATAAAAAGAACGAATTTTATCAATATAATTAAACATTGAATATTATGTTTTTCTATTTTAATAACAATGGGATTAACATTGTCTTCTTCTCTTTTATCCGTTTATTTTTTTATCTAATTTTTTCCAACTAATTTATTAAAATCATCTTATTATGCCATGTTAAGACAATTTTAATGAAACCAGTAAAAGAAACAGAGTACTGGAGGGCTCCAAGGCCCTAATTCAATGTTTCCGTAATAAAACTCTCAAGGAGTAATATTTTACAAAGTAAGAAATCAACAACTTATTCAATAGTGGCCATTGCAACAAACTCTGTAATCGACAAGCAAGACAGTTTTGTAAAAATGCAGTCGTTTAACATTTTAACAATTAAAACACCTAATATAATTCAGCGTCTAACTTCTAAAACAACGCCTACATGATTAGGAAATATTATTTTATTTTACAGCATTCATAAAGCATAAAAAAATAAATTAAATTCAGACATAATTATTAAACTCTAAACTTAATTATCTACTATGATTGTTTGGTAACAGTGAGTGCATAACCGAGTATAAAGTGTAGTATATATGAAATAAATGCAACCTAGCTACCAGCTGTACAAAGGTATTTACCTGTTTAAGTTCAACTACACTCTTAACATCCATGAAGTTGAATTTAAACGCGTTCAAGTTGAAACATAGAAAATGCTGATCTTTAACAAACACAGAAATTACTTAACTAAAGAGGAAGTAAGAGCAAAAAGGTCTTTGTTTGGTGAAAATCATGCAGGGATAAAGCATGATCGGCCACATTCCAAGCATGCTGTTCGAAGTTCCTTGCATTGCTAAAAATATGCCAAAGTGAGAACAGAGTAACAACAAGGAAACCATGTGCAGTAAGAACATCTAGGAGCAGAGCACAAACCAAGTTGCTGAAATCACTCACCATAACGCAGTCCAGGAAGTGACTTTGAAGCATGACCCATATCATAAAATTCCAGCAGAGCAGCTACCAAGTTGCTGAAATCACTACTCTCAATCAGGTAGTCCAGGAAGTCAGTTTGAAGCATGCCTCATATCATAGAATTCCAAAAGAATATAACAGATCAAACGAAAATACAGGTCTGAAATCAGCTTTACAGATTGAGTTAGTAAAAATATAGATTTTAGATTTCAGATTATATTCTCCATATCTTGTTTTTGCTCCCTCAGTTTTCAGGAATGTTTTAAAATCCACATTAGCTCAGCTGTACAAATACTGACTGGAAAGCATGATTGAGATCTACAAAGATAAAACAAAACTTGACCTCCATTTTCAGTTGTCAATTTGTTATTACTATCCGTTATTAGTTTATAGTTACTATTCATTACTCTGCTGTATGTGGTACTCTAGTGTGTGTTTCTACAATGCGATTGTAGATATACAATGAAAATGTTGTCTAAGGTGGACAAAATGGCTCTAACGGTGAATGCTGTCTCAATTAAACAGCAGCAACTTTTATAATTCAAACTCCACAACTAGTAAATTACTCCACATACATGCTTCTAAATAAGCAACTCATCAAACTCTACCAATATTTATGATTAATGTTGTTCATGCTAGAGAATTCCAGTTTACTAGTTTTCTTAATGAAAATATTTCAGCTCATTGGTCAACCAATATGTGCTAAAAAAAACTAGCTAGCCAGTCAGGTATTTGTCTCATATTAATTTGCTTAAGAACTCAGAATATTCAGCAGATGTGGACCTGTACAAGAAGAAGAAGAGTGTAGCAATTACACAAGTCCAAGTCAAGTACTTGTGTCCGAAATATAATGAAGAAAGAAAAAGATAATAGCATGACTAAGAGTGAAGCAATTACACAACACATATATACTGGTCCTAATATTTGGATCCATTTGATGAGCTGTACTCAACATTATATCCACCACTTCTTTCTTAAACCAGAAACAAAAAATAAACACAAAATAAAAAGATAAAATATAAATAAAGTTGTTTGTTTTATCAGTTGAATGTTGCTGGATAAGACTTCAAAATTAGAGGTTTATTATAAGCTTGAAGTAACATCAAAAGAAAAAGGAAAAAAAAATCAAAGAATGTCAGTCTACGTACGTTCTTTTGCACAAGGATTGACTAGGGCATGTTTCGTATGTACCAGGAAATGTATAGAAACGATAAAATAAAAATAAAAATAAAACAATAATCATATTTATAATAATTGTTGTTTGGATTATTTAATAGAAAGGAAACAAAGAATGAAAATTAATTAATACAATTTATGTTGTTACAAAAATATCCTTGTATAAAATCTAATAAGGTTTTTGTCATACAATATTAATAATAAGTGTAATTTTGAAATATTAAAAACATTTATTAAACTTTTCCTCTCAATTTTGAATAGAAAGAAAATAGAAAAAAGACTCATCTAATCTTTCCTTTTCATTTCCTTTCCACTTACTTTTAACAATCCAAATAAAAGTGAATCCTTCCTTTTCTTCCCTTTCCTTTCATATTCCATCAAACATAGTGTAAGTGAGGCAGTATTAATGCAAATATGACTGCAAGATCAATTTGGTAACGTATTCCCTTTCCTTTCATATTCCATTTGGTAACGTATTTGTTTTTTATTTTGTTTTTTCTCTTTTAAGTTATATGTAATTTGCTTAATTTAAAAGTTAATTAGAATTTGTTAATGAGAGCGTTTTTCATTTTCATTTCCCTTCATATTTATAGTAAATTAAGAAAACTAATATATTTTAACAAACTTAGTTACTTGAATTGAACAACTTACACACAACTTAATAAAAAAATAATAATCAAAAATAAAAAAAACAAATACATTACCAAACGGACTCTAAGTGAAGCAATTACACAACACATACTCTTCTAAAGTCTTAAGTCAAGTACTTCTGTACAAAAAAAAAAAAAAAAAACTAGTTATAATATCTGGGACCCATCTTGTGAGTTCTCAACATCACATACATCCACTTCTTTCTTCAACCAAAAATATACTTAAAAGAGAGGAGAAAAAAGAAGAAGGTTATTTTTCATATTAATAGAAAGGATGTAAGACTTTAAAGTCACCATCAGAGAGGGAGAGTGCTCTCTGTGTGTTTGTGTGTGTGGGTGGGTGGGGTAGACTTTAAAGTCACCATTAGAGAGAGTGCCTCTGTGTTTGTTTGTTTGGGGGTGGTAGTTTTCAAGGGTGGGGTGGAAATCAAACAATGACTAAGGCTCTGTTTGGTATGAAAGAGGGAAGGGAGAGGGATGGAGTGGGGTGAAAAGAGGGAAAAGTTAAAAGACTAAGTGAATTACATTAATCATTCATGTTATTTGATATTATGTGAAAAAAAGAGTATAATAGATTAAAATGTAATTAAAAATTTATTAGTTAGTTATTAAAGTTTTTGTCCTTCAATCCTTTCAATATTAGAACGAGTATTTTTATGAATTTGGATGGATACGGATTTAGATGGATTTATCATCCATCTCTAAGCTCACTCTCTATCAATCCCTCTTACCAAACAATATCACCCCTCAAATCTCCATCACTTTCTCCCCTCTCAATCCCTTCATTAATATCTTCTACCAAATAAGAACTAAATGAAGCTAACCCAACGTATACTAATCTCCATTTTTATATAAAAAATTAAAAAAGTAGTAGCATCTCAATTAGGTTGCATCCCTCTTACCCCAAGCATCCCAACTAGGTTAAGACCCTCCAAACCCACATCGAAAGAATAAATTTTATTAAATTAAAAAGTATACATCAGATAATAGTTACAATAGGTATGAAAACCTGAAATAAATCGACACAAACATGGATTACAAATGAAATAAGAATCAAAAAGGAACAACGATTCACCTCATTAAAACCTAAGAAGAGAAAAACCCGAATGGAAAAATCTCAATCCAAAAGAGTGTCGGGATAACAAAAACAATGAAGCTACTTTCTAAACCTATACAAACCCATGACATTTCTATAATGCATAAGACAAGAATTTGGAAGAGCCCACCACCACTGCACTCTAGATGAAGAAACATCAATTTTCTAGATCCAATCAGATTTCCTTCAAGATGTGTGAAACCCAAACAATACTTGAAACATAACATTCATCCATCTTGATTTGTGGCCCACGGACGACGCCCCTCGATGAATGAGCAAGTTGGCGACATAAGTAGAGTCGCACTCTAGTTATAGATGATCTCATCCAAATCTCTAAAGACACTCAATGATAATACCACAATAACTCACTCTCAAAGGTATATAATAATAATAATAATAATAATAATAATAATAATAAGAAAGAAAGAAAAGAAAAAAAATTGTAAATTTTGGATCCTTTTGATGAGTTCTCAATATCAAATTAATCCCTCCATTTTTTCCTAAAGCAAAAATAAATATATAAACAAATAAATACAAAAGGCAATAATAATTACAATAATAAAAATTTGTTTTACTCATAGAAGGATAAGACATTAACGTTAGAGGTTCTATGAAAGTAGGAAGTCAAAAATCAAACAAATTCAATCTACACCACGCACGAGGAATGACTAAGTGAAGCAATAATGCAAATGTAAGTACAAAATACTCTTCAATCCATTTAGAGCCAAGTCAATTAGCTCGTATATTCTAATAAAGTTAGATTCTTTTCAACTTCTTGTAGATTTGATTTACATGCAATATCCATGAAGCTGACTAAAAGTTGCATTACGTATGCCTTATGCGTAACAAAAACACGTATCATTGATTGTGATTTATGAGAGTTCTATGTAAATTCGCAGCCACATATCAATAAAACAAGTACTTCTAAATACCAAAAAGAAAAAATAAATAAATAATTGTTTAATTAGCTGCTTTAACGAGCAAGTAAAAGTTAAGCTCCACTAGTTAGAACTGAGAAGCCGTCTCTTATCTCCTTGGTGACTATTCTCATATTTTGTTACTGATGAAACGATAACATTGTGAAGCTAGAGGTCCATTTGTAGCTAAAAGTCCCTCCATGAAACAAAAACATGTATTACTGATAAGATTTATGAGAGTTCTATGTAATTCGCAGCCACATATCAATAGAACAAGTGCTTCTAAATAATTTAATTTAATTAATAATTTAATGTAAAAAAAGAATTCCTTTATACTTTAACAGTTAAGTTACTATTTTTATAAATGTGAAAGACACTGCTTTTATAAACTCAATGCGTGGTGCATGCCTAATTATGTACTAGATGCAAAGCCAAGCTTTGTGGTCTTAATTATTTTACTTAATAAAACCATATGCAAAAGTAGGCTATGTAAGCCAGCCACGAACTAGAGAATCAAGTGCAAAACAACCCAAATTATTAGCCATGCTCAAGTTCTCATGCCGAGAAAACTCAAATGTTAAATGCAGCAATATAGTACAAAATAAATAAATAAGACAGAGACAGAGGGAGAGAGAATTCAAAATTGATTTGGACATAGCATGACTAAGTCAAGCGATTACACAACACAGACTCCTCTAAAGTCTTAAGTCAAGTACTTGTGTCCAAAACGAAGAAAAATAGTTAATATTTTGGATCCATTCTATGAGCTCTCAACATCACATGCCTCCACTTCTTTCTTAAACCATAATTAAAAATAAGAAACAAAGAAAAAGAGAAAAATTAAATAAAGTTGGTTTATGTTGGTAGAAAATCGGATGAGACTTCAAAATTAAGAGTTTTATTATAAACTGAAAGTCACCGTCAAAACAAAACAATATATATATATATATATATTAAAGAAACCCAAACTTTATGATCTTTTGCACAAGAAACGACTAACATTATATTTGAATTGATGGAATAGTAGGGAAAATAAATAACTCAATTATTTTTCTGGATGAAATAAATGAAAAAAAAAAGGAAAGGGTGTAGGAAAATGAAGAAAATGAAAAGTATTTTAATGAATGTTATTTCAAAATTGCCCTTATTAACTCTCAAAACTAAATTAATATGTACATTTTATATAAGGGTATTTTTGTAAATAAATCAATGACATTAATTTTTTTTTAGTTTCCATCTATTTCCATTAATAATCATTCAAATAACAATTATTATAAATGTTATTATTTCCTTTTCTTATTAATCCTTTTTTTTTCTTTATTTCATATTTTATTAATCCAAATATAGTGTAGTGAAACAAAATGAGTGCAAAATACTCTTAAATAGTCAAGTACTATTTGAATACGAAAGAAAAATTTCTAAATAAAAACTAAAAAGAAGGTAAATATTTAATATAGCAGCCTTTGCGTACTATACAAGCAACTAGAAAATAAGTTTTCATTAATTGTTTAATTAGACGATTTATTTAGTTTTTAAATTGTTTTAAATGCTCCGAGAATTATTTTTCACTGGGTCATTTTAGTTTAGGAAGAAATTAATTCAATCTGAAATATATATATATATATATATATATTAATTGTTTAATGAGCTTCTAGATTCTTTAATGTCCATTTTTCGAAATAAAACCACAGGCAAAAGTAGGCTATTTAAGCCAGCCACGTACAATAGAATCAAGTGCAAACCATCCAAGTTAGTAGCCATGGCACCCTTACTAAACATATCAATCTCCAGCAATCTCCAGTTTTTCCCTGCTTTCATCCTCATCCTCATTCTAATATTGTTTCCTTGTCCGTCTGCTGCAACAACAAGTGAAGCAGAGGCCCTTCTGAAATGGAAAAACAGCCTTCACAATCCAACTAATCATTCTCTTCTTCCCTCATGGAACTTGCTTCCTTCTTACAATTCCACTTCATCTTCTACTAATTCTTCTCATAGCAGCTGCTGCCAGTGGATTGGGATTGTTTGTAATGAGTTTTGGAGTGTCACTGAGATTAATCTTACAAGCAGTAATCTGAAAGGTACGCTCCAATACTTCAACTTCTCATCGTTTCCCAACTTACTCTCCTTTGTGTTGAATGGCAATTCACTTTACGGAAGTATACCTTCTCAAATCAGTAACCTTACTAGACTAACACACCTTGACTTGGGTTGGAATCAACTCTCTGGAAATATTCCATTTGAAATAGGAATGTTGGTGTGTCTTGAGGTGTTTTGGGCTCACAATAACAATCTTTCAGGTGCAATCCCTGTATCGATTGGAAATCTTAGCAGCTTAACCTTTTTAGCTCTTGAAGAAAACAAAATTTTTGGAACCATCCCAGAAGAAGTAGGAGAACTTCACTCTCTCATGGTGCTTTATTTGTATGATAACAATCTCAGTGGTACAATCCCTTCATCAATTGGAAACCTGAGCAAGTTATCCTATTTAGCTCTTCAAGAAAACAAAATTTCTGGATCCATCCCTAAAGAAGTAGGACAACTTAGCTCTCTCATGGTGCTTTATTTGTATGGAAACTATCTCAGTGGTTCAATCCCTTCATCAATTGGAAACCTGAGCAAGTTATCCAATTTAGCGCTTAGTACTAACAATATTACTGGATCCATCCCTAAAGAAGTAGGACAACTTCACTCTCTCATGGTGCTTTATTTGTATGATAACAATCTCAGTGGTCCAATCCCTTCATCAATTGGAAACCTGAGCAAGTTATCCAATTTAGCGCTTAGTACTAACAATATTACTGGATCCATCCCTAAAGAAGTAGGACAACTTAGCTCTCTCAAGGAGCTTTATTTGCATAAAACCATCTCAGTGGTTCAATCCCTTCATTAATTGGAAACCTGAGCAAGTTATCCTATTTAGCTCTTGAAGAAAACAAAATTTCTGGATCCATCCCTAAAGAAGTAGGACAACTTAGCTCTCTCATGCAGCTTTATTTGCATAGAAACTATCTCAGTGGTTCAATCCCTTCATCAATTGGAAACCTGAGCAAGTTATCCAATTTATCGCTCAGTACTAACAACCTTACTGGATTCATCCCTGAAAAAGTAGGAGAACTTAGCTCTCTCATGGTGCTTTATTTGTATGAAAACCATCTCAGTGGTTCAATCCCTTCAACAATTGGAAACCTGAGCAAGTTATCCGATTTAGAGCTTGGTTTTAACAACATTAATGGATCCATCCCTAAAGAAGTAGGACAACTTAGCTCTCTCAAAAGGCTTTCTTTGTCTAACAACCATATCAGTGGTTCAATCCCTTCATCAATTGGAAACCTTACCAATTTAGAAGTTTTTGAGATATACGACAACTCTTTGACTGACTATCTTCCAGAAAATATGTGTCTTGGAGGGAAGCTTAAAAGGTTTATAGCTTGTAACAACCACTTTACAGGCTCCATTCCAAAAAGCCTAAGAAACTGCAGTGCCTTGTTCAGAGTTCGTCTTGAAGGAAATCAACTAACAGGAAATATCTCAGAAGTGTTGGGAATCTACTCAAACTTGGTTTTTATGGATCTCAGCAACAACAAACTTGTTGGTAAACTTAGTAAGAATTGGGGACAATGTCCTAATCTTACTATACTAAACATCTCCAACAACAAAATCTCTGGTAGACTACCAATTGAAATTGGGAAAGCAACTCAACTGCGAGTACTTGACTTGTCCTCTAACCTTCTAGTAGGGAAAGTCCCTAAAGAATTGGGGAATCTTAAATTTTTGTTCAAGCTCAAATTGAACGATAATAGGCTTTCAGGCAAAGTTCCTACACAACTTCAAATGTTATCTCAACTTGAAGAACTTGACCTTTCAGCGAACAAACTGAGTGGACCGATTCCCACACATCTAGAGCAATGTCCGAAATTGTCACATTTGAGCTTGAGAAGCAACAAATTCAGTGGGACTGTTCCCTTTCAGCTTGGGAGTTTGCATTTTCTAGAAGATCTCGATCTAAGTCAAAATTTTCTTACAGGGCAGTTGCCTTTGGAGCTCGGCTATTTGCAGAATTTAGAAACATTCAACATCTCCCACAACAATATCTCTGGCTCAATTCCATCCACATTTAAAGAAATGTTGAGCTTGACATCTGTCGATGTATCATACAATCAACTTGAAGGTTCTCTACCTCACATAAAAGCCTTCATTGAGGCCCCAATTGAAGCTTTGGAAAACAATAAAGGGTTGTGCGGAAACAACTCTAATTTGAAGCCCTGCCCCATATTTAAAAAAGAGCAATGACGTTGTAATAATTTCAGTCATAGTGTCTATTTTGGTCACTGTCTTGCTATTTTTTAATTGTTGGAGTGCTCACTATTCGCCTAAAAAGAGAGATGAACCATATTGAAGAACCAAGAGTGATACAAAATAAAACTTTCTTTGTTGAGTGGGGTCATGATGGAAAAAGGTTCATCAAGAAATAGTTGAAGCCACAGAGAACTTTGACTCCAAATATTGCATTGGAGTTGGTGGATATGGCAGGGTCTATAGAACACAGCTGTCAACTGGTCAAGTTGTTGCCGTGAAAAAATTCATGAGAATGGTGGAGTGGCCAATGAGGAAGCTTTCGAAAGTGAGACTAGTATTTTGACAAAAATACGGCACCGAAATATCATCAAGCTTTATGGATTTTGTTTGCAAACAAGACACTCATTTTGGTGTATGAGTTCATGGAAAGGGAAGCTTAGCAAAGATACTTACCGATAATGGGAAGGCGATGGAATTGGAGTGGGCTGCAAGAGTGAACGTTGTGAAAGGCTTAGCCAATGCTATATCCTACATGCACCATGAATGTTGTCCTTGCGTAGTTCACAGAGACATATCAAGTAAGAATGTTTTGTTGGATGGAGATTATGAAGCTCATCTTTCTGACTTCGGGTCCGCTAGAACTGTTGATCCTGACTCATCAAATTGGACTTCATTTGCTGGAACCTTTGGATACGCAGCCCCAGGTACTTAACTTGGTAGCTCATGTTTTGTTCATTTCATTTATGTTTTTCATGTTTTGTTAATTTTTTTTAATTTAACGCTTTATTTTATTTTTGCATTTTTCAACCTTAAGGCCTTGCATGTATTGTAAAAGTGGATTAAAATTAATTATTTGGCTGCAATATATTCTAAGTTAATATACTCTTCCCCGTCTAATATTTCCAATTGGGATTTGAAATACTCTGCCCCGCCTAGTATTGTAAAAGAGAATTAAACTTAATTATTAGACTTGTTTGCAAGTAAGGATTTGAAATATTTAATGTCAATCATTGGAAAATATTAACTTAAAACAACATGTTTTGCTGAAGAGCTTGCTTACACGATGGAAGTAAACGAGAAGTGCGATGTGTACAGCTTCGGAATTGTAACATTGGAAGTGATCATGGGAAGCCATCCAGGAGATCTCATCTCGTCTCTTCCCCTACCATCATCGTCATCGTCGTCAGCAACTATTCATCATGAGATTCCGTTTAGAAATGTATTGGATCAACGCCTGTCCCCTCCAAGGAACCAAATAGCAAAGCAAGTGGTTTCCATTGCACATATAGCATTTGCATGTGTGAAAGCAAATCCACAATCTCGGCCAACTATGAAGCAAGTTTCTGACAAATTAGCAGCTTCAGCACCATCACTGTCAGTGCCTCTTGATCTGATTACATTGCAGCAGCTCTTTGATATGCCAACTTGGACATCTTGATCACGCTTATACAGTTGCAATTTTTCCTTGTAAGATCATGTTGTTGGTGTATGTGTGTCGTATTTTGTTTCACTTTTTATGGGTGCTGTAGTGCATTTCTTTTCCTTTTACGTTTCCTTTTCTTTAATAACGAAATTGTTGTTGTTCCGTGACACTTTTTTGTTTGCATTATATATATATATATATATCAATGTGCTAAATTCTAATAATAATTTGAGATATTTAATTTCTTTTATAATTTGTAATTTAGATTCTGTATTTTTTTTTTCTTTTTGGGTAGATAGACCTGAGCTTTGATTTTTTATTTAATACAAATTAATTCAACTCTAAATTATCTGAATGAGTACAGTCGTACACCTTCATTTTTTATATTTTTATATTTTTCTTTTTTTGGAGGAAAATATATGAATGGCCTTAAACTGCTAAAAATTTGAATGACTTTGTTAGAATTCTTTCCCTATAAGATCATGCTGCTGGTGTATGTGTTTTGTATTTTGTTTCACTTTTTATTGGTGTTGTAGTGCATTTCTTTCCTTTCACATTTCATTTTCTTTTACGATTTTAAGATCCTTAATGACAAAATTGTTAATGTTCCGTGACTTTTTAGTTTGGATTATATATATATATATATATCAATTTTCTAAATTTTAATAATAATTTGAGATATTTAATTTCAATTGCTTCCATTATATTTATACTTAAAATGTAGAACAGCAAGCCACAGTAATATCATACTATAAAACAGATGTCATACTTGTGGCTTTGCCTCTAAGTTATGTTGTTTTTTGAGACACATGACTAACACAGGTATAAATATGGGTCATTCTAAGTATTTTTTTAACATATATATAATGATTAATTCTAATTAAACATTGCTGCGATCAAATTAATGATTAAGAATAGTTTTTAATTAATAACAAAACTTGCAACATAATTAACAACTATTGGAAAAATTAGCATGAAATGGCAAATGATTAGAATTTTGAACAATCTTTTATTGCAAGTGCACCATCTCTTACGTGCCAAAAGAGTACATATCTACCACTTACATATTCTAAACCATATATGTTTACAAAAAAAAAAATATTCTAAACCATATATATATATTTTTGTATACCGTAATAGTGTCTTCAACAATTTTTTTGTAATTTATAATTTAGATTCTGTAATTTATTTTAGGGTAGATAGACCTGAGCTTTAATTTTTATTTGATTTTATTTAATCGAAAAGTTTCCTTTTCGATTTTCGATTTTATTTCCATTTTATTTTTGGGTTACTGCCATTGTTGCTATTTTCTGGCGGGAAGTTCAGAACAGAGCAGAGGTTGAGGCAAAAAGAAAACCCTAGAAAGTGGGAAAACCAAATTCTGTAAATTTGGGTAAAATTCGAATTCCATTGTGGGTCTAATAAGGAATAGTTGGAAAATAAAGCAAAGTGGATACTACTTCCACCATGTACTGGGTGGCTGCCAGAAACGCTGTCGTTTCGTTTCCCCGATGGCGTTCTCTGGCCCTTCTCCTTCACTCTCCTCCTTGTAGATACAGCTCCTTCACTCCTCTCTTGTTATCTTGTAATCTCTCAAACTCTCTTACTTAATAATAAAGAGATTCACTTTATTGTTAACGGTGCTAAGGTAGTCACGTTATGTTTATGCATGCTGAGGTCTCTGTGTGATTTTGCTTCTATTGGTTTATTAGAGTCTATGTGAATGTTGGGTAAGCTACTTTGATACAAATGGTTTTGGATGGAAATTTTTGGGAAAATGTTTTATTTGGTTTCCTTATTAAAGTTGGAATTTTTTGACAAGCCTGAGAAAGAACAACGTGTCCTTTTTCCACATGTGCAAAAATTTCTTCACAAGCTAAAGTTAATGGTTGTTTTTTGGTGGCTCAAAGCCATTTACACACCAGATAACTCTTTTCGTGTATTTGGATATAATGGACCACAAAAATGTACTTTCAAGCATTTTAGTGCTTAATCTGCGCAATCTTTGAGTTTGGTGTCACCCATCCTGAAGAGGGTGTTTTTTTTCTTGGATAAATAAGTTAATCAGGTAAAGGTATTATTTTGGGTATTCTCTTAACAAAGTATCACACAAAACAGCCAATGCTGATGTAGGTATTACTTATTTATATTCTACATATTGATTTCAATAATTATGAAAAATGTTTAGTTCATATCTGGCCAATAGTTGCATTTAATATTTAAATCTAGCATCGTTGATGCCATAATTTAACTTCTAACACGTGGAATTTCATTGGACAAACGACAACAGTGGACAGTTTGGGAGAATTTATTATTTCAAAGATAGGAAGGTTCTAAAAGGAAGTGCAAAAGCTACAAAGAAGCTTAAATCTTTGAGTAATGTCCTGGATGAAAAGGGTCTTTCCAAATATTGTGGTGGAAGGAGGTAGACTAGCTTATATAATTTGTTAAGTTTTTAGGTAACCTCACCTCAATTTGAATTGTATTTCTTGATGTCAACAAGAAAGATCAGTTGTGCATCTTATAGCAGACGATGCAGGCATGCAGGAACCCTTCAACTGTCCAGCTGGTTAAAAGGCTTGAGTATTCCAATTTGCTAGGGTTGGATGTTAACTTGAAAAGGGGAAGGTGAGCTCTTAGTCTATCTTACTGTTATATTATGGCTAGGATTTCTTATGGCTTTGAGAAGTTAGCAGAGGAAGAATACTTGATGAGTTATGGTTTGTTCTTTCTCCTTTCATTGGTGTTGGGAGTATTTCTTTCAATTTATTTTAAAACTTGGGCTCTTTTATGGTTTATGTCTAAGTTGTCCTACTTTTATTAATTATAGGGGTTTTGGCACCAATGACCCCTGACCTATGCACAAAGTTTTAAAATTGCTCTTTAATCAATACATGCTGAACTTTAGAAACAGTTGCAAATTGACTTGTGACTCATAAATGTAGTATATTGTTAGCTGTTCAGATATACCTTTTTTTTTTGTATGTTAAAGGCTGAGGCAAGTCGCAGTTGGTCAAAAAAAATAAATTAGTTTGAATCATCCATGCAAAAAATGTTTCTGAACAGTTAAAAAAAATGTTGTGCTTAAGGTAAAAATACACTGTGGTTATGATTCAAGGGCAATTTGCAACTTTGTACATAGTTCAGGGGCGTTGGTGCCAAAAACCCAAATTTCTATTTCTTTCAGGAATCTGTTTCGTATATCAATCTTTGGTTACCTGTCTTAAGAGGATAAGAGTTTTTTTTTCTGGAGCACAAGAGTGCTCTTTAAGTTAAATTTCTGAGAAATATTACCATTCGTCTTGATTTTAAAGCAGTAATCTACCTCTTTTCTTAAAAGCTTCAGAAAACGTGGTTTCCTTCTCAGCAAAATCACTCATTAATGACTTCTGTTCATATTAGCTTGAAAGAAGGAACACTCAACTGGGAGATTTTACAGTTCAAGTCAATGTTTCCACGTGAAGTTTTACTCTGCAGGGTATGTTACTAATTTATTGTTGAATCTTTTTCTAGTTCATAGTTGCATTGGCTCATTGAAAATACTTCTTGTACGTGGATTGATTATTTATCATTAGTCAATGATGGATGCGCAAGTGTTTTGTTTTTATAGGTTGGTATTTTTATGAAGCCCTTGGAATAGATGCCTGCATTCTGGTTGAATATGCAGGTTTGAATCCTTTGGAGGTCTACGCTCAGATAGTACTCCAAGAGCTGGTTGCCCAGTTGTGGTATGGAATTTGTTTTCCTTTACATTATATTTGGTTTCCTTGAACTTCAAAAACTTTTCTGCTTTAAATTTTTACTCTGCCATGTGATCTTTAATGGATATTTTCTTTCCTTAAAAACAATAATATTTGGATAATTGCTTAGCTAACTTAAAGCCGCAGGTTGCATGATTTAGCAAAGATGGACTTGCATCTTGTAGTTAAGATGATAGGTTATGCAGAGACAAAAGCTGCGACTTTAATATGGGACCTCAATAGCAGACAAAGCATGGGGCATCTCAATGAGTTCACCTTCGATTTATTTTTCTTCATTCTGGACTGCATATTCAATTCCTAGTTTTGCATTCCTTTGTTTAGGATTTTGCCCTTTTCAGCTGTTTACAACTGCTAGCCTGTGTTAATAAAGTTTTGCAATTTAATCCAATTGAATGACATGTCGCCTGTTATATTGGCAAATGGAAATCAATCCTGTCCCTTTGATTCATAATATAGTATGCAGTTAATCAGCCACACAGTTATTCTCTTTGATTGCCAATGTTTTACTTTATATTTTTGGAGAACCTTAGACAAACGTTGGATGATCTGACACGAAATGGGTACTCAGTGGTATGTGTAGCTTTTTGTGATGTTATACTTTATTCTTTTTATATTCGTATGATTTGAAGATTCGTTTTACTTTTCGCCTTGTATATGTAATTAATTTGATCTTTGGGTGTGTTCTGCTCTTTACTTTATATCTGGATGCTGACTGAATTTATATATATATAATATCTTCATACTATTGGAAGTTGTGATTTATATTTTTCATGACTTTAATTGAATTGAAAAATTATTGTTTCCTCATCTCTCATCTAATTTCTTGTTTTCTTTATATAGTTTGATAACACTGGTTGACAATTCCTGAATCCTAATTTTGCTTAATCATGTAAGAAAAGTGGCCTGATGCACTATTTTCACCCTTAATCAATAATCACTTTCATAGAATATCACATATTAATAGATTCCTCTTACAAGGTTCTGTTTGAAAAATTGAATGAAAATTGGAAGTATATCTGTAAAAGTGAGGTATAGATTATTCAACCTTTTTCTAATAAGTAAGATAATTAGGTATGTGGACTAAATGATCTCTGCATTACTTCTCTTGGTCCCTGTTTGTCAGAGTTAGATATCTTCGGCAGTAATTTTTCACTAAAAAGAAAAAGAAGTAAAACTGAGGGCATTTACTCATTTTAAAAACATAATTGCAGAAATACCACAGTGTTTATCTGTTATTAGGATATTTCTGGAAACTGCCTACTCTAGGTAGTTAGCATATACGGTTTCTAAAGAGCAATGGACCTAAGGTATCAATGGAACACTTCCATCACCATGTGTAAGGCGCAACTTGTTTTGCTTGTTTCATTGGATAATCATGCACATGTAGCTATTTTTATCAAGTGATTAGTTTGTTTGGACTCATGTTTTGTCCATGTAGTGCGTAGTGGAAGAAGTTCAAGGTCCAACTCAAGCTGGTTCCCGCAAAAGTTGTTTTATATCTGGGTATCTATTCGTCTGTTACTTGCTAGTTTCAGTTTAATTTATGAGAGTTTTTGACATTATTTACCCTTTTGATAGACTTTTATATACTTAGCAAAGCTTTCTTTAATTAATTCAGTATTTATTAACCTTATTTTTTGCATATGGGTATGCATACATAAATACATATATCATAAGTGACTTCTCTCAGAAAGTGTCTCTTAACAGAATAGTCTTCTCTCTTTCTATGCACGTGCGCACTAGCATATACCATATATGTATATAGAGAGAGATAGAGAGAGGTGTTTTAGCAGATGTGTTTGCTGTGCCAAACGCCCAGAAATTGAAAGACAAACACAAAGATCAATAACAAACACATAGAATTTACGTGGTTCGGCAATTGCCTACGTCCACGGGAGGCAGTCAGTACATTTCCAGAGAGAAGTTTGCAGAGAGTTTACAAAACAGGAACTCTAGCTTCTCTTACTCACTCCTTACAATTATCGAGATCTCATGCCCTTATATAGGCATTTCAGAGTGTGAATACAAGTTTACAAATTCAAATTATATCGACCGAATGTTGAATTTGCTTTTGTAATCCTTGATTAACTAAGTTGCCATTGATGACGCCTACCAAGTTGCCATCTTTGACAATAGACTGAGTTGCAGATGTTGAATAACAAGGATTTGAAGCCACTTTTTCAACAATCTCCACCTTGGCGAGAATCCATCAGTCACTGCTGCCTCCGGTACGCCCTTAGGCGCTCTAAGCTCGAGAGATGTTGATCAAGTTCAAACAGTGTTGGAACTTGATCCTACCTGTTAGCATATCTGCGGATTATCTGCGTTCGATCTTCGTAGTAGAATATCTCCTTCATCAACTATCTCCCGGATGAAATGAAATCGAACATCTATATGCTTGGTGCGTCCATGATATACTTGGTTCTTTGCTAAACAAATTGCACTCTGACTATCGCAGAATACCTCCACATTTTTCTGAACAATTCCCAAGTCTTCTATCAATCCATGAAGCCAAATAGCTTCTTTGAAAGCTTCTGTTACAGCCATATACTCTGCCTCTGTAGTTGACAAAGCCACTGTTGACTGTAAGGTTGATCTCCAACTAACTGGTCCTCCTGCTATTGTGAACACATAACCAGTACTAGATCGGCGCTTGTCAAGATCACCAGCATAATCTGAATCCACGTATCCAACTAAATGTTTATCAACATTCTTGTCTCTCTCGAACTTCAAACCAACATTCACAGTACCCTGAATGTACCGTAAAATCCATTTCACTGCTTGCCAATGGCCTTTACCAGGATTGTGCATGTAACGGCTTACCATACTTACAGCATGTGAAATATCGGGTCTTGTACATACCATTGCATACATTAAAGCACCAACTGCATTTGCATATGGAATATGCTTCATCTTCTCCTTCGGATTCTTATAAGGTGACATTAATGCACTCAATTTGAAGTGTGGAGCTAATCTGTACTTACGGTTTTGTTTTGTCACAAATTTCAAACCTCTGAAGTACTTTCTTCAAATACTGAGTCTGAGTCAAACATATTGTACCTTTCACCCTATCTCTTTTGATTTCCATTCCAAGAATCTTCTTGGCTTCTCCAAGATCCTTCATCTCGAACTCTGAGCTTAACTGAGCCTTCAGTTTATCAATCTCCTTCTTGTCCTTAGATGCTATCAGCATGTCATTCACATATAGGAGCAAATAAACAAAAGTACCATCTTGGAGTTTATGAAAATAGACACAATGATCAAACTGACTGCGTGTGTACCTTTTATTTATCATAAAGCTGTCAAACCTCTTGTACCACTGTCTAGGTGACTGCTTTAAACCATACAATGACTTACTTAATTTGCAAGCCCAATTCTCTCTTCCATGAACTTTAAACCCATCTGGCTGACACATATAGATTTCCTCATCTAAAGTTCCATGGAGGAATGCAGTTTTCACGTCGAGTTGAAATAACTCCAGATCAAATTGTGCAACCAAAGCCAATAATATTCGAATAGATGCATGTTTGACAACCGGTGAGAATACCTCGTTGTAATCTATTCCTTCCTTCTAAGCATAACCTTTCGCTACAAGTCTGGTTTTGTATCTGATATTGTCTTTACCTGGAACTCCTTCCTTCTTGGCATAAACCCATTTGCACCCAATTGCTTTCTTATCCTTTGGAAGTGGAACCAACTTCCAAGTATGATTCTGATGAAGTGATGTCATTTCTTCATCCATTGTCGTCTTCCACTTGACATTGTCAGGACTGTATACAGCTTCCTTGTAAGTATTCGGGACATCATCATCTATCACTGGAAGAGCGTATGCCACCATGTCCGAAAGCGGCAGGTTTTGAATGTTCCTTTTCTACCGGTAGTATAGACTCATGTTCGGTGATGAAACATCCACCTCACTCGAGATTTCATCTTGATCATCAGATTCATAGTCAAGATGATCAATAGTCCGAACAGGTTCTTTTGGAATGTCAGATCCACAAACTCCACCGTAGAATTGGATTCTCATTATCTTTCTCTCAAGTTTTCTGCTTCAGCATTGCGATTCATCAGGTAACGTCTCGACTTACAACGATCTTCTTTGACTCGGGGTTCCATAGTGAATGCCTTAACTCCTCACTAAAGCCCATAAACAGCTTTCTTGGCTCTAGGATCCGCTTTGATTACGTGACATGATAATATCTGGACATCCAAAAATATGCGATAGTTATAATCAAGCAAATTTTCCGCACCATACCTCTATAGGAGTTTTCCCATCAATTGCGAAGGTAGTGTTGATAATATGAGAGGCATACATCAAAGCCTCGCCAAAATGCTTTGCTCAAGCTGACCGAGATAACATACATCGAACTTTATCAACCGGGTTCGATTCATCCGCTCGCTACGCCATTTTGTTGTGGAGTGCGGGAAGCGTGAAGTGTCCGATTATTCCTTCGTTCGACAAACTTTCGTGAATGGATCGATTTGTATTCTCCACCATTATCCGACCGAGTCGCCAGCTTTCTACCGGTTTGAGTTTCAATCATCTTCTTCCATTTAAGGAAGATATCCAAAACTTCATCTTTATGCTTCATAGTGTAAACCCAAACATGTCTGGAAAAGTCATCAATAAAAGTTACAAAGTAACGTTTACCTCCCAATGAAGCATTTGTGGAAGGACCCCAGACATCGGTGTGAATATAATCCGGTGTTGCCTTGGTACGAGTGAGCGGTCAATTTGACTCTCGTTTGCTTGCCCAAAACACAATGCTCAGAAACTTAGTTTTCAATCTTAGCACCTTCGGTATGCCTTGTTTTATTAAATTTTGCAAGGCTTTTCTCCAACATGCCCCGCATGTGAGTCGGGAAGTGTCGGATTCTTCATCTTCAGAATTGCTGGATATAGCTGCACTTCCTGTGACTGTTTGCCCATCTAAAAATACAGATTATTCTTCAGAGTACCCTTCATTGCCAGAAATGCACCTCGAACAACCTTCATGACTCCATTTTCAATGGTCACCTTGTAACCACTAGAGTCTAAAACCCCCAGAGATATGAGATTCTTTTTCAAATCTGGAACATACCTAACATCATTGAGTCGTCGATTGTACCCATGCATCTTCAAACGAATTGCTCCAATACCTTTTGTATGACAGGTATTATCGTTGCCCATAAGCACAACTCCACCATCAAGCTTTTGGAAGCTTGAGAACCACTGCCTATTCGGACACATATGGTAGGAACATCCGGAATCCAAAATCCATCTATCAAAAGGGTCGTCTGATGATGAAACCAGAAAAGCTGATTCCTCTTCATTTGCTTTTTGTGCAATGTTTGCAGTTGATTTCTCCCTATTTGGACAATCCTTTTTCCAGTGCCCTTTCTGATGACAATAGGCACATTCATCCTTTGCAAGATTTCTTCTTGATGATAATCCTCTTGACTTTGAACGGGATCTGTTCGGCCCTCCAAATCCTCCAGATTTTACATGTTGTCCTCCTCCACTATAGTCAAAGCTTCTGTTGTTTCCCTGTGATCAATTTGATCCTTTTTCCGATACTCATTGTTCACCAAAGCATTAGAAACATCTACAAATTTAACCTCATCTTTTCCATATAGCAGAGTAGTGGTTAAATGCTCATAGCTTTCAGGCAAGGAATTTAATAACAATAGAGCTTTATCATCTTCAATAATATCAACTTCCAAATTTCAGAATCGGCAAGAATTTTATTGAAATTATCTAAATGCTCAATCATAGAGATACCTTTCTTGTACTGAAAACGGAAGAGTTTCTTCTTTAGGTAGAGCCGGTTCTCTATACTTTTTGTCATGTACTTGTCCTCCAACTGTTTCCAGAGACTTGCTGCTACGGTCTCCTTCATGACAAAGTACTTCTGATCTTTGGCTAAGCACAGTCGAATTGTGCCACAAGCCTGACGATTTATGTAATCCCAATCTTTATCAGACATATCCTTGGGTTTAACGCAAAGCAATATGTGATCCTTCTCGGAATAGCAGATCCAAAACTTCACATTGCCACATGCCAAAGTTATTGGTGCCATCAAATTTTTCCACCTCGAACCTTGCATTTGACAACATAGGTCTTTGAATAGTGCTACTTGTGGATGATTCGCCGGTGTTTTGGACTGGGGCAGCTCAGTTTGTTCAGTTTCAGCCATTGAAAATATCTCAGTTGAATCCGGAATAATTCAACTATCAGAAAACAAGTCCAATTTTATCAGAAACGGATTAAAAATGGCTAAGAAACAAACAAAATAAAATCAGAGAATATTCTGAGAATATTCTGCGGTGAATAGTATCAACTCGGATGAATAGTGAGGCCCGGATGAACAGTATGGCCCTGCTGAATAGTGTGGCCCGGATAAATAGTGCGACCCGGATGAATAGTTGATTTGGATGAACAATGAGACCGGGATGAGCGGTATGAATTTGGATGAACGGATGAACTGGATGAACGATGGCGGATGAATAGTAACGACTTCAGAAGAGCGGCTTAATAGTGCGGCTTCAACAAAAATGGCTCAACAAAGTTCGGTGCGGATGAATAGTATCGTATGAGCGAAATCGTCTTCTTCCTCCGGGAGCGAAAAATTTTTCAATTTTTTCACCCAGATTTCAGCAGCCTTTCAACCCGAATTTTGCAGGGTTTTTCTCGTACGAACTTTCTCTTTCACCTGGTATACTCAAAACACAATTTTGAGCACTTTCAATTTTTGGAACAGTTTGGAAAAATTGCTCTGTTTCAAGCAAAACCTGAGCTCTGATACCAATTTGCTGTGCCAAACGCCCAGAAATTGAAAGACAAACACAAAGATCAATAACAAACACACAGAATTTACGTGGTTCGGCAATTGCCTACGTCCACGGGAGGCAGTCAGTATATTTCCAGAGAGAAGTTTGCAGAGAGTTTACAAAACAGGAACTCTAGCTTCTCTTACTCACTCCTTACAATTATCAGAGATCTCATGCCCTTATATAGGCATTTACAGAGTGTGAATACAAGTTTACAAATTCAAATTATAACACCAATGTTGAATTTGCTTGTAATCCTTGATGTTAACTAAGTTGCCATTGATGACTGCCTACCAAGTTGCCATCTTTGACAATAGACTGAGTTGCAGATGTTGAATAACAAGGATTTGAAGCCACTTTTTCAACAGTGTTTGCACTTCCTACTCGCATCTGCTAGTACATCTTGGAATTATAATTCTCCCAGTGTTTTGTTTTTTCTTTTTTTAGTAAAAAAAATTAATAGCTAGAGAGAGACAAGGAGGGGAGTATGTTGAAAGAAAGAGTTTTCTGGTGCAGAGAGGGGTGGATGTGAGGGAGAGGGGGAGAGAGAGCGTGGTTTGGCGCATAGATGAGAGCATGCCAAGGAGAGGTAGAGAGGGAGGAGGGTAAGAAGAGTAAAATAGTAGATCCAGTGAAGAGAGGAAGAGGTGGAGCACTTTCACTTGTCATGTCTAATATGGATAAAGTGCTGACCAAATGAGAAGTCTAAATGCAGTATCTTCTGGATTGTAATTTTTTCTTAATGAAATATGGTTTTGCATCTGACTTATGTACTTAATTATGCAGGCATGCACATCATGGTAGTCCCTATGTCTTTGGACATGTTGGTGTTGATCATGATCTTCACTTCCAGAACCAATGGATGTGATTGGTATGGCTAGAATACCTGTTGTCATAAAAAGTTGTTTTGGTAGAGATCATACTGAATTTCACATCCATGTCATCTGATTTTTTTTCTTTTTTGCTTTTGATTGGTTGAGGCTATATGTCATTCTTTAGCCCTGACTTGCACTTAAAAGCACATGCATATTACCACTTTGCTAGGATGGTAGATCGCTTCTCTCTATCAGTGGCATTGTAGTCAAAGGCAATAAATTTTTTTCACTTATACTATTACAGAGGTCATAGTTCATAATTATAAGTTGTATGTGATACTTGTAGGAATTTCACGTTCAGCAAGAGGGTATTGCATAAATCTAGTCCTAGAGACTATGAAAACATATTCGTCTGAAGATGGTTTGACTAAAGAGGCCTTAGTTACCAAGCTTCGTACTTGCCGGAACCATCATTTATTCCTGCATACATCTTTGAGGCACAATTCCTCAGGTTTGTACAGTTTCTTAGTTTATTACCAAAGATAATTAATTTTTTGTTAGAAGTGAAATTTTTATTTTATAATATTTCTTGATCTCTCTGTGTTTATCTGACAACTATACACAACAATAGTTACTCATATATACATGTAGACTTGTCTTTCACCATATTTTAATCTACTTTAACAAGTAGATATTTAAGAAACTTCTCATAATACAAAATAAATAAATAAATAAATAAGAATAATAATAATAGGACTAATGTATTATATGTCTAATCTCAATTCATTTAAAAAAACAAAAAAACTAACAGTACACACATCAATTAATTTCCACAAGGCTTAACATGAAGCAAACCAATACATTACAGATATTCCTATAATTTCTAAAGAAATAAAATCCAAAAAACAAAAACATACAATTATTTGGTATTAATTTTGTGTTGAATGAATCCCTCAAAAATTGTTAGCTACTTTGTTTTCCTTGAACATGAATCTTAGATACATATTAATCATGCATGTAATTGTAAATAATGACCGGCATAGGAAACAAATTAATCACAAGCCCGTAAAGAGAAAATTGCATAAAGATGGTCTAATTTAATGTAAATGGTGTAATTTAATTTAGACTGGCTACTAAATTAAACAGAATGACATTATTATTATTGATCAGTAAAACTAGCTAGCACTTAAACGGGGGGAGAAGATTTCATTTTATGGTAAATGTAATAACCTTATTTATTTTCAAAGCCGGTTCCGGACGCTTTTGGTTAAATTTGGTTTTACCTTTTTCACCGAAACAAACAGTTTCGGAGTCCTCCAGGAATTTTCTGAGGACCGAGACTACCCTGTGAGGAGACGAGGGACTTCTTCTACCTATTTTGCCCTTGGTCCCGATTTGACCATAGTTGACTTTCACTATTCATTATTATATTAATATTTTTAATTTTATTTTATTTTATAATTATTTAATTGATAAAATTAGTTGGCAATTGGAATTTAAAGCTTCTTGACCGACACTCCACTTTGCTTTACAATTCATTTATTTAAATAATATATATATATATATCTTTACTTTATGATATTTATTTTATTAAAAAAAAAAAAGAAAAAGGTTGCCAAATTGCAATTGGCAATTGGAGTTTTGATTGCCGACACCATCTTTTCCTTTTTTCACTTTGTTTTGTTTTTTTCACCAATGCATTTATTGGTTTCTTAGAGAGAGACAAAAGTTAGAGAGGGAAAAAAGTGAAAATTGAAAAAACACAAATCAATTTCAAGAGGAAGTGGCCGGCCATCAAGAGGGGGATTTTGGCTTGGTTTGAGGCTTTTCAAAGGTGGGGTTTGCTTGCTTTTAAGCTTTAATCAAGATAGGCAACTATACCCCTTTTTATTTTATTGCAAATATATGTATATTTGTTGGTTAACTTGATGTGTTTAGGTTTGGAATTATTGAATTGATGGTGGTTTGGATTTGAATTCTATGTGTATTGGTGGGTTGATTAAATCCCAAATTGTTTAGCTTAGGGTGTGATGGAATTGGTGTTAAATGCTTGAATTTGTTGAATTAATGCATAAATTTATGAAATTGATTGATGGAAATGTTTGTGGGCTTAGTTAATTTGATGAATTTGTGAAGAAATTATTTGGAATGTGATGGATGGAAAGGGACGGTGGTGTAGGAAGCTATGTGCAAATTTGTATGGGTGGGGGTATTTTAGTCATTTCACCTAGGGTATTTTAGGATTTGTCAAAAAGTTCAAGGGTATTTAGGTCAATTTACATGCAAGGGACTTAAATGGGATTTTTGAAAATGTTTGAGGGCAATTTCGTCATTTGCATGTAAAGGACATAAATGAAATTTCATAAATGATCAAGGGCATTTTGGTCATTTGACATGTAGGGATATAAATGTAATTTTTGAAATTGTTGAGGGTATTTTCGTCATTTTCTATAATAGGGGTAAAGTTAAAAATATTTAGAATTGGAGGGGTATTATGGTCTTTTTCTAATTTTCAAGTTATTTTAATATATATAAATTAAATTATTATTTGTTTATTAATATATATATTTTCAATTACTAATATATATATATATATATATTTTCTCAAATATAATTAATTATACATGTGTTTGTATAATTATAAATATAGATATATTTTATAAAATACATATAAGTTATGTACATATTTAGAAAAATATACATATGTATGTTTTGTAAAGGTTTATGTACAAAAATAATTATTTATGTATTAAGTATATATATATATGTGTGTGGGTATATTTATACATGGGGGTGTGTATATGTATAATCATGTAGATGTATAGGTTGTATTTGTGTGTATGTATATGTGTATGAAATATGTGTATACATATATAGGTGTGTATATACGTGTTTGTATATATATAGGTGTATGCGAGTATGTATATATATGTGTGTATTTTTATATATGTATTTATGTGTATGTATATATGTGATTATGTATATATGTAAATTATATTTGTGTGCATATATATGTATATATAAAATGTGTATACATATATGGTTGTGTATATATGTGTTTATATATATGGATATGCGTATGTGAATATGTATTTACGTGTGTATATTTTCATATATGTATTTATTTATATATGTGTTTATAATTATGTCGTAAATACGTTTGTTAATGGAATTTATTAACTCCGTTATTTTACCGAGGGTAGAATGGTAATTAACCATATGCCTATTGAGGGGTATTTTGGTAATTTTTCATTTACTTGAGGGGTATCTTGGTAATTTCCGACATGACCAATGACATATTGGTAATTACATCAGTATGGTTGAGTGACTTGCAATCGTTGATGGAGCAGGGGCATTTCGATAATTACAGTTGTTGGAATAGAACGGTTGGTAATTATGTGTTTTACTGTGTTGTTTGGTTTTACTTGTGCATTGTGGCATGAACATTCATTTGCATAAAGTAATTTTGGTGGTTTATTGTTTTATGTGAAATGAAAGATTTTTCCCTGTGGGTTTGTGTTTTCGAAAACTGATTGCACGATGAGGTGCATGGTTCAAACCCTATTTTTAGTCACTCTATGAATCACTGACCACACATAGCGGTGGATTGCCCGGAACGGTGGTTCCTCCGCATACCATAGAGATGTGGTGTTTTGTGCACAAAACACGGAAAGAGAGTGGGTTTTTCGGTTGAAAAATAAAGATGGAAAAAAATGATTTTAGGTGTATAGTGATACACTTCATGACATGACATTTGCATTTGCATATGGTTGCCTACTGAGTGTTTTTCACTCACAGTTGTCTGTCATGTGTGACAGGTAAGTCTAAAGCCGAATAGTAGGGCTTGGCAGGGTGCAGATTGGAGGGCGCAGCATAGTGCATTGTTTTTCCGTATTTGGTTATATTTTGAGCAATGATAGTATGTAATTTTAAATATTACATTTTTTTTTACGGTGTAGGTGTGTAAACTTTATTTCATTTTAAAGTAATACTGTTTTAGTGTGGTTTGGAAAACGGTTTTAAAGAGTAAAGGAAATTTTTTGATTTTATTGTGGTTATGTTCAAAAACGTTTCAGCAAATCAAAATATATATATATATATATAATAATAATAACACCTTATTCAGGAACCTAGGCTTGGATAAGGAAGTGATACAGTAAAAATGTTCGAGCGGATGTAATGGAATCAGTGATTGATCCCTTTATCATCTTTTATTCATTGAATGCACGTAATAGTCTTTAAAATAACCAGAATTGGAAGCAAAGTAATCAATCACAAACTATAAAAGTTAAAATTGTGTGCATTATAATGCTTATATATGATAAGTAATAATGAGGATATAATTTATCAATTCGTATAGGGCCTATTAAAAAATAAATATAAAAATTAATAAATAATATGAATTTATTTTTTTGTTCATATTTAATAATTAAGATGACACATATATTGCTCACCATATAGTATGTTAGATCATTTATATATATATATGTGTATATATATATATACATACTCATACATAAAAAGGATAGGTTGGTAAAACACTAGACTTCATGGAAATTGACAATATGTAAAATTTTAAAAATATTAACTTAAAATGACATATTAATACGATGATCAAGAACTGGCCGACACAATGGAAGTAAATAATGAGAAAAGCGATGTGCAATTATTAATTAACCTATTTCCACAAACCATAGTTTAATTAATGTCTTGGTGGTCCGTTTATGAAAATGGCATGACTTAGAGGTCCAGTAGAGTCTGAAAGGCACGACTTAGTAAATTAAAGAGGTCAATTTTAAAAGGAAAAAAATAGTCAAAAGACTCATTATTATTAATTAAACTATCTCCACAAACCATAATTTAATTAATGTCTTGGTAGTCCATTTATGAAAAACAAAGTGACTTGGTGGTCCATTAGAGTGTGAAAGGCACTCAATTCACAAGTTAAAAGAGGTCATAAGACTCATTATTAATTAAAATGAGACCACAGTAACCATATTTGTACCTTCATTACTCTGGGAAGTTGAAAACGAAACTCTTTATCATACTCTCTTAGCCTTACATCATCATAATCTTAACATAAAATGTATTAAAAAAATGATAAGGAAAAATATTGCAGAGATTATGAGAGCTCTATGTAAATCGAAGCCACATATATATCAACGAAAGAACTTCAAAATAAAAGAATAAAAATAACAGAATGGTTTAATTATTTGCTTTTATTATCATTTTTTTACTTAGATATTAATTTTTAAATTGTTTTAAAAGCTCGAAGAAGTATTTCTCACACGGCTATTATAATTTAAACAAGTAGATAACTAATGCAGATTCTTTAATGTTAATTTTTTCAAAATAAAACCATAGGCAAAAGTAGGCTATTTAAGCCAGCCACGTACAATAGAATCAAGTGCAAACCATCAAGTTAGTAGCCATGGCACCCTTACTAAACATATCAATCTCCAACAATCTCCAGTTTTTCCTTGTTTTCATCCTCATCCTCATCCTCATTCTAATATTGTTTCCTTGTCCGTCTGCTGCAACAACAAGTGAAGCAGAGGCCCTTCTGGAGTGGGAAAACAGCCTTCACAATCCAACTACTCATTCTCTTCTTCCCTCAAGGAACTTGCTTCCTTCTTACAATTCCACTTCACCTCTACTACTTCTTCTCATACTAGCTGCAGCCAGTGGATTGGGATTGTTTGTAATGAGTTTGGGAGTGTCACCGAGATTAATCTTACTAGAAGTAATCTGAAAGGTACGCTCCAATACTTCAACTTCTCATCGTTTCCCAACTTACTCTCCTTTGATTTGTTAAACAATTCACTTTACGGAAGTATACCTTCTCAAATCAATAGCCTTTCTAGACTCACCCACCTTCACTTGAGTAAGAATCAACTCTCTGGAAATATTCCATTTGAAATAGGCATGTTGGGATCTCTTGAGGTATTTTGGGTTAGCCGTAACAATCTTACAGGTTCAATCCCTGTGTCCATTGGCAACCTAACCAGCTTAACCTTTTATCTCTTTATGAGAACAAAATTTTGGGTCCATCCCTAAAGAAGTGGGACAACTTAGCTCTCTCAACAGGCTTTTTTGCATACAAATCATCTCAGTGGTTCAATCCCTTCATCAATTGGAAACCTGAGCAACTTATCCTATTTAGCGCTTTATACTAACAACATTACTGGATCCATCCCTAAAGAAGTAGGAAAACTTAGCTCTCTCATATTGCTTTATTTGTATAAAAACTATCTCAGCAGTTCAATCCCTTCATCAATTGGAAACCTTACTAATTTGGAAAATTTTACTACAAGTGACAACTCTTTGACTGGCTATCTTCCAGAAAATATATGTCTTGGTGGGAAGCTTAAATGGCTTGCAGCATTTAATAACCACTTTATAGGTTCCATTCCAAAAGCCTGAGAAACTGCAACACCTTAGTCAGTGTTAGTCTTCAAGAAAATCTCCTAACTGGAAATGTCTCAGCAGAGTTTGGAATATACTCAAATTTGTATTATATAGATTTGAGCAACAAGTTTTTTGGTAAACTTACTGGAAATTGGGGAAAGTGCCCTAAACTTATAAAGCTGAACTTTTCCAACAATAAAATCTCTGGCGGACTTTCTCTTGAACTCGAGAATGCTACTCAATTGCAAAGACTTGACCTTTCATCCAATCTTCTAGTAGGAAAAATTCCAAAGGAATTGGGAAAATTAAAATTATTGTTCAACCTCAATTTGAACAATAATAGTTTTTCAGGCAAAGTTCCTATTGAAATTGGAATGTTATCTCAACTTGAGCAGCTTGACCTTTCTACAAACGAATTATATGGAAAAAATTCCAATGCATTTGGGGCAATGTTCAAAAGTGTTACACTTGAACTTGAGAAAGAACAGATTCAGTGGGACTGTTCCCTTTCAGATTGGGAGTTTGCATTCTCTAGAAAATATCGATCTAAGTCAAAATTTTCTTAAAAGACAGTTGCCTTTGGAGCTTGGATATTTGCAGATTTTAGAAACATTCAACATCTCCCACAACAATTTCTCTGGCTCAATTCCATCCACATTTAAAGAAATGTTGAGCTTGACATCTATTGATGTATCGTACAATCAACTTGAAGGTTCTCTGCCTCGCATAAAAGCCTTCATTGAGGTCCCAAATGAAGCTTTGGAAAACAATGAAGGGTTGTGCGGAAACAACTCTAATTTGAAGCTCTGCCCCATATCTAAAAGAAAGAGCAATGAAATTGTAATAATTTCAGTCATAATATCTATTTTGGTCACTGTCTTGCTATTTTATTTAATTGTTGGAGTTCTCCTTATTCGCCAAAAGAGAGAGAGCTGACAGGACCGTACCCGGGATGGGTCCCGCCTCGGGAAAACTCTACCAAAATTTCAGAAGAACCTCCCTAAAACTTGGTCTAACCCAGTTTTGTACCTACAAATAAAATCATTATCAAAATATACATCCAGTGGTCACAACAATTATCACTGGATTTCCCATAACAGATTAACCAGTCACCATAATAAATTTTATAATAGGAGGAATTTTAATATATAGCACACCTTGGTACTAACATGGGATATTATCAGAGCAATCTAATTGACTTTTCAAAAGTAATAATGAAAATAAAATGCTAAGTTGAATTCAAAAGAAGCTGAAAAGTTTATTACAAAAATAACAGAAAACTCTTGAGCGTTGAAATATAGGGGTGGTGATGCCTTGCGTGGAGATCCAACCACAGTCAGCTGGAAAACTACTGAAAAAATTAAAAAAATAAAACAGAACTAATGAGGCAAGCTCAGTGAGTGGACCCATTACTAACAGTGTAAATAATTTATGCAACAATGTGAATAAATTATATTAAATAGTTTAATAACCTCATGGTAACAGTTTTAACACTAATGAGAATAACAACAATAATCAATACCCTATAAAATAAAGAAATTTCATAATACATAATCACAGTAAATAACAATATAAGAAAATCTCTCAAACTGATGAAAAATTATACGCCAAGATACAACCCAAAGTCATAGGGGGAGGGGGGAAAAACCGTCATACTACCCTTGGCGTCCCAAGGCGTAGCAGAGATGGATAGGGAGAGGGAAACTGTCATACTACCCTTGGCGTCCCAAGGCGTAGCAGAGATGGATCATCGTCCAGCCTCGTGTCGCGCGTAGACAAACGAGGGGGACGGAATATATAACAGTCATCGTCCATCCTACGCGCAAGGAGGACGGAATACAAATCATCCACAATGCAATCACTACATCCAGGTGAATATAAGGCGTATACTAACAGAAGAAAATATAACACAACCATGTCCACGACATAAAACATATTTAATGGTCAAACTCAATATTTTTATGTAATCATACCAATATAAATTCTCCAAAATCACATTTAATAATCAATATGTATTTAAATATATATTTTCTCATAACAACAGTCATATAAGTACTATTTAAAATAATTATTTTAATATACCGAAAATTATCAAATTCATTAATTTATAACAAGATTCTTAAATATAATCAATTTAATATAAAGATAAAATTTTAAAAGTAAGATTAAATCCACTCACAAATTATCATTGCTAATCCGCAGGTGAAACTGCTCCAGTATCCGCTTTAGTCACAGTTCCTACGTAATAACCAAATATACCATTTATTAATTCTCAATTTAAATCAATAATATTTTTGTTTCCACAATCTCACCCCAGCACTCCCTTTCTCATATTTGGGAAATTTCTAATTTTTTTTCACACCGTTAGTATTGTATACGTGAATAGTACCGTATACGTTAATAGTACCGTATATATGAATAGTACCGTATGCGTGAATAGTGCCGAAAATGTGAATTGTACCGATATCAAATCCGAACTTCAATTTAGCTTCTACTTGATATTGAATACCTTAATTCAACCAAATTTGAGTTCTCTCATGTCCAATTGATACAATTCCCAAAATACATCAAACCCCTAAAATTGGAATTTTTCTCAAATCTTAACCAAAATTGACGTATTATATACCAAATCGAAGCCCACGAGACAAGGATCAAGAATTTACCTTCAATTGGACCGGGTGATAACTGATGTGGCCGGAAAGTTTCGGGTTCGAGGAGAATTTTATAATTTCTGCAAAATCAAGCATTTTTAAGGAAAACGAAGCTCAGAATCGCATTCAGGAGGTCGAAAACAGTGGGAAAGCACCTACCTTTCATAAAAAAGCTCACCGGAATCCGGCGAATGGAGGAGAGAGAAACTTACCGGAATTTACTTCGATCCGGTGGCTCCTGGCAATTTTCCGGCGGAAAGAGGGTCGGTTATGGTAGAGTTCGACGTGGCAATTCTAATGGTGGTAGTGGCGGGTCCGTGATGAAGGCGTAGTAACCATTTGTTTCCAATGGTGCTTAGAGAGAGAAAATAAGAGAGAGAAAGAAATTGAAGGGTGAAGGCTCGGGAAGAAGAAGAAGAGGAAAAGAAAAAAATTTAATTATTTAATTTTGAAATATTTACGATTTTGCCACTGTCTTCTCTTGACCATAACTTTCAAACCGTAACTCTAATCAACTGTGCTACTAGTCCACGAACTCGTATCGATAAGCTCTACGTAACGGTATCAAAGTTAAAATAAAAAAATAACACATGGCAAAAGTCAATTTTAATCCCTACCAATTTGGATAAAATAATAAAAAATAAAATAAAATAAAATAAAATACGGGTTATTACAGGAAAATTATTGAAGAACCAAGAGTGACACAAAATGAAACTTTCTTTGTTGAGTGGGGTCATGATGGAAAAAAGGTTTATCAAGAAATAGTTGAAGCCACAGGGTACTTTGACTCCAAATATTGCATTGGAGTTGGTGGATATAGCAGTGTCTATAAAACACTGCTGTCAACTGGTCAAGTTGTTGCCGCGAAAAAAATTCACGAGAATGGTGGAGTGGCCAGTGAGGAAGCTTTGGATAGTGAGACTAGTATTTTGACAAAAATACGGCACCGAAATATCATCAAGCTTTATGGATTTTGTTTGCATACAAGACACTCATTTTTGGTGTATGAGTTTATGGAAAGGGGAAGCTTAAAAAAGATACTTACCGATGATGGGAAGGCGATGGAATTGGATTGGGCTGAGAGAGTGAATGTTGTCAAATGTTAGGCCAATGCTATGTCCTACATGCACCATGAATGTTGTCCTTGTGTAGTCCACAGAGACATATCGAGCAAGAATGTTTTGTTGGATGGAGATGATGAAGCTCATCTTTCTGACTTGGGTTCCGTTAGAATTGTTGATCCTGACTCATCAAATTGGACTTCATTTGCTGGAACCTTTGGATACGCAGCCCCAGGTATGATTCAATTTCCTTTAAAATATTGGCTTTTCTTTTTTTTAGGTACTTTTGATAATTAACTTGGTAGCTCATGTTTTGTTCATTTCATTTATGTTTTTCATGTTTTGTTCATTTCATTTAATTTATTGCTTGATTTTATTTTTTCATTTTTCACTCTGAAGGACTTGCATGTATTATAAAAGTGGATTAAGTTTAATTATTTGGCTGCAATATATTCTAAGTTAAAATAGTCTGCCCCGTCTAATATTTCCAATTAGGAAATAGTATTGTAAAAGTAATTAAGCTTAATTATATAGTAATATAATTATACTTGTTGGCAAGTAAGGATTCGTAGTATTTAATCTCAATCATTGGGAAATATTAACTTAAACAACATGTTTTGCTGAAGAGCTTGCTTACACGACGGAAGTAAACGAGAAGTGCGATGTGTACAGCTTCGGAGTTGTAACATTGGAAGTGATCATCAGATTTTATTTAGAAATGTATTGGATCAACGCCTGTCCCCTCCAAGGAACCAAATAGCAAACCAAGTGGTTTCCATTGCACATACAGCATTTGCATGTCTGAAAGCAAATCCACAATTTCGGCCAACTATGAAGCAACTTTCTGACAAATTAGCTGCTTCATCACCATCACTGACAGTGCCTCTTGATCTGATTACATTGCAGCACCTGTTTGATCCGCCAACTTGGACATCTTGATCACACTTATACAGTTGCAATTTCTCCTTGTAAGATCTTGCTGTTGGTGTAGTGTTTTGTATCTTGTTTTACTTTTTATTGCTGTTGTAGTGCATATTTCCCTCCTTTTACATTTCCTTTTCTTTTAAGATTTCAAGATCTTTAATAACAAAGTTGTTAATGTTCCGTGACACTTTTTAGTTTGGATTATATATATATATATATATATGTATATATATATCAATTTTCCAAATTCTAATAGTTTAATTTGAGATACTTAATTTCAAGTGCCTCTATATTTAAAATGTAGAACTAGAGCCACGGTAATGTCATACTTTAAAACACGTTCTGCCTACGTGATTTTTTATTTCATACCAATTAATCCAACGCTAAATTATTTGAATGAGTACACCTTCATTTTCTTTTTCTTTTTTCTGCTCGGAGAAAAATATTTGAATGGCATTAAACCGCTAAAAATTTGAATGACTTTGTTACAAAACATTAACGTGATTAGGTACAAATATTATTGCATACCTTTGGATACGAAGAATGTAGAATTATATATTAAATCAAGCTCTATTATATTATGCTCTGTTATGTAGAATTATAATTTAAATGAAGATTTATTATAATTATAATGTAGAATTATTATAATTAATTTATATTAAATCTTTCACAATTACAGCTCTTATACATATCACCCATAACACTTAGTTTCCATGTCTTCTTTCTAATTAAATCTCATCTCAAGTATAAAATGGGCTTCAGTTCTCATTTTGTGATTTATGTCATTATGTTATATTTTTTAATGCCTTTTTCCTAGAAACATTTTAAAATGGGCCATTTCTCTTTTTTTTTAGGAAAACAAATCAAATATTGTGTCTTTT
Organism: Rhamnella rubrinervis; assembly: GCA_007844105.2. Lineage (NCBI taxonomy): Eukaryota > Viridiplantae > Streptophyta > Magnoliopsida > Rosales > Rhamnaceae > Rhamnella > Rhamnella rubrinervis. The sequence continues at coordinate 6,845,509 of CM017574.2, read as the reverse complement.
TTTTTTTTTTGATAAAAAATAAAATAAAATACTGTCTGCCTCTCGCCAAATACAGACTGTGCCAAAAAAATTCCTTTTCGATCTTCGATTGTTGTTTTTATTTCCATTTCTTTTTAATTTTTTTTCCTTTTTTATTTTTGGGTTACTGTCACTGTTGCTCTTTTTTCTGGCGGGAAGATCAGAACAGAGCAGAGATTCAGGCAAAAAAGAAAACCATAGAAAGTGTGAAGAACCAAATTCTGTAAATTTGGGTAAAGTTCCAATTCCATTGTCGGTCTAATAAGGAATGGTTGGAAAATAAAGTAGAGTGGATACTACTTCCACCATGTACTGGGTGGCTGCTAGAAAAGCTGTCCTTTCGTTTCCCCGATGGCGTTCTCTGGCCCTTCTCCTTCACTCCCCTCCTCGTAGATACAGCTCCTTCACTCCTTCATCTGTCGTCTTGTAATCTCTCAAACTCTCTTATTTAATATTAAAGAGATTAACTTCATTGCTAACTGTGGCAAGGCAGTCACTTTATGTTTATGCATGCTGAGGTCTCTGTGTAATTTTGCTTCTATTGGTTTATTAGAGTCTATGCAAATGGTTTTGGATGGAAATTTTTGGGTAAATGTTTTCTTTGGTTTCCTTAATAAAGTTGGAATTTTTTGAAAAGTCTGAGGATAATGTCTTCCACATGTGCAAAAAATTTCTTCACAAGCTAAAGTTAATGCTTTTTTTTTTTTTTGTTCTTTTGGTTGCTCTAAGTCATTTACTCACCAGGATAACTCTTTTAGTGTATTTGGATATAATGGACTGCAAAAAGATATACTTTCAAACATTTCAGTGATTAATTTGCGCAAGCTTTGAGTTTGGTGTCCTGAAGAGGGTTTTTTCTTAGATAAAAATGTTAATCAGGTAGAGATATTATATTGGGTATTCTCTAAATGAAGTATGACACACAAAACAACCAATTCTGATGTAGGTATTACTTATTTATATTCTAGATAATATATTTTTATAATTATGAAGAATGTTTAGTTCATATCTGTAGCCAATAGTTGCATTTAATAGTTAAATCTAGCATCTTTGATGCCATAATTTAACTTCTAACTCGGGAATTTCATTGTATGAACGTCAACAGTGGACAGTTTGGTAGGATTTATTGTTTCAAAGATCGGAAGGTTATAGAAGGAAGTGCAAAAGCTAGGAAGAAGCTTAAAGCTTTGAATAATGTCCTGGATACAAAGGGTCTTTCTAACATATTGTGGTGGAAGGAGGTACACTAGCTCATATAATTTGTTAAGTTTTTACATAATCTCATCTCAATTTTAAGAATCTTGATATCAACAAGAAAGGTCAGTTGTGCATCTTATTGCAGAGGATGCAGGCATGCAGGAAGCCATCAACTGTTCAGCTGGTTAAAAGGCTTGAGTATTCCAATTTGCTAGGGTTGGATGTTAACTTTAAAAGTAGAAGGTGAGCTCTTAGTCTATCTTACTGTTATTTTATCTAGATTTCTTATGGCTTTGAGAAGTAAGCAGAGGAAGATTACTTGATGATTTATGCTTTACTCTTTCTCCTTTCATTGGTGTTGGGAGTATTTCTTTCAATTTATTTTAAAACTTGGGCTCTCTTATGGTTATGTCTAAGTTGCCATACTTTTATTAATTCTAAAGTTTTTAGCACCATTGCCACCTAAACTATGGACAAAGTTGTAAAATTGTCCTTTAATAAATACCTGCTGAACTTTAGAAACAGTTACAAATTGACCTGTGACTCATAAACATAGTGTGTTGTTAGCTATTCAGATATACCTTTTTTTTTCTTTTTTCTTTTTTTTGTATGTTAAAGGTTGAGGAAAGTGGCAATTGGTCAAAAAATTAAATTAGTGTGAATCATCCATGCAAAAAAATGTTTTTGAATAGTTTAAAAAAATATTGTGTTTAAGGTAAAAATACACTGTGTTTATGATTCAAGGGAAAATTGCAACTTTTTGCATAGTTCAGGGGCATTGGTGACAAATTTCTATTACTTTCAAGAATCGGTTTCCTATATCAGTCTTTGGTTAACTGTCTTAAGAGGATAAGAGAGTTTTTTTCTGGAATACAAGAGTGCTCTTAAAGTTAGCTTTCTGAGAAATATTACCATTTTGTCTTGATTTTATCTACCTCTTTTCTTAGAAGCTTCAAAAGACGTGGTTTCCTTTTCCACGATATCACTCATTAATTACTTGTGTTCATAATAGCCTGAAAGAAGGAACACTCAACTGGGAGATTTTACAGTTCAAGTCAAAGTTTCCACGATGAGTTTTACTTTGCAGGGTATACTAATTTATTGTTGGTCATATTGTTGAATCTTTTTCTAGGTCGTAGTTGCATTGGCTCATTGAAAATACTTCTTGTACGTGGATTGATTATTTATCTTTCGTCAATGATGGATGCGCAAGTGTTTTGGTTTTACAGGTTGGTGACTTTTATGAAGCCCTTGGAATAGATGCCTGCATTCTGGCTGAATATGCTGGCTTGAATCCTTTTGGAGGTCTACGTTTAGATAGTATTCCAAGAGCTGGTTGCCCAGTTGTAGTATGGAATTCGTTTTCCTTTACATTATATTTGGTTTCCTTAAACTTCAAATAATTTTCTGCTTTAAATTTTTACTCTGCCATATGATCTTTAATGGAAATTTTCTTTATACTATTAGAAGTTGTGATTTATAGTTTTCATGACTTCAATTGAATTGAAAAATTATTGTTTTCTCATCTCTCATTTAATTTCTCGTTTTCTTTTTATAGTTTAATAGCACTCTGAATCCTAATTTTGCTTGATCAGTAATCACTTTCATAGAATATCACATATTAATAGACTCGTCTTGCAAAGTTTTGTTTGAAAAATTGAATGAAATTTGGAATTATTATCTGTAAAAGTGAGGTATAGACTAGTCAACCTTTCTCTTAACAAGTAAAATAATTAGGTATGTGGACTAAATGATCTCTGCATTACTTCTCGAGGTCCCTGTTTGTCAGAGTTATAGATCTTTTGTAGTTAATTTTCTATAAAAAGGAAAAAAGAAGTAAAAACTGTGGGTATTTACTCATTTTTTAAAGATATAATTGCAGAAATACGGCAGTGTTTATCTGTTATAAGGATATTTCTGAAAACTACTAGCTCTAAGTTGTTAACATATACGGTTTCTAAAGCACAATGGACCACCTTCATCACCATGTGTAAGGCATGACATGTTGTGCTTGTTTCATTGGATAATCATGCTGTCCAAATTTGGTCACCTTTATGTCATGCACACACAGCTATTTTTAGCAACTGACTAGTTTGTCCATGTAGTGCATTGTGGAAGAAGTTCAAGGTCCAACTCAAGCTCGCTCACGCAAAAGTCGTTTTATATCTGGGTATCTATTTGGTTGATTCAGCATTTATTAAACACCTATTAAAAATATCTTGGATGTGTCATAATCATATTAAAAATATCTTTGCTTGTCGCGAACTTCCAGACTCACATGAAAGTTTCATTTCGCTACTTAAATTAAATAGCTGTTTGATTAGCTACTTTAATTAATTTATAGAAAAAAAGTCTGAAGATGTTAAATTAGGAACTTTGAACAGAAATTTATTTAACTTTTATGCATGACATGACAATATTATTTTTGTTGTTTTTCTTATTATGAGAAAAAAAAAAAAAAAACTTAGATAACAAGCCACAGTAATGTCATATTTCAAAACTAGACTAGAACTTGTTCTGTCTACGTTATTTACCCATGATTATTTTGCAGAGGAAATGGATGCAGTGAGTCTCAGAACTTTTAAAAAGTAAAATAATTAGAGGAAATTATAAGATTTCACCTTTAATTTTAACTCATATTTCTTATTGTAATTTGCCTTCTATACATCGGCATAATGTCAAATTATCCTCTCCTTCTTATAATATGTTGCCAAATTATATTAAATTGGCTGACTATATATTCCAATTGATTTATTATAAAAGAATAATGATATCAGTAACAATTAATGAAGAATTTTCTTGAATCAAAATTCATAAAAATTGAAAGCGGTTGTTGATTTGCTTGGAGAACAGAGGTACTACTTGTCTAATAGTACACCATGTCTTCGTGTACTTATTTAATTTTAAAGAAATAAAAATTAGTAGAGTAACTTGTATTCGTCTTTGATTTTTGGTGAATACAAAGAAAAACTAAACAAAATTCATGGATTGATTTATACAAAGCACATCGATTCCTGAAGTCCAAGTCAAGTGCTTCTGTCCAAAATATAATTGAGAAAGAAAACGATTATAATCTTTTGGATCCATGTTTGATGAGTTCTTGTTTAACCAGTTGATAACAACATAATACTTCACCAAAGAAAAAAGGTTGTTAACAACATGTATGGTTTGAAATATTTGGATCCATTTCTCTCCTAAAGCAAAAATAAATTAATAAACAAACAGATAAATAAATAAATAAATACAAAAGGCAATAATAATAACAATAACAAAAATTTGTTTTATTCATAAAAGGATAAGACATTAAAGTTAGAGGTTCTATCAAAGTAGGAAGTCAAAAATCAAACAAATTCAATCTACACCACGAAAAATGACTAAGTGAAGCAATAATGCAAATGTAAGTACAAAATAAATTTTGGATCCATTTGATGAGTTCTCAACATCAAATTGATCCCTCCATTTCTTTCCTAAAGCAAAAATAAATAAATAAACAAAATAAATACAAAAGGCAATAATAATAACAATAATAAAAATTTGTTTTATTCATAAAAGCATAAGACATTAAAGTTAGAGGTTCTATGAAAGTAGGAAGTCAAAAATCAAAGAAATTCAATCTACACCACGAGGAATGACTAAGCGAAGCAATAATGCAATAAAGTTAGATTCTTTTCAACTTCTAGCTTGTAGATTTTTTTGGTAAATCAACTTCTTGTAGATTTGATTTTACATGCAATATCCAAGAAGTTGACTAAAAGTTGCATTCTGTATGCCGTATGCCGTATGCCGTATGCATAGCGAAAAATATTTATTACTGATTATGATTTGTGAGAGTTCTATGTAAATTGGCAGCCACATATCAATAGAACAAGTACTTCTAAAAAATTTAATTTAATTAATAATTTAATTAAAAGAAAAAAGAATTCCTTTATACTTTAAGAATTAAGTTACCATTTCTATAAATGTGAAAGACACTGCTTTTATAAATTCAATGCGTGGTGCCTAATTATTTACTAGATGCAAAGCAAAGCTTTATGGCCCTAGTTATTTTACTTAATAAAACCATATGCAAAAATAGGCTATTTAAGCCGGCCACAAACTAGAGAATCAAGTACAAAAACAACCCAAGAAAGTAAATTCTGACATTAACTTTCCCCAATTCTTTCCCCAATTTTTATTTTTTTTAACAAATAAAAAATTCTTTCCAGAAGAAAAATTCCGCCTTTTAAATTCTTCAACTAAGCAAGCATGTGCATGTATGGATTACAACATCATCATCTTAACAAAAAAGGAAAAACAAAAAAATTACAGTGTACGGGAGCTGTGTGTAAATTCGCAGCCATATACAAAAGAAAAAATTTCTAAATAAAAACTAAAAAGAAGATAAATATTTAAAATAGCAGCATTTACGTACTATACAAGCAACTAGAAAATAAGTTTTCATGAATTGTTTAATTAGACACTTTATTTAGTTTTTAAATTGTTTTAATTGCTCCGAGAATTATTTTTCACTGGGTCATTTTAGTTTAGGGAGAAATTAATTCAATCTGAAATATATATATATATATATACATATATTAATTGTTTAATGAGCTTCTATTATAATTTAAAAAAGTAGATAATTAATTCAGATTCTTTAATGTTAATTTTGTCAAAAATAAAACCACAGGCAAAAGTAGGCTATTTAAGCCAGCCACGTACAATCGAATCAAGTGCAAACCATCCAAGTTAGTAGCCATGGCACCCTTACTAAACATATCAATCTCCAACAGTCTCCAGTTTTTCCCTGTTTTCATCCTCATCCTCATTCTAATATTGTTTCCTCGTCCGTCTGCTGCAACAAGTGAAGCAGAGGCCCTTCTGAAATGGAAAAACAGCCTTCACGATCCAATCACTCGTTCTCATCTTTCCTCTTGGAACTTGCTTCCTTCTTACAATTCCACTTCACCTTCAACTAATTCTTCTCAGAATAGCTGCTGTCAGTGGATTGGGATTGTCTGTAATGAGTTTGGGAGTGTCACCGAGATTAATCTTACTAGCAGTAATCTGAAAGGTACGCTCCAATACTTCAACTTCTCTTTGTTTCCCAACTTACTCTCCTTTGATTTGTCTATTAATTCACTTTACGGAAGTATACCTTCTCAAATCAGTAGCCTTTCTAGACTCACCCACCTTAACTTGAGTCAAAATCAACTCTCTGGAAATATTCCATTTGAAATAGGCATGTTGGGATCTATTAAGGAGTTTTGGGTTAGCCATAACAATCTTACAGGTTCAATTCCTGTGTCCATTGGCAACCTAAGCAGCTTAACCTTTTTATCTCTTAATGAGAACAAAATTTCTGGATCCATCCCTAAAGAAGTAGGACAACTTAGCTCTCTCAGTATGCTTTATTTGCATACAAATCATCTCAGTGGTTCAATCCCTTCATCAATTGGAAACCTGAGCAAGTTATCCGATTTAGAGCTTAGTAGTAACAACATTACTGGATCCATTCCTAAAGAAGTAGGACAACTTAGCTCTCTCAACAGGCTTCATTTGCATGCAAATCATCTCAGTGGTTCAATCCCTTCATCAATTGGAAACCTGAGCAAGTTATCCATTTTAGAGCTTTGTATTAACAACATTAGTTCAATCCCTAAAGAAGTAGGAAAACTTAGTTCTCTCAACAGGCTTGGCTTGCATGCAAATCATCTCAGTGGTTCACTGCCTACATCCACAGGAAACCTTACTAATTTGGAAATATTTGATATAAGCGACAACTCTTTGACCGGCAATCTTCCAGAAAATATATGTCTTGGTGGGAAGCTTCAATGGCTTGCAGCATTTAAAAACCACTTTACAGGTTCCATTCCGAAAAGCCTGAGAAACTGCAACACCCTAGTCAGTGTTAGTCTTCAAGAAAATCTCCTAACAGGAAATGTCTCAGAAGAGTTTGGAATATACTCAAATTTGTATTATATGGATTTGAGCAACAACAAGTTTGTTGGTAAACTTACTGGAAATTGGGGACAGTGCCCTAAACTTATGAAGCTGAACTTCTCCAACAATGAAATCTCTGGCAGAATTTCTCCTGAACTTGGGAATGCTACTCAATTGCAAATACTTGACCTTTCATCGAATCTTCTAGTAGGAAAAATTCCAAAAGAATTGGGAAAATTAAAATTATTGTTCAACCTCAAATTGAGCAATAATAGTTTTTCAGGCAAAGTTCCTACTGAAATTGGAATGTTATCTCAACTTGAACACCTTGACCTTTCTATAAACGAATTAAGTGGACAAATTCCAGTGCATTTGGGGCAATGTTCAAAATTGGTACACTTGAACTTGAGAAAGAACAGATTCAGTGGGACAGTTCTCTTTCAGATTGGGAGTTTGCATTCTCTAGAAGATCTCGATCTTAGTCAAAATGTTCTTACAGGCCAGTTGCCTTCCGTGCTCGGATATTTACAGATTTTAGAAACATTCAACATCTCCCATAACAATTTCTCTGGCTCAATTCCATCAACATTTAAAGAGATGTTGAGCTTGATATCTGTTGATGTATCCTACAATCAACTTGAAGGTCCTCTGCCTCACATAAAAGCCTTTGTTGAGGCCCGGATTGAAGCTTTGGAAAATAATAAAGGGTTGTGCGGAAACAACTCTAATTTGAAGCCCTGCCCCATATCTAATAAAAATAGCAATGAAGTTGTTATAATTTCAGTCATAGTGTCTATTTTGGTCACTGTTTTGCTCTTTCTTTTTATTGTTGGAGTGCTGCTTATTCGCAAAAAAAGAGAGAGGACAAATATTGAAGAACCAAGAGTGACACAAAATGAAACTTTCTTTGTTGAGTGGGGTCATGATGGAAAAAAGGTTCATCAAGAAATAGTTGAAGCCACAGAGAACTTTGACTCCAAATATTGCATTGGAGTTGGTGGATATGGTAGTGTCTACAAAACACTGCTGTCAACTAGTCAAGTTGTTGCCGTGAAAAAAATTCACGAGAATGGTGGAGTGGCCAATGAGGAAGCTTTTGAAAGTGAGACTAGTATTTTGACAAAAGTACGGCACCGAAATATCATCAAGCTTTATGGATTTTGTTTGCATACAAGACACTCATTTTTGGTGTACGAGTTTATGGAAAGGGGAAGCTTGGCTAAGACACTTACCGATGATGGGAAGGCGATGGAATTGGAGTGGGCTAAGAGGGTGAATGTTGTCAAAGGTTTAGCCAATGCTATATCCTACATGCACCATGAATGTCGTCCTTGTGTAGTTCACAGAGACATATCCAGCAAGAATGTTTTGTTGGATGGAGATTATGAAGCTCATCTTTCTGACTTCGGTTCCGCTAGAACTGTTGATCCCGACTCATCAAATTGGACTTCGTTTGCTGGAACCTTTGGATATGCAGCCCCAGGTATGATTCAATTTCCTTTAAAGTACTTTTTGATAATTAACTTGGTAGCTCATGTTTTGTTCATTTCTTTTATGTTTCTGGATTTTATTTTTTGCATTTTTCTACCTTAAAGCCTTGCATGTACCATAAAAGTGGATTAAGCTTGATTATTTGGCTGCAGTATATTATTCCAAGTTAATATACTCTGCCCCGTCTAACATTTCCAATTAGGAAATAGTATTGTAAAAGAGAGTTAAGCTTAATTATTTGACTGCAATGTACAGTAATATAATTAGACTTGTTGGCAAGTAAGGATTTGTAATATTTAATCTCAACATGTTTTGCTGAAGAACTTGCTTACACGATGGAAGTAAACGAGAAGTGCGATGTGTACAGCTTCGGAGTTGTAACATTGGAAGTGATCATGGGAAGCCATCCAGGAGATCTTATCTCGTCTCTTCCCATAGTACCGTCATCGTCATCAGCAGCTAATCATCGGATTCCGTTTAGAAAGGTATTGGATCAACGCCTGTCCCCTCCAAGGAACCAAGTAGCAGAGCAAGTGGTTTCCATTGCACATATAGCATTTGCATGTCTGAAAGCAAATCCACAATCTCGGCCAACTATGAAGCAAGTTTCTGACAAATTAGCAGCTTCATCACCATCACTATCAGTGCCTCTTGATCTGATAGCATTACAGCAGCTGTTGGATCCGCCAACTTGGACATCTTGATCACACTTGTACAGTTACAATTTTTCCTTGTAAGATCACACTTGCGGTGTTGGTGTATGTGTTTTGTATTTTCAGTTTTTATTGGTGTTGTAGTGCATTTCTTTCCTTTTACATTTCTTTTTTTTTTTTTTTAAGATTTTAAGATCTTTAATAACAAAATTGTTAATGTTCCGTGACACTTTTTAGTTTGGATTATATATATATCAATGTTCTAAATACTAAGAATGTAGAATTATATTTTAAATCAAGCTCTGTTATGTAGAATTATAATTTAAAAATCGAAAAGCAAACTATGTCGACAAGTTTCCTTTTCGATTTTTATTTTTATTTCCATTTCATTTTTATTTTTATTTCTTTGTTGCTCTTTTCTGGCGGGTAGTTAAGTTCAGAACAGAGCAGAGGTTCAGGCAAAACTATCCTTCCAAAAAGAAAACCCTAAAAAGTGTGAAAAACCAAATTGTGCAAAGCTACTGTGAGAGTGCTTGAGTGAGAGGGAGAAGAAGAATGGCCTACCTGACAACGCCGTGTCCTTGCTGCAACACCATCACCTCCTCCGTCTGAACCATCAAGCAAGAAACCTCGGTTCTCGAAGTCAATGTCTGCGTTGAGGAAGACAGAGAAGAGGGTTCAGTTTGCGGATCCCATTGCTACGTTTCTTGGTCCAGTTGACGCATTTGATCCTCCGGTCGCCGTTCGACCGATCTCCGACAACAGTTCTGTACCCGTTTATCAACCTGTCTCTAACTAAGGAAGTTTAATTTATTATGTCTTCAAATTTAGCAGCCATTAGGAATTTACCGGCAATTCTTGATTCTTCAAATACCCAATATTTAATTCTGGGTTTTATTTGATTTTTACAATTTTTTTTATTTTGATCTTCATAATAATTGGTTGATTCTGGTTTTACTTTAATTTTATGATTATTTTGATTTTGATCTTGTAGACTTTTTTTATTATTATTATTATTATTATTTTATTTTTTTTTGTAAATTATGGACCTTGATTTTTTATTTGCGCATTGTCATGATTTTTACGACTTTCTTGATTTTGATTTTCAAAATAACTGGCTGATTCTGAGTATTACTTTCTTGATTTTGATTTTGATTTTCAAAGTTAATTCACAGGTTAGACTTTGATTTTGATTTGCGCATTGTGATTCTTTTGTTTTTAGATTTGTTGGCTTCCAATTCCTTGTCCAAGAGAGTTCATATAATCATCAAAGGCATGAGACCAACATTACAGGTACATAATTATATATTTGTTTGTATTCTTCTACTACATTCTTTTATCAAAACTTTCTAATTTCATATATTAGATCTCGAATATGAAGAATTCTATTAAGCCTGAGTCTTAATTTCTGACTACCATATTTAAGTATTGCCTTATACTAATAATTACTAGTATTCCATTAAATTATTGTGACTCCGAGTTCTTAAGCAAATTAATATGAGACAAATACCTGACTGGCTAGCTAGTTTTTTTTAGTACATATTGGCTGACCAATGAGCTAAAATATTTTCATTAAGAAAACTAGTAAACTGGGATTCTCTAGCATGAACAACATTTAATCACAAATATTGGTAGACTTTGATGAATTTCTTATTAGAGCCTTTTTAATGCCTTATTTAGAAGCATGTTTGTGTACTAATTTACTAGTTGTGGAGTTTTTATAAAAGTTGCTGTAGTTTAATTGAGACAGCATTCACCGTTAGGGCCCTTTTTTCCACCTTAGATAATATTTTCATTGTCTACCTACAATCGCACTCTACAAAAACACATACAGCAGAGTAATGAATAGTAACTAAAAATTAATAGTGGATAATAATAACAAATTGACAACTAAAAATGGAGGTCAAGTTTTGTTTTATCTTTGTAGATCTCAATCATGCATTCCAGTCAATATTTGTACAGCTGAGCTAATGTGGATTTTATGACATTTTGAAGCTATATATTTGTAAGCTGAAAACTGAAGGAGCAAAAACAAGATATGGAGAATATAATCTGAAATCTGAAATTTAAAATCTATATTTTTGACTAACTCAATTTGTAAAGCTGATTTCAGATCTGTATTTTCCTTTGATTTGTTTCAGGCTTTTGCGACTCTATGGTATGAGCCATGCTTCAAACTGACTTCCTGGACTACCTGATTGAGAGTAGTGATTTCAGCAACTTGGTATCTGCTCTGCTGCAATTTTATGATATGGATCATGCTTCAAATTCACTTCCTGGACTGCATGACGGAGAGTGATTTCAGCAACTTGGTTTGCGCTCTGCTCCCAGATGTTCTTACTGCACATACATGTTTTCCTTGTTGTTACTCTGTTCTCACTTTCGCACATTTTTAGCAACGCAGGGAACTTCTAACAGCATACTTGGAATGTGGCCGATCATGGTTTATCCCTGCATGAATTTCACCAAACAAAGACCTTTTTGCTCTTACTTGCTCTTTAGTTAAGTAATTTCTGTGTTTGATTTAACTTTGAATATTTTGAGGATACTTTAAACGTTAAGTTTGTTAAGGATCAGTATTAACCAGAAATGTCACTGCGCGTGGCCTTGAGAAAAACCATCTAAAGAGCTCTCTGCGTTGATGAATCTTGTTACACAACACATATACTAGTCCTCTAAAATCTTAAAGTCAGTACTGTCCGAAACAACGAAAAAAACGTCGATAATATTTGGATCCATTTGATGAGCTGTACTCAACATCATATACCTCCACTTCCATCTGACAAATCAGCAGCTTCATCACCATCACTATCAGTGCCTCTTGATCTGATTACAATACAGCAGTTGTTTTTTTTTTTTTTTTTTTTTTTTTAAATATAGAGAAATTTGTTACACTACTTTACTCTAAGATAAAGGGGAAATGCCAAATATAGTCAAATTCAGACTGAAAATCAAGAATCTTGGTTGAGCCAAGAATTTCGGAATGCGAGTTTAGTGATAATTGTCATTGGGCCAAGCCAACGCCGCTACAATACAGCAGCTGTTTGATCCGGCAACATGGACATCTTGATCACAGTTTTACAGTTGTAATTGTTTCCTTGCATGATCATATTGTTGGTGTATGTGTTTTGTATTTTGTATCCTTTTTCATTTCCCTTTTCTTTTCTAACTTTTAAATGTCAAGATCTTGATTTGATAACAAAATTGTTATTGCTCGATGACACTTTTTAGTTCAAAGTAATATATATCGATCAAATGTTCTAAATTCTTATATTAATTTAAAATATTGAATAACTATATAAATATTTAAGAAACTTCTTATAATACAAATATATATATATATATATTGAATGGTACTAATGTATTACATGTCTAATCTCATTCATTTAAAAAAGAAAAAGAAAATATACTAACTGTACACACATCAATTATTTTCCACAAAGCATGAAACATGAAGCAAAGCAGTACATTACAGATATATCTAAATTCTAAAACAACAAAAAAAACAAAATACATACAATTATTTGGAATTAATTTTGTGTTGAATTAATCCCTCAAAAAATGCTAGCGATCAGAATAGGAAACAAATTAATCACAAACCCGTAAAGAGAAAATTGCAAAAGACAGTCTTGGCCTAGCAATATGATTAAATTGGGGCAGTTTAATATATATATATATATATATAGGAGTTATTGAAACTAGTCTTTGTAATGGTCCAGTCCATTTTGACTGTTACCCAAATTTTACAGTTAGCCTTTCTGATCCTTGTATATTAAAAGTATTAACATTAAACATAAAAACATCAAGTTACGAAGTTGACCCAGGAAGACAACCCTTAGCATTAGTCTATAGAATTCATTACAAAATTTCTGGTACAAATATGGATTTTAAAGTTAAAAATATTAACACTAAAGGATACACTACCTTAATTCAAAGTAATCAACAGAATCAATTAAATTTACAGATCCCTAGATTAATCAAATGGGAAGAGGTAAATCTACCTACAGAATGGACATTAGATGAAATACAACCTCCTCCATTACCACAAAACATATTATCAGATAAAGAATCTATTAGCCAAACCAAAGATGGAACTGTTAGGATATCATTTGATAGACAACACAATTTTACTAAACCATTTATAGAATCTGTAAGTTCAGAAAACATATCCCGAAGCGATATTGAATTAGAAAAAGATATACAAAAAATGCATATCCATGAATTAGAACAACAATTAAGACAATTAAAATTAGAAAAGGAAATTAATAAATTACAACAAACATCTATTCATACCCAAGGACAAGTAAGTCAAACTTGTTATACAACAGGAAATGAATCACCAACAGCCTCAGATTTTATCGACCCCTCATTAAACACACTTCATAAAAATTTCACAATTAAATGGAAAAAATTAAATAAAGATGTAATATCTGAACAGAATGCTAAAAGATTACTAAATTATAAACAGACCTATTCCACAGAAGAAAAACAAAACATTTATAATCTATGGAAGAATCATAAGTGTTGAGTGATCCTATTATTTCCTCTAGATCTCAGAAGAAATTTATACTTATTTATTCTTTTCATATCCTCCTCCATACTAACTTTTGTTTTGTTATTTACCATTGTTTATCTTCTTCATCCCAGCCGGATCTGAACAATAAATCTGAGGCCTGAACAATAAGTCCCATGGTAGCGGCCTGAGAGGGATCGGTCTGAGAGGATTTAGCAAGGATGGATAAGTCTAAGCAGAGGTAGGTACCATTTACTAAAGTTTTAGCTATAGATCTGGATATGGATAGAATTTTTAGGTCTTCATCTTCTTCTAGTTCTAGACGAAGTTCTAGTTCTCATTCAATTATGGCTTCTATTCCACCTATAGAAAGAGAAACAGTCAATGAAGAACATTATAGTATACCTAATGACAGACCCATAGATAATAATTGGATTATGCCCAATATTTCCCCTAGTGAAATTTATATTCAGAAACCCTGGTCTTTATCGGCCTTTAAATCTGAAACTCATATTAAAACAGTAGAACAAGTCTACTCTATAAATAAGAATTTTGAAACATGTCAATTATTAAACAAAAGTAATATTGAAAAACATAAGAAGGATGGTTACAATTTTCTTCATATAGGAGTTGTCCAAGTTGGAATAAACCCATTAACCTTACTAGGATTAAATGCTTCAATTCTATTAACATTAAGAGATGCAAGTTTTAAAAATTATAAAGATGGAATATTAGGAGTTATTGAAACTAGTCTTTGTAATGGTCCAGTCCATTTTGACTGTTACCCAAATTTTACAGTTAGCCTTTCTGATCCTTGTATATTAAAAGTATTAACATTAAACATAAAACATCGAGTTCTAAGTTGACCCAGGAAGACAACCCTTAGCATTAGTCTATAGAATTCATTACAAAATTTCTGGTACAAATATGGATTTTAAAGTTAAAAATATTAACACTAAAGGATACACTACCTTAATTCAAAGTAATCAACAGAATCAATTAAATTTCAGATCCCTAGATTAATCAAATGGGAAGAGGTAAATCTACCTGAATGGACATTAGATGAAATACAACCTCCTCCATTACCACAAAACATATTATCGGATAAAGAATCTATTAGCCAAACCAAAGATGGAACTGTTAGGATATCATTTGATAGACAACACAATTTTACTAAACCATTTATAGAATCAGAAGTTGAAAACATATCCAAGCGATATTGAATTAGAAAAGATATACAAAAATGCATATCCATGAATTAGAACAACAATTAAGACAATTAAAATTAGAAAAGGAAATTAATAAATTACAACAAACATCTATTCATACCCAAGGACAAGTAAGTCAAACTTGTTATACAACAGGAAATGAATCACCAACAGCCTCAGATTTTATCGACCCCTCATTAAACACACTTCATAAAAATTTCACAATTAAATGGAAAAATTAAATAAAGATGTAATATCGAAGAATGCTAAAAGATTACTAAATTATAAAGACCTATTCCACGGAAGAAAAACAAAACATTTATAATCTATGGAAGAATCATAAGTGTTGAGTGATCCTATTATTTCCTCTAGATCTCAGAAGAAATTTATACTTATTTATTCTTTTCATATCCTCCTCCATACTAACTTTTGTTTTGTTATTTACCATTGTTTATCTTCTTCATCCCAGTAGGATCCGAACAATAAATCTGAGGCCTGAACAATAAGTCCCATGGTAGCGGCCTGAGAGGGATCGGTCTGAGAGGATTTAGCAAGGATGGATAAGTCTAAGCAGAGGTAGGTACCATTTACTAAAGTTTTAGCTATAGATCTGGATATGGATAGAATTTTTAGGTCTTCATCTTCTTCTAGTTCTAGGCGAGTTCTAGTTCTCATTCAATTATGGCTTCTATTCCACCTATAGAAAGAGAAACATCAATGAAGAACATTATAGTATACCTAATGATGGACCATAGATAATAATTGGATTATGCCCAATATTTCCCTAGTGAAATTTATATTGAAACCACGGTCTTTATCGGCCTTTAAATCGAAACTCATATTAAAACAAGTAGAACAAGTCTACTCTATAAATAAGAATTTTGAAACATGTCAATTATTAAACAAAAGTAATATTGAAAACATAAGAAGGATGGTTACAATTTTCTTCATATAGGAGTTGTCAAGTTGGAATAAACCCATTAACCTTACTAGGATTAAATGCTTCAATTCTATTAACATTAAGAGATGCAAGTTTAAAAATTATAAAGATGGAATATTAGGAGTTATTGAAACTAGTCTTTGTAATGGTCCATCCATTTTGATCATTTACCCAAATTTTCTGATTAGCCTTTCGATCCTTGTATATTAAAAGTATTAACATTAAACATAAAACATCAGTTCTGAAGTTGACCCGGAAGACAACCCTTAGCATTAGTCTATAGAATTCATTACAAAATTTCTGGTACAAATATGGATTTTAAAGTTAAAAATATTAACACTAAAGGATACACTACCTTAATTCAAAGTAATCAAAGAATCAATTAAATTTACAGATCCCTAGATTAATCAAATGGGAAGAGGTAAATCTACCTCAGAATGGACATTAGATGAAATACAACCTCCTCCATTACCACAAAACATATTATCGGATAAAGAATCTATTAGCCAAACCAAAGATGGAACTGTTAGGATATCATTTGATAGACAACACAATTTTACTAAACCATTTATAGAATCAGTAAGTTCGAAAACATATCCCGGCGATATTGAATTAGAAAAAGATATACAAAAATGCATATCCATGAATTAGAACAACAATTAAGACAATTAAAATTAGAAAAGGAAATTAATAAATTACAACAAACATCTATTCATACCCAAGGACAAGTAAGTCAAACTTGTTATACAACAGAAATGAATCACCACTCAGATTTTATCGACCCTCATTAAACACACTTCATAAAAATTTCACAATTAAATGGAAAAAATTAAATAAAGATGTAATATCTGAACAGAATGCTAAAAGATTACTAAATTATAAAAGACCTATTCCACGAAGAAAAACAAAACATTTATAATCTATGGAAGAATCATAAGTGTTGAGTGATCCTATTATTTCCTCTAGATCTAAGAAATTTATACTTATTTATTCTTTTCATATCCTCCTCCATACTAACTTTTGTTTTGTTATTTACCATTGTTTATCTTCTTCATCCCAAGGATCGAACAATAAATCTGAGGCCTGAACAATAAGTCCCATGGTAGCGGCCGAGAGGATCGGTCGAGAGGATTTAGCAAGGATGGATAAGTCTAAGCGGTAGGTACCATTTACTAAAGTTTTAGCTATAGATCTGGATATGGATAGAATTTTTAGGTCTTCATCTTCTTCTAGTTCTAGGCGAAGTTCTAGTTCTCATTCAATTATGGCTTCTATTCCACCTATAGAAAGAGTCAATGAAGAACATTATAGTATACCTAATGATAGACCCATAGATAATAATTGGATTATGCCCAATATTTCCCCTAGTGAAATTTATATTCAGAAACCACGGTCTTTATCGGCCTTTAAATCGAAACTCATATTAAAACAAGTAGAACAAGTTACTACTATAAATAAGAATTTTGAAACATGTCAATTATTAAACAAAAGTAATATTGAAAACATAAGAAGGATGGTTACAATTTTCTTCATATAGGAGTTGTCCAAGTTGGAATAAACCCATTAACCTTACTAGGATTAAATGCTTCAATTCTATTAACATTAAGAGATGCAAGTTTTAAAAATTATAAAGATGGAATATTAGGAGTTATTGAAACTAGTCTTTGTAATGGTCCAGTCCATTTTGGCTGTTACCCAAATTTTATTAGCCTTTCGATCCTTGTATATTAAAAGTATTAACATTAAACATAAAAACATCATTCGAAGTTGACCGGAAGACAACCTTAGCATTAGTCTATAGAATTCATTACAAAATTTCTGGTACAAATATGGATTTTAAAGTTAAAAATATTAACACTAAAGGATACACTACCTTAATTCAAAGTAATCAATGAATCAATTAAATTCTGATCCCTAGATTAATCAAATGGGAAGAGGTAAATCTACCTGAGAATGGACATTAGATGAAATACAACCTCCTCCATTACCACAAAACATATTATCGATAAAGAATCTATTAGCCAAACCAAAGATGGAACTGTTAGGATATCATTTGATAGACAACACAATTTTACTAAACCATTTATAGAATCAGAAGTTAAAACATATCCGGCGATATTGAATTAGAAAAGATATACAAAAATGCATATCCATGAATTAGAACAACAATTAAGACAATTAAAATTAGAAAAGGAAATTAATAAATTACAACAAACATCTATTCATACCCAAGGACAAGTAAGTCAAACTTGTTATACAACAAAAATGAATCACCTCTGATTTTATCGACCCTCATTAAACACACTTCATAAAAATTTCACAATTAAATGGAAAAAATTAAATAAAGATGTAATATCTGAACAGAATGTTAAAAGATTACTAAATTATAAACAGACCTATTCAACAGAAGAAAAGCAAAACATTTATAATCTATGGAAGAATCATATGAAAATATTTAAGAAAAATATTTACTTTTTTACCTTCTTAGAAAATTATTATATAAAAACATTAACTAAAGAAAGATTTACCTTAAATAATAATTCATCGGTATTATTAACTCATCCTCCTGTTGAACAAATCAAAATACAACATCATAATAGTTTAATAAATGCTGCACCCTTCAAATTACCAACTGAAGACATAAACCTTAATAAGATTATTGAACAAAACAATTATACTAATAAAAGTTTAGTTACAATAGGAAAACAATTAGACACAATAGAAACTAAAATTAATAACCAACAAAAAGAGACAAAACAAACTGGTTTAGTTAAATTTCAAGATATAACCAAGACTCCAAAATTAAAAAACTCTATGGATAAACTAAAACACATTGATAAATTATTACAACAGATTCATATAAACCAACCATCCACTAGTCAACCTATAATAGATACTCCAATACATAAACCTAATATAATAACCTCTCCTATTAAGCCTAGTATTCAAACTCTAAACTCACATTACAATTCTGATTCACAACCAGAAACTAAAGTAAAAAGAATAAAAAAGAAAAGCAATCGTCCTAAATATCCAAATCTCCCATTAGCAGATTTCCCTGAATCATCACAATCTCAATCACAATTTTCAGTAAGTGCTGATAAATTTTATTCTTGGAACATTGATGGATTAAAAGAACAAGAAATAATCGATTTATTACAAAAAATGACAATGGTAGCTAATACATATTTACAAATACACGACTATGAACAACCTGAAATAGTTGAAATATTAACATTAGGATTCACAGGAACTTTACAAAATTGGTGGAGTAAACACCTTACTGAAGAATCAAGAAATAAAATTATTTATTCTTATAAATTGGATATTAATGATGAACCAATTCTAGATAACTATGATAGTGTGAATACCCTCTTAGTAACTATTATTAAACATTTCATAGGAACACCTACATCCGTTACGGAAAGAATCCATAACCAATTAACCAACCTACATTGCCCTAGCCTAAGTGACTTTGATTGGTATGTAGAAAATTTTACTAAAGGAATTATGACTAGAGAAGATAGTAACCAAGCTTTTTGGAAAGAAAAATTTATAAATGGATTACCTAAATATTTTGCACATAAAATTAGAAATAAGTTAAGGAATCAGAACAATTATATAGATTATGATTCACTAACATATGGAGATATAATAGCTACAATAAAAAATGAAGGCTTAAAAATGTGTATTGATTTAAAAATTTCTAAAGAAATGAAAAATGAGAAAAAACAAGCCAAGTATGAATTAGGAAACTTTTGTCAGCAATATGGAATTAATGTTATTCCTCCAAGTAGAAGGCATCGTATAAAATCCACACCATCACACAAACCATACAAATATTATCCTAAAAAATTTAGACAATCACAAACTTATAAACCTTTTAAGAAAAATCCATTCAGGTATAATAAACCCAATTCAGCAACTAAAGATAAATCAAAAATTAAATGTTATAAGTGTAATAAAACTGGACATTATGCAAATGAATGTAAATTAAAAAGTACTATCAACTCATTAGAAATCTCTGAAGATCAAAAATTAAATCTAATCAAAACTATAGGAATAATTGATACTGATAGTGAATTAGAAAACTCTACTAGTAAAGATTATTATGATGATCAAATAACTGAAGATGATACTTCCTCACAAACAGACTATAATACTGAAAATGATAAACCTAAATGTTCATTTACTTGCTGTAAAACTATTAATGTTTTAAATAAGGATGAAGAAATAGAAACCTTATTACTAGAAACCATAAATCAAATTAATGATCCAGATATGAAAAAAGATTTTTTATTAAAATATAAACAAAGTATCTTAAAAAATACTTTACCAAATATTAAAGAAAAATCACCAATAAACATAAATAATGCTTTAAAAATATTTCAAACTCAGAAATCCAAAGAGATATCTACTCAAGACTTATATACTGAAATTAAAACTATCAAGAAAGAAATTCAGGTATTAAAAAATGATCAATTATCATTAAAACAAAAATTAAAAAATATAATTGATAAACCATCTCCCAGTTATATTTCATCTGATTCGGACACCAGTAATGAAGAAGATACAGAAAATTTACTACAAAATAATTTAACTACAATTCATAAAATTCAAATAAGAAAATGGTATACTGAAGTAACAATTTTAATTAATAATGAATACTCATTTAATACTATTGCTCTTATAGACACAGGAGCAGATTTAAATTGTATCCAAGAAGGATTAATACCAAGTAAATATTATACAAAAACTAAAGAAACATTAAGATCAGCAAATGGTTCTAAAATGGATATTACATATGAAGTTAATAAGGTTGCTATACGTAGCAAAGAAAAATTTGATTACATTTGCTTTCAAACTACTCTTATATTAATAAAAAATTTAACAGATCCACTTATTTTAGGACTACCTTTTATAAGTTTATTATATCCTTTTACTACAGACAATAATGGAATTATCTGTCATCCTTTAGGAGAAACTGTTAAATTTAATTTTATTTTTTCTAATCCTCACATTAAGACAATGCAGGAAGAATTAATTCATATAAATATTAATTTAATACAAGGAAAAACTCAACATTTAAAATCTTTACAAGAAGAAATTAAATATCATCAGATAGAAAATCAATTATCACAAATTCCATTACAAAGCCAAATTAGCAAATTTCAGGAAACATTAATTAATGAATTATCTTCTGATATCCCTACTGCTTTTTGGCATAGATCTAAATATATTGTATCCTTACCTTATGAAAATAATTTTAAAGAATCAGAAATTCCTACTAAGGCTAGACCAATCCAAATGAATCAAGAATTAATGGAGCACTGTAAAAAAGAAATTAAAGAATTACTAAACAAAAATTTAATTAGACATAGTCAATCACCATGGTCATGTTCTGCTTTCTATGTCCAGAAAAATGCTGAAATAGAAAGAGGAATTCCTAGGTTAGTTATCAATTATAAACCATTAAATACTGCTCTATTATGGATTAGATATCCTATTCCTATTAAGAAAGATCTAATTTCCCGCCTTCATCAGGCCATTATATTTTCAAAATTTGACATGAAGTCTGGATTTTGGCAAATAGAAATTAATGAAAAAGATAGATATAAAACTGCTTTTGTTACTCCTTTTGGACAGTACGAATGGAATGTTATGCCATTCGGACTTAAAAATGCGCCAAGTGAATTTCAACGCATTATGAATGATATATTTAATGACTATAGTCATTTTACTATAGTATATATTGACGATGTCCTTATTTATTCCCAATCTATAGAACATCATTGGAAACATCTTAGATTATTTTTTAGAATTATTAAACAGCATGGCTTAGTAATCTCTGCCCCAAAAATCAAACTCTTTCAGACTAAGATCCGATTTCTAGGATATGAAATTTATCAATCCAGAATCATTCCAATTTTAAGATCTTTAGAGTTTGCAAACAAATTTCCTGATATTATTCTTGACAAAACACAATTACAAAGGTTTTTAGGATCCCTTAATTATATTGCTGACTTTTATGCTCACATTAGAATCAAATGCAAGCCATTATTTGACAGATTGAAAAAAGATCCACCAAATTGGACAGATATCCATACCAGTTTAGTAAGAGAAATTAAAACTCATATTAGAACCCTTCCATGTTTAGGTATCCCCTCTCCTAATTCCTTCAAAATTATTCAGACTGATGCCTCAGATAAAGGCTTTGGAGGCATTCTATTACAAAAGATATCATCTACTTCTCCTGAACAATTAGTCCGGTATCATTCTGGTACTTGGAATCCTGCACAGAAAAATTACAGTACTATTAAACAAGAAATTTTATCTTTAGTATTATGTATACAAAAATTCCAAGATGATTTGTTAAACCAAAAATTTTTAATTCGCATTGATTGCCAAAGTGCTAAATATATTTTACAAAAAGATGTTCAAAATATTGCTTCAAAACAAATGTTTGCCAGATGGCAAGCTATATTAAGTATTTTCGATTTCGAAATAGAATATATAAAAGGAGAAAATAATTATATTCCTGATTTCCTAACAAGAGAATTTCTACAGGGACGCTCCCCCAAAAAAGGGCCAAAAACCCTTACAACAAGGAGCATCACCTCAACCCATTAAAAAGGAGGATCCTACTCCTTTATCATTAACTCAAATACCTATTAGTTCTGAACCTATTAGAACTATTACTCCTAATTATCAAAATGCCCTGATAACAGCCCATAATCCATTTGATTTGCTGCAAAGTCAGCCTTTCAGACCCATTATTCCATACCAGCACAAAGGCTCCCCTTATAATGATATAGCCTCCTATCCACTTGGATATATAGAACCTGAATTACAATTTATTCCTGCGGCCAATTTAATAGCCCAAAAATTCTTTCCTCCTGGTTTTCATTACATACCAGGACATCCTTCAAAAACATTAAGATACTATACTGCTATTCTCAACCATACTCAATCCTTAAATGTTGAGGCTCTTTATGACCGCAACGATAAAACAAAAATTCTTTATCACAAAATATTTCTCAAAAAGTTTCTTACACTTTCTGAATGGAATAATCCTCCATATCAATTTAGAAATGTACAAACTCCTTTTGAATTTAAATATACTTATTATGATTATATTGATGCTTGGTCAAATATTTTTCTACATCAAAATGACCAATTTTCCCACTCATGGTTTATATGTTGGGATTCAAAATTTTCAAAAAATATCCCCAACTGGTTTTATCAGTGGTGGGAGGATCATGGCATTAAAAAAGAATATTTTCCTTCTCAATTACAAAATCTATTACGGGATTTTGCTCATAAAATCATTTTAAACAAAAGAGAGCAAAATTTTCCTATTGAATATCACTTTATGGCAAAGTATAAAATCCCTTGGATCTTCAAGTGGTATTATGGAAAAGAAGATGATTTATTCTACCGTTCTTATTCTGTTAAATGGTGGGATAAATTTGATATTACAAGAGTCCAGAAGGCTATAGATTTGGAATTCGTTCCTCCTGCTCTAATAACAGGAAATCTCAAGCCTGCACTCAGCACAACCTCGGCCTCTTCTTCAAAATCCAAGAAGGAATTGATTGAGATGGCACAAAAATTACTACAACAAGCAGAAGCCCAAGATGACTCAGAAGAAGATGAACTCTCTGAAGCATCTAGCTCAACTCAGCCCAAAGAAAAAGAAAAATCTAAAAGATGGGCCGATTATGAAGATGATGAACAAGATCCATATGACTTCGGCCCTTTAGAGCTAGGCCCTGATTAAACAGCACAAGAGACAAAGTTCTCGGCCACAAAGGACAAAGTTCCAGACATAATTCACTTTTGATGCAATTACCCCAAGTAAAAGTAGAAGTCATAATTATTACCCCAAGTAAAAGTAGAAGTCATGATTATTACCCCCAAGTAAAAGTAGAAGTCATGATTATTACTCTGAGCAAAAGCAGAAGACAAGATCCGAGAATCCCGCAAGCTTTTGACAAAGTTCCTCAAGCTTTAATGATTCTACTCTTCTGACACTATAAAACCATATCAAGACTCCAAAGAGAATCAGAGTTAATTCGAAGAGTGATTTCAAGAATTATATCAGAGAGAAACCTCCTCAAGAATTAGCTTCTCCTATTATGTAAAATTTTAAGTTTTGAATTATTTTCTAGATCAAATTATTTTATGTTATAAACCTTGTATCTTCTTTTATATCAATAAAAATTTGAATTTATATCTGTGATCTTCTTCATCTTCCCTCTTCTTCTTCTTCTATGTTCTAAAGTATATTGGAAATTAAGTACATCGGGCCACCGCTGGCGGAGCTCCTCTCCTGTCCGATAAGTACTCCAGTACTGAACATACCACCCCCTATATATATATAATGTAATATCTTAATTTATTGACTTGGTGGAAATTAGAGCATCATCAATGAAGCTATCAACTCCATCTTCATCACTAACCACTACCTCTTCATGTGATTACTTAAAGTCAGCCGTATGATCTCCCAACTTAAACATTCTGAAATATTTTGGTGCACATTTCTTTTTGCCATTTTTTTTTTTAAGTTTTTAATTTCCGCATGTTTTCATATCATATGAATTAATAATGTATAAACGTTCATGATTGAAATGTCTTATCCTTTGTTAACAATGAATTCTCATAGAGACAGAAATAAATCAAGTTTTAGTATATTATTAGATATGCAAAGTATAATCACATCAATTAATAAAAGAAATATCTGAATTATTAGATATGCAAAGTATAATCACATCAAAAACATAAAAAATATAAACAAATTATTTTATTAATATATTAAGAGTATAAAAAGTAAAAAAAGTCTTGGTCTTGGTGAAAAGGCAGCTTGTAGTTAAATTAATTTCTCCATGCCGTGTTAAATAAATCTGAACTCATTTTCGGAACAACAATAATAATATTTAGCCATGGTGATTATTAGTAGTAGGCTCCATATTAGTTTCATGGAAATTTATTGGCACTGATTTTAATTTTTTAAGTAATGTTATTTGGCCATGATTACCAGAAGACCCGGTATTTGACGGGATAAAAAATTTTCAAACCTATTTTATTTACAACGAATTCTCATAGAGACAGATGGCGAGCAATAATAAATATGACTTTCTGTAAATATATCATATTTTTGTGCTGTTTTAGCGTTAATCAGTATAATACCAGTGTTTCAGAATTATCTAATATTCTATTTTATTTTCGGATAGTTAAACACTTCAAATCACCCTTTTAAACCTTATATGTTTTTTCTCAATAAAAATTATTTTATTAACATATAAAAGTATAAAAAAGACTATAGTTAAAGAAGTCTTGGTCTTGGTGTCGGTGAAACGGCAGCTACTAGTTGAATTAATTTATATCCATCCGGTGTTATATAATTCAGAACTCATTTTCAAAAGAACAATAGTAATCTCATGGAAATTTAATGGCTTTAACTTTTTGGCTCTTACTTGCTCTTTAGTGAAGTAATTTCTGTGTTTGATTTAACTTCGAATATTTGAGCATACTTTAAACCTTAAGGTCATAGTATTGGATAGTATTATATAATATTATTTCATATTTGGCAAAATTAATAGAGGTACATTATATAATACATGAATATATTTTTATATAAAAAATATGGGTTAAATTATACACCCCCTTTGGATTTATATTATACGGTATTATTCAGTATTTTGATATTATAACATAGTAATTAAATTATTTTGGAATTATTTTTATATATGTAAAATAAATAATACAGGCTAATACAATTCAGTTAATACAATACTAACTAATATAATATAGACCAATACAATACAGTATATCAAACGTGCCCTAAGTCTGTTAAAGATCAATATTAACCAAAAATGTAACTGTGCGTAGCCTTGAGAAAAAAACCATTTAAAGGGCTCTCTGCGTTGATGAATCTTGTTACACAACACATATACTAGTCCTCAAAAGTCTTAAAGTCTTAAAGTACTTCTCTCAGAAACAACGAAAAACAGTCGATAATATTTGGATCCATATGATGAGCTGTACTCAACATCATATACCCCACTTCTTTCTGACAAATCAGCAGCTTCATCACCATCGCAATCAGTGCCTCTTGATCTGATTACAATACAGCAGCTGTTTGATCGGGTAACATGGACATCTGGACCACAGTTTTACAGTTGTAATCATTTCCTTGTATGATCATGTTGTTGGTGTATGTGTTTTGTTATTGTAATGGTGTTGTAGTGTATTTCTTTCCTTTTTCATTTCCCTTTTCTTTTCCAACTTTTTAAATATCAAGATCTTAATTTGATAACAAAATTGTTGTTGCTCGATGACACTTTTTAATTCAAAGTAATATATATCAAATGTTCTAATTTCTTATATTAATTTAAAATAGATATTTAAGAAACTTCTCATGAGATCATAATACAAAAAAAATAAATAAATAAAATAAATAATAATAAGAATAATAGTACTAATGTATTATATGTCTAATCTCAATTCATTTAAGAAAGAAAAAAAAAATACTAACTGTACACACATCAATTAATTTCCACAAAGCAAGAAACATGAAGCAAAGCAATACATTACAGATATTCCAAAATTCTAAAAAACAAAAAACAAAATACGTACAAAAAAATGTTAGTCACTTTATTCTTTTTCTTTTTTTCTTTGAACGTGAATCTTGATACATATTAATCATGCATGTAATTGTAAATAATGACCAGAATAGGAAACAAATTAATCACGAGCCCGTAAAGAGAAAATTGCATAAAAACAGTCTTGGCCTAGAAATAACATTAAATTGGGGCAGTTTATAATATATAATATGTAATATCTTAATTTCTTGACTAGGTGGAAATTAGAGCATCATCAATATTGAAGCTATCCACTACCTCTTTATGTGATTGCTTAAAATCAGCCGTCTGATTTTCCAACTTAGACATCCTAAAATGTTTTGGTGGACATTTTTTTTCACCATTTTTTTTTTAAAGTCTTTACTTGATTCTTTCCCATTTTCCGTATATTTTCATATCATATGAATTAATAATATATCGCTTCGTTCATGATTATACTGAATTCTCATAGAAACATAAATAAGCAAGTTTTAGTTAGAGTTAATTCATTCAATTAATAAAAGAAATATCTGAATTATTAGATATGCAAAGTACAATCATATCAAAAGCATAAAAAAAATATAAACAAATTATTTTATTAATATATTAAAAGTATAAAAACTATAAAAAGTCTTGATCTTGGTCTTGGTGAAAAGGCAGCCTGTAGTTAAATTAATTTCTCAATGCCCTGTCAAATAATTCTAAAATCATTTTCAGAAGAACAACAATAATATTTAGCACCCTTAGTCATGTGGTGATCACTATTAGTGGGCTCCGTATTGGTTTCTTGGAAATTTATTGGCATTGACTTTTTAGATTTTAATTTTTTGAGTAATGTTATTTGTTACTCTTGGCCATGATTACCAGAAGGTATTCGACGGGATAAAAAATTTTCGAACCTATTTTATTTACAACAAATTCTTGTAGAGACAGATGGCGAGCAATAATGAATATGGCTTTTTGTAAATATATCATATTTTTGCGTTGTTCTAGCGCTGGAATATTCTTAGCCGGTACAATATTAATGTTTTACAATTATCTGTATTATTTTTTATTTTTAAATTCTTAAATATTTCATATTACTTTTTTAAACAGTATGAGACCTGATCTGTTTTTTTTCTTTTTATTAAAAGATATGTTATAATAATTTTTATTCTCAATAAAAATTATTTTATTAATATATTAAAAGTATAAAAACTGTAATTAAAAAAGAAGTCTTGGTCTTGTTCTTGGTGTCGGTGAAAAGGCAGTAGTTAAATTAATTTATTCATGCCGTGTTAAATAATTCAGAACTCATTTTTCAAAAGAACAATAGTGATCCCATGGAAATTTATTGGCATTAATTAACTTTTTAGATTTCAATTTAATTAGCGGAAGACCCGGTATTTGACGTGACAAAGATTTTTCAAACCTATTTTATTTACAATGAATTCTCATAGAGACAAATGGCGAGCAATAATAAATATGACTTTTTGTAAATATATCATATTTTTATGTTATAATAATTTTTATTCTCAATAAAAACTTGTTTCCTTATTGTTGAATATGATTTCATACCCCGTACCATAACTAGTGGGATCCTATAGGGGTCCAAACCCATATGAATTTATTTTGAACCCGTGACTTGGAGAAGATTGTATAACGTCGTGTGCCCCTCAAAGAGGGTTGGTTAGACTGGGTCTCAAATCATTTTCTTCTATATTTGGAGCACTCTTGTCCCCTACACACAACAATTACAATTATAATCACAAACTATTTTATTCAAAACAGCTACGCAACTGGCCTAGCTAGCAATTCTCCACCAAAACAGAT
Source organism: Rhamnella rubrinervis (assembly GCA_007844105.2). Lineage (NCBI taxonomy): Eukaryota > Viridiplantae > Streptophyta > Magnoliopsida > Rosales > Rhamnaceae > Rhamnella > Rhamnella rubrinervis. The sequence goes on along the minus strand of CM017574.2, from coordinate 6,817,136 downwards.
AATAAATTTGTCACAATTGACTAAGAAATATCAACCCTCATACCACTTAATTTCCCCTAAGTACTAACTCAGACATCAAAGACTAAATTGAAGGGTAATATTACATATATTTTATGTAAATATCACAAAGCATACAAAGTGATTCGAAGCAATACAACACAAATACTCCTAAAGTCTACACACACACACAAAAAAAAAAAAAGGTAAAAGTATTTCGAATTTATACTGTGCTGAATTTAATGATTAAGTGTAAATTTAGTGATTACAAAATCATGAAAAATAAAATAATATTTTCCTAATCACGTTGGCGTTGTTTTAGAACTTAAACAATACACAGTATAAGATCAACATTCTCTTTAATGAGAAGGAAAAAAAAAATTACAGTTTATGAGAGCTCTACTAAATTCGCAGCCATATACGAATGAAAAAATTTCTAAATAAAAACTAAAAAGTAGATAAATATTTAATGTAGCAGCTTTTACGTACTATTCAAGCAAGTAGAAAATAAATTTTTATTAATTGTTTAATTAGACGCTATATTTAATTTTTAAATCGCTCTAAATGCTCCAAGAATTATTTTTGACTGGGTCATTATAGTTTAGGTAGAAATTAATTCAATCTGAAATATATATATTAATTGTTTAATGAGCTGCTATTATAATTTAAACAAGTAGATAATTAATTGAGATTCTTTTATGTTAATTTTTTCAAAATAAAACCACAGGCAAAAGAAGGCTATTTAAGCCAGCCACGTACAATAGAATCAAGTGCAAACCATCCAAGTTAGTAGCCATGGCACCCTTACTAAACATATCAATCTCCAACAATCTCCAGTTTTTTCCTGTTTTCATCCTCATTCTCATATTGTTTCCTTGTCCGTCTGCTGCAACAACAAGTGAAGCAGAGGCCCTTCTGAATTTGAAAAACAGCCTCCACAATCCAACCACTCATTCTCTTCTTTCCTCTTGGAACTTGCTTCCTTCTTACAATCCCACTTCACCTTCTACTACGTCTTCTCGTAGAAGCTGCTGCAAATGGATTGGGATTGTCTGTAATGTGTTTGGGAGTGTCACCGAGGTTAATCTTACTAGCTAAAATCTGAAAGGTACGCTCCAATACTTCAACTTCTCATCGTTTCCCAACTTACTCTCCTTTGTGTTGAATAACAATTCACTTTACGGATGTATACCTTCTCAAATCAGTAACCTTTCCAGACTCACCCACCTTGACTTGGGTTGGAATCAACTGTCTGGAAATATTCCATTTGAAATAGGCATGTTGGCGTCTCTTGAAGTGTTTTGGGTTCACAATAACAGTCTTTCAGGTGCAATCCCTGTATCAATTGGAAATCTTAGCAGCTAAACCTTTTTAGCTCTTGAAGAAAACAAAATTTTTGGAACCATCCCTGAAGAAGTACGACAACTTAGCTCTCTCAACATGCTTTATTTGCAGGCAAATCATCTCAGTGGTTCAATTCCTTCATCAATTGGAAACCTGAGCAAGTTATCTTCATTAGACCTTTCTATTAACAATATTACTGGATCCATCCCTAAAGAAGTAGGGCAACTCAGCTCTCTCATGGTGCTTTATTTGTATCAAAACCATCTCAGCGGTTCAATCGCTTCATCAATTGGAAACCTGAGCAAGTTATTCGATTTAGAGCTTAGTACTAACAATATTATTGGATTCATCCCTGAAGAAGTAGGACAACTTAGCTCTCTCACGGTGCTTTATTTGTATGAAAACCATCTCAGCGGTTCAATCCCTTCATCAATTGGAAACCTGAGCAAGTTATCTGATTTAGAGCTTAGTACTAACAATATTACTGGATCCATCCCTAAAGAAGTAGGACAACTTAGCTCTCTTAACAGACTTTATTTGCATAAAAACCATCTCAGTCGTTCAATCCCTTCATCAATTGGAAACCTTAGCAAGTTATCCGATTTAGAGCTTAGTACTAACAACATTACTGGATCAATCCCTAAAGAAGTAGGACAACTTAGCTCTCTCATGGTGCTTTATTTGTTTGAAAACCATCTCAGCGGTTCAATCCCTTATCAATTGGAAACCTGAGCAAGTTATCCGATTTAAAGCTTAGTACTAACAACATTATTGGATCCATCCCTAACAAAGTAGGACAACTTAGCTCTCTCATGGTGCTTGATTTGTATGAAAACCATCTCAGTGGTTCAATCCCCTCAACAATTGAAAACCTAAGCAAGTTATCCAATTTAGACCTTAGCACTAACAGCATTACTGGATCCATTCCTAAAGAAGTAGGACAACTTAGCTCTCTCAAGGTGCTTGATTTGTATGAAAACCATCTCAGTGGTTCAATCCCTTCATCAATTGGAAACCTGAGCATGTTATCCAATTTAGAGCTTAGTACTAACAACATTATTGGATCCATCCCTAAAGAAGTAGGACAACTTAGCTCTCTCATGGTGCTTTATTTGGATGAAAACCATCTCAGTGGTTCAATCCCTTCATCAATTGGAAACCTGAGCAAGTTATCCGATTTAGTACTTAGTATTAACAACATCAATGGAACAATCCCTAAAGAAGTAGGGCAACTTAACTTTCTCAACAGCCTTTATTTGTATAGAAATCATCTCAGTGGTTCAATCCCTTCATCAATTGGAAACCTGAGCAAGTTATCCGATTTAGAGCTTGGTGTTAACAACATTACAGGATCAATCCCTAAAGAAGTAGGACAACTTAGCTCTCTCAACTTAGCTCTCTCAACTTAGTTCATTCCCTTCATCAATTGGAAACCTTACTAATTTGGAAGAATTTGAGATAGGCGACAACTCTTTGACTGGCTATCTTCCAGAAAATATATGTCTTGGTGGGAAGCTTCAATGGCTTGCAGCATTTAATAACCACTTTATAGGTTCCATTCCAAAAAGCCTGAGAAACTGCAACACCTTAGTCAGTGTTAGTCTTCAAGAAAATCTCCTAACAGGAAATGTCTCAAAAGAGTTTGGAATATACTCAAATTTGTATTATATGGATTTGAGCAACAACAATTTTGTTGGTAAACTTACTGGAAATTGGGGACAGTGCCCTAAACTTATGATGCTGAACGTCTCCAACAATAAAATCTCTGGCAGACTTTCTCCTGAACTCGGGAATGCTACTCAATTGCAAATACTTGACCTTTCATCTAATCTTCTAGTAGGAAAAATTCCAAAAGAATTGGGAAAATTAAAATTATTGTTCAACCTCAAATTGAACAATAATAGTTTTTCAAGCAAAGTTCCTACTGAAATTGGAATGTTATCTCAACTTGAACAGCTTGACCTTTCTACAAACAAATTAAGTGGACAAATTCCAACACATTTGGGGCAATGCTCAAAATTGTTACACTTGAACTTGAGAAACAACAGATTCAGAGCGACTGTTCCCTTTCAGATTGGGAGTCTGCATTCTCTAGAAGATCTCGATCTAAGTCAAAATTTTCTTACAGGGCAGTTGCCTTTGGAGCTCGGATATTTGCAGATTTTAGAAACGTTCAACATCTCTCACAACAATTTCTCTGGCTCAATTCCATCCACATTTAAAGAAATGTTGAGCTTGACATCTGTCGATGTATCATACAATCAACTTGAAGGTTCTCTGCCTCACATAAAAGCCTTCATTGAGGGCCCAATTGAAGCTTTGGAAAACAATAAAGGGTTGTGAGGAAACAACTCGAATTTGAAGCCCTGCCCCATATCTAAAAAAAAAGAGCAATGAAGTTGTAATAATTTCAGTCAGAGTGTCTATTTTGGTCACTGTGTTGCTATTTCTTTTTTATTGTTGGAGTGCTCCGTATTCGCCAAAAAAGAGAGAGGAAAAATATTGAAGAACCAAGAGTGACACAAAATGAAACTTTCTTTGTTGAGTTGGGTCATGATGGAAAAAAGGTTCATCAAGAAATAGTTGAAGCCACAGAGAACTTTGACTCCAAATATTGCATTGGAGTTGGTGGATATGGTATTGTCTACCAAACACTGCTGTCAACTGGTTAAGTTGTTGCCGTCAAAAAAATTCACGAGAATGGCGGAGTGGCCAACAAGGAAGCTTTTGAAAGTGAGACTTGTATTTTGACAAAAATACGGCACCGAAATATCATCAAGCTTTATGGATTTTGTTTGCATTCAAGACACTCATTTTTGGTGTATGAGTTTATGGAAAGGGGAAGCTTAGAAAAGATACTTACCGATGGTGGGAAGGCGATGGAATTGGAGTGGGCTAAGAGAGTGAATGTTGTCAAAGGTTTAGCCAATGCTGTATTCTACATGCACCATGAATGTTATCCTTGTGTAGTTCACAGAGACATATCAAGCAAGAATGTTTTGTTGGATGGAGATTATGAAGCTCATCTTTCTGACTTCGGTTCCGCTAGAACCGTTGATCCCGACTCATCAAATTGGACTTCATTTGCTGGAACCTTTGGATGCGCAGCCCCAGGTATGATTCAATTTCCTTTTAAAGTATTTTTTGATAATTAACTTGGTAGCTCATGTTTTGTTCATTTCATTTATGTTTTGTTCATATTTTGTTCATTTCATTTATGTTTTAGGATTTTATTTTTTGCATTTTTTCAACCTTAAGACCTTGCATGTATTATAAAAGTGGATTATGCTTAATTATTTGGCTGCAATATATTCTAAGTTAAAATACTCTGCCCCGTCTAATATTTCCAATTTGGAAATAGTATTGTAAAAGAGAAGTAAACTTAATTATTTGACTGCAATATATAGTAATATAATTAGACAATCTATTTAATCTCAATCATTGGGAAATATTAACATAAAACATTATATTTTGCTGAAGAGCTCGCTTACACGATGGAAGTAAACGAGAAGTGCGATGTGTACAGTTTCGGAGTTGTAACATTGGAAGTGATCATGGGAAGCCATCCAGGAGATCTCATCTCGTCCCTTCCCCAACCATCAACGTCATCGTCAGCAGCTATTCATCATCCGATTCGGTTTAGAAGCAAAATTACACAGAGACCTCAGCAGCACGCATAAACATAAAGTGACTACCTAAGCACCGTTAACAACAAAGTGAATATCTTTATTATTAAATAAGAGAGTTTGAGAGATTACAAGACGACAGGAGAGGGAGTGAAGGAGATGTATCTACGAGGAGGAGAGTGAAGGAGAAGGGCCAGAGAACGCCATCGGGGAAACGAAACGACAGCGTTTCTGCCAGCCACCCAGTACATGGTGGAAGTAGTATCCACTTTACTTTATTTTCTAACTATCCCTTATCAGACCGACAATGGAACTGGAGTTTTACCCAAATTTACAGAATTTGGTTCTTCATACTTTCGAGGGTTTTCTTGTTTGTTGGACATTTTTGCCTCCACCTCTGTTCCGTTCTGAACTTCCCGCCAGAAAAAAGAGCAACAATGACAGCAACCCAAAAATAAAAAAGGAAATAAAAATTAAAAAAGAAATGAAAATAAAACATCGAAAATCGAAAGGGAAACTTAAAATATAATAGAGCTTAGATTATAATAGAACTTGATTTAAAATATAATTCTCACACTTCGTATATAAAAGTACGTAATAATTTTCCTCCAAAAAAAGGGAAAAAAAATGAAGTTGTACGACTGTACTCATTCAGATAATTTAGAGTTGGATTAATTTGCATTAAATAAAAAATTAAAGCTCAGGTCTACCCAAAACAAATTACAGAATCTAAATTATAAATTACAAAAGAAATTGTTGAAAACACTATTACGGTATTCAAAAAAAAATATATATATATATATGGTTTAGAATATGTAAGTGGTACATATATATGTATATACTCTTTTGGCACGTAGGAGATGGTGCACTTGTAATATAAGATTGTACAAAAATCTAATCCTCTGCCATTTTCATGCTAATTTTTCCAATAGTTGTTAATTAGGTTGCAAGTTTTGTTGTTAATTAAAAATTATTCTGATAATATAATTATTTTTAATTTTTAATTTTTTTCTCTTGAATTTGTAATTTAGTTGGTTTAGAGTTTATTAAAAATTAATTATACTTCTTAATTGAGTAAAACTATAAAAAATAGAAAATAAAAATACTTTTAAAGTGTTTTTATTTTCTATTTTTGTTTTATATTTTTACTCAATTAAATAATCTAACTAATATTTAACAAATTTTAATTAACCTCTAAACTATCCAAATTATACATAATTCGAGAAAAAAATAAAAAGCAATCATATTATCAAACAAACCTAAATTGATCATAGCAATGGTTAATTAGAATTAATCTTTATATATACTTTAAAAAAAATACTCAAAATGACCTATATTTATACCTGTGTGCCATAAAACAGTGACCTGGTAAAGCCACTGTTTCCCCAGGCAATGCTACCGGATTCGAATCCGGTCCGTCCCACCTCCAAGTTCAAAAAGCAAAATAACGTAGGCTAAACATGTTTTAGTTTAACTTTAAAGTATGATGTTATCGTGGTTTGTCGTTCTACATTTTAAATATAATGAAGGCACTTGAAATTAAATACTCAAATTACTATTAGAATTTAGAAAATTGATATATATATATATATATGTATAATCCAAACTAAAAAGTGTCTCTAAACATTAATAATTTTGTTATTAAAGATCTTGAAGTCTTAAAAGAAAAGGAAATGTGAAAGGAAAGAAATGCACTACGTACAACACCAATAAAAAGTGAAACAAAATACAAAACACGTACATCAACAGCTCTTACAGGGAAAGAATTGCATTGATCAAGATGTCCAAGTTGGCATATCAAACAGCTGCTGTATTGTAATCCGATCAAGAGGCACTGACAGTGATGGTGATGAAGCTGCTAATTTGTCAGAAACTTGCTTCATAGTTGGCCGAGATTGTGGATTTGCTTTCAGACATGCAAATGCTATATGTCCAATGGAAACCACTTGGTTTGCTATTTGGTTCCTTGGAGGTGACAGGCGTTGATCCAATACCTTTCTAAACGGAATCTGATGATGAATAGTTGCTGACGACGATGACGATAGTATGGGAAGAGACCAGATGAGATCTCCTGGATGGCTTCCCATGATCACTTCCAATGTTACAACTCCGAAGCTGTACACATCGCACTTCTCGTTTACTTTCATCGTGTAAGCAAGCTCTTCAGCAAAACATGTTGTTTTAAGTTAATATTTCCAAATGATTGAGATTAAATATTACAAATCCTTACTAGCCAAGAAGTCTAATTATATTACTATATATTGCAGCCAAATAATTAAGCTTAATTCTCTTTTACAATACTATTTCCTAATTGGAAATATTAGACGGGGCAGAGTATTTTAACTTAGAATATATTGCCGCCAAATAATTAATCTTAATCCATTTTTATAATACATGCAAGGCCTTGAGGTTGAAAAATGCAAAATATAAAATCAAGCATTAAATTAAAAGAAATGAACAAAACATTAAAAAACATAAATGAAATGAACAAAACATGAGCTACCAAGTTAATTATCAAAAGTACTTTAAAAAAAAAAATGAAAAGCCAGTATTATATAGGGAATTGAATCATACCTGGGGCTGCGTATCCAAAGGTCCCAGCAAATGAAATCCAATTTGATGAGTCAGGATCAACAGTTCTAGCGGAACCGAAGTCAGAAAGATGAGCTTGATATTCTCCATCCAACAAAATATTCTTGCATGATATGTCTCCATGAACTACACAAGGACAACATTCATGGTGCATGTAGGATATAGCATTGGCTAAACCTTTGACAACATTCACTCTCTTAGCCCACTCCAATTCCATTGCCTTCCCATCATCGGTAAGTATCTTTTCTAAGCTTCCCCTTTCCATAAACTCATACACCAAAAATGAGTGTCTTGTATGCAAACAAAATCCATAAAGCTTGATGATATTTCGGTGCCGTATTTTTGTCAAAATACTAGTCTCACTTTCAAAAGCTTCCTCATTGGCCACTCCACCATTCTCGTGAATTTTTTTCACGGCAACAACTTGACCAGTTGACAGCAGTGTTTTATAGACACTACCATATCCACCAACTCCAATGCAATATTTGGAGTCAAAGTTCCCTGTGGCTTCAACTATTTCTTGATGAACCTTTTTTCCATCATGACCCCACTCAACAAAGACAGTTTCATTTTGTGTCACTCTTGGTTCTTCAATATTTTTCCTCTCTCTTTTTTGGCTAGTTTGGAGCACTCCAACAATAAAAAAAAATAGCAAGACAGTGACCAAAATAGACACTGTGACTGAAATTATTACAATTCCATCGCTATCTTTTTTAGATATTGGGCAGGGCTTCAAATTATAGTTGTTTCCGCACAACCCTTTATTATTTTCCAAAGCTTCAATCCGGGCCTCAACAAAGGCTTTTATGTGAGGCAGAGGACCTTCAAGTTGATTGTAGGATACATCAACAGATGTCAAGCTCAACATTTCTTTAAATGTGGATGGAATTGAGCCAGAGAAATTGTTGTGGGAGATGTTGAATGTTTCTAAAAGCTGCAAATATCCAAGCTCCAAAGGCAACTGTCCTGTAAGAAAATTCTGACTTAGATCAAGATCATGTAGGGAATGTTGCAGACTACCAATCTGAAAGGGAACAGTCCCACTGAATTTGTTGCTTCTCAAGCTCAAATGTGACAATTTCGAACATTGCTCTAAATGTGTGGGAATCGGTCCACTCAGTTTGTTCGCTGAAAGGTCAAGTTCTTCAAGTTGAGATAACATTTCAAGTTCCATAGGCACTTTGCCTGAAAGCCTATTATTGTTCAATTTGAGCTTGAACAATAATTTAAGATTCCCCAATTCTTCAGGGACTTTACCTACTAGAAGGTTAGAGGACAAGTCAAGTACTTGCAGTTGAGTTGCTTTCCCAAGTTCAATTGGTAGTCTACCAGAGATTTTGTTGTTGGAGATGTTTAGCATAGTAAGTTTAGGACATTGTCCCCAATTCCTACTAAGTTTACCAACAAGTTTATTGTTGCTGAGATCCATATAAACCAAGTTTGAGTAGATTCCAAACTCTTCTGAGATATTTCCTGTTAGTTGATTTCCTTGAAGACGAACTCTGAACAAGGTACTGCAGTTTCTTAGGCTTTTTGGAATGGAACCTGTAAAGTGGTTATTAAATGCTGTAAACCTGTAGAGCTTTCCACCAAGGCATATATTTTCTGGAAGATAGCCAGTCAAAGAGTTCTCGTTTATTGCAAAATCTTCCAAATTAGTAAGGTTTCCAATTGATGAAGGGATTGAACCACTGAGATGGTTTATATCCAAACAAAGCCTGTTGAGAGAGATAAGTTGTCCTACTTCTTTAGGGATGGATCCAGTAATGTTGTTAGTACTAAGATCTAAATCGTATAACTTACTCAGGTTTCCCGTTGATGAAGGGATTGAACCACTAAGATGGTTTGCAAACAAATAAAACACCTTGAGAGAGCTAAGTTGTCCAACTTCTTTAGGGATGGATCCAGTAATGCTGTTAAAATTAAGCTCTAAATCGGATAACTTGCTCAAGTTTCTAGTTGATGAAGGGATTGAACCACTGAGATGGTTTCCATACAAATAAAGCACTCTGAGAGAGCCAAGTTGTCCTACTTCTTCAGGGATGGTTCCAAAAATTTTGTTTTCTTCAAGAGCTAAAAAGGTTAATCTGCTAAGATTTCCAATCGATACAGGGATAGCACCTGAAAGATTGTTATTGTGAACCGAAAACACCTGAAGAGACACCAACATGCCTATTTCAAATGGAATATTTCCAGAGAGTTGATTCCAACCCAAGTCAAGGTGGGTTACTCTAGAAAGGTTACTGATTTGAGAAGGTATACTTCCGTAAAGTGAATTGATAGACAAATTAAAGGAGAGTAAGTTGGGAAAAAACGAGAAGTTGAAGTATTGGAGGGTACCTTTCAGATTACTGCTAGTAAGATTAATCTCGGTGACACTCCCAAACTCATTACAAACAATCCCAATCCACTGACAGCAGCTACTATGAGAAGAATTAGTAGAAGGTGAAGTGGAATTGTAAGAAGGAACCAAGTTCCAAGAGGAAAGAAGAGAATGAGTGGTTGGATTGTGAAGGCTGTTTTTCCATTTCAGAAGGGCCTCTGCTTCACTTGTTGTTGCGGCAGACGGAAAAGGAAACAATATTAGAATGAGGATGAGGATGAAAACAGGGAAAAAGTGGAGATTGTTGGAGATTGATATGTTTAGTAAGGGCGCCATGGCTACTAACTTGGATGGTTTGCACTTGATTCTTTTGTACGTGGCTGGCTTAAATAGCCTACTTTTGCCTGTGGTTTTATTTTGAAAAAATTTACATTAAAGAATCTGAATTAATTATCTACTTGTTTAAATTATGATAGAAGCTCATTAAGCAATTAATATATATATATATATATACTTCAGATTGAATTAATTTCTCCTTAAACTATAATGACCCAGTGAAAAGTAATTCTTGGTGCATTTAAAGCAATTTCAAAACTGAATAAAGCGTCTAATTAAACAATTAATGAAAATTTATTTTCTAGTTGCTTGAATGGTACGTAAAAGCTGCTACATTAAATATTTTTCTTCTTTTTAGTTTTTATTTAGAAATTTTTTCATTCGTATATGGTTGCGAATTTACATAGAGCTCTCATAAACAGTATTTTTTCCCCCTTTCTGTTAAGATGATGATGTTGTAATCAATGCATACATGCTTAGTTAAAGAATTTAAAAGGAAACTTTATTCTGGAAAGAATCGAAAGAATTGCAGAGAGTGGATGGAAATGAAATAGAGTAAATTAGAAAATAGGGCCGCATCTTTCTTTTTTCATTTCCATTTATATCATCCAAACAAATAATTAAATTATTTCATCAATCTAAACATGGTGTTAGTCATTCCTCGTGCAAAAGATAGTATAGTTTGGGTTTCTTTGATATATATATAGAAAGAAAGAGAGAAATGCTCTAGTGTAATACGTTATTTATATATAGCGAGCGATAATAAAGATATACTTGACCAATTCACGTAGAATCCTATAAAATATTAATATAAAAATTAATAAATAGTATGAATTTATATTTTTATTCATGTTTAATAAGATGTCATTTATGTATTGCTCACCTATTTGAGTAATATAGTGTACTAGAGCATTTTTATATATAAATATATATATATATATATATATATTATTTTATTTTGATGGTGACTTTCAGCTTATAATAAACCTCTAATTTTGAAGTCTTATATAACTTTCCGCCGACATAAAACAACTTTATTTAATTTTTCTCTTATTTTTATTTTTATTTATGGTTTAAGAAAGAAGTGGAGGTAACACTCAGCTTTATTTTTATTTAAGGTTTATGATGTTGAGAGCTCATCAAATGGATCTAAAATATAATTAACTATTTTTCTTCGTTTTGGATCACAAGTACTTCATTAAAGTGGCTTCTATAAAATTAAAGAAGCTAATTTTGTAATTTCCCTTAATTATTTCACCTTTTAAAAGTTCCGAGTCTCACTCCAACCTTTTTATTATCTTTTCTTTTTCTTTTTCCTTCTCATTAAAGAGAAAGTTGATCATATATATTGTCTAAGTTCTAAAACAACGCCAACATGATTAGGAAAATATTATTTTATTTTTCATGATTTGGTAATCATTAAATGTACACATAATCATTAAATTCAATACAGTATAAATTTCAAATACTTGTACGTTGTTTTTTCTAGACTTTAGGAGTATTTGTATTGAATTGGTTCGCTTCACTTTTCATGCTTTGTAATACTTACATAAAATATATGTAATATTACCTTTCAATTTAGTCTTTGATGTCTGAGTTAGTCTTTGGTCCAACTTCGGGGAAATTAAGTGGTACGAGGGTTGATATTTCTTAGTCAATTGTGAAGGGAATGATGAGTGGACCATGTGTACAAATTTATTATCTGTTTAGGTGGTGAATTGCTAGCTAGGCCAGTTGCGTAGCTGTTTTGAATAAAATAGTTTGTGATTATAATTGTAATTGTTGTGTGTAGGGATAAGAGTGCTCCATATATAGAAGAATATGATTTTAGGGAATTGATAATAACACTTCAGGGATTATGAAACTCAATGGTGATAGTCACCACATGACGAGTGAGGGCAAGTATCATTATTATTTTGGAAATGAATTGAGAAATATTTGACGCGGCATAGATATATTTGCAAGTATAGGTACTTTTTGATAAGACTTAAAGAGACAGATGCATGTGCTTTCTTTTTTCTTTTTGCTTTGCCAAATAAAGACCAAGACTTGCGCAAATAGGCAAAGAAGGAAAAGAAGGCAAACTTTATGTTGTTATCAACCAACCCTATTAGAAAATGGGAAAAGAGGCTAGGATTAGAGCAATTTGTTCTTTATACTTAGCAAGCCACTGCTAGAAAATGGGATTGCCCGTCATGATCCGAAACTGCATAATAATAATTAAATTATATAAAGAATATAAAATTCTAATACTAATATATTAAATAATATAAAAAAAAAAATACACCAATCCTAAGGATCGGTAGGATTAATTGTGGATCCAACACAATAAAAGAAACGTTTAAGTTGTTTCGTCTTATATTTTTTATTTATGATCTTGTATATCTAGTGGATATCTAGATAAGTCTCTGTATCTCTTAAGCATCCCCCTTTTTCAAGGAACAAGTAGGGTAAACTGGGTGAACTCGCCTGGGCATTTCAAAATGGGCCTTTTATCTCTTACCCTCGTAAAGATAGGACAGTTAAAAGGACTGCTAACAAGGAGAAAGCCACGAGTGAAAGACAAGGAAAGCAGAGACTTCCAATCGTAGGGCCGATAACACGGTCATATACGGCAATGCTTTTGGAATCGTCGTACAAGCGTCCTTAAAAGTCTGACCAACCTTCTTTGAGGGGGCACATGACGTCATTCAATCTTCTTCAAGTCATGGGTTCAAAATAACACGGCATGAAGAAATTAATTTAACTACAAGCTGCCTTTTCACCAAGACCAAGACCCAGACTTTTTACTGTTTTTATTAGATCTAATAAATTTTTATATGATCCATTAATACGATATGAACAAGCACGATTAAAACAGTATTCGAGTCTAGTCTGGTTAGGTCCATAACAGGTCAACTTGTTATCACCCGTTAAGCTAATGGGTTGAAACGGGTTTCACCCATTTCACCGGTTTAATAAGGATATTTGAGTAGTTTTATAATATATTCATAAAATTTGTAATTTTATTATGCATGGTTAACTCTTTATAATTGAGATTTTTTATATTTTTAGATATTTATTGTGCATTCAATTATGACTTTAAAAGGATGTTTATTGGTCCAACGAGGTACTCAGACAAGAGGAATTATTGGGACAGAATGGAACAGAATGTGCAAGAGGAACGTCTTCCTTGGTTACTCTTCGGAGATTTAAATGAAGTAGTTGACAGTTTAGAAAAGATGGGGGGTAGGAGTATTCTTGAGAAAACTTTGTTTCTGAAGGACTTTCTACGGAATACTGGAGTCATTGACTTGAGATTCTCTGGGAGGAAGTTCACATGGATGAACAAGTAAGAGAATCTTATAAAGGAATGGCTGGATAGAGCTGTTACTGACTTGGGATGGATCCATCTTTTTCCAGCTTTCTCTGTGTTGAACCTAGGGATTATAGAATCAAACCATGCATCGATTCTGATAACAACAGCTGCTAAAGAGATCTCTCCCCCTCGTCCATTCAAGTTTCTGGAGGCATGGACTATGGATGAAAGTTGCTTCTACTTTGATCAGAAGGAAATCTAACAGAATTGAGGCTATAAAGTTGGGAGGAGATTGGATTACTGATAGACTGGGTATAGGGAGCTATTTCACTAAAGAATTCGAAGAACTCTATAAGTCTGATATACCCCACCTTCCGAGAGATTTGCAGGAGCTGATATTCCCTTCCATTTCGGAGACAGACAATGAAGATCTAATGGATGTTCCCTTAAAAGAGGAAATTAGGCAGACGATTTGGGAAATGAATCCTCTTAAAAGCCCAAGACTGGATGGGTTTTCAAGGAGTTTCTATAGAAAATATTGGAGTACGGTTGACTAACAAGTTATCAATTACATCCAAGAGTGCTTCCTGAGAGGGGAGAATACCAGCTTTGGTGAATAGAACGTTGATTGTTTTAGTTCCAAAGGTCATAGAAGCATCAACTTTCAATCAATATAGGCCAATTAGCCTTTGCAACGTGACCTATAAAATTGTCTCTAAGATTATTACTACCAGACTTGGAAAACACTTAAGTGAAATGATTGCTCCTAACCAGAGAGCCTTCATAAAAGGTCGTTGGATAGCTGAGAACTCCATGGTAGCGTAAGAGCTGGTCCATTAAGTGAAGAAGCACAAAGGGAAGAAAGGTCTCATGTTTGTCAAATTGGATCTTAAAAAAGCCTATGACCACCTCAAATGGAGTTTTCTAGATGTGGTTCTTAGAGCGTGGGGTGGCTCAAACAAGTTTCGTAAACTAATCTTCAGCTGTGTTAGCACTGTCAAATATCGGCTCTTGCTGAATGGTAGTATATGTGGCGGAGTAAATCCAACTAGAGGGCTTCGGCAGGGAGACCCATTGTCTCCTTATCCTCTTTATTTTATGTTCTGAGGTCCTTTCAAGGTTACTTCAAGTTCAAAAAAGGGCAGGGTTTCTTAATGGGATTAAAATCAACAGATTTGAGCCTCCAATTTCCCACCTGATGTATACGGATGACATCCTACTGGTCTGCAGATGGAATGAAAGCAACGCCAAAGCTTTAATGAGAATTTTGGCCAAGTACAGTGCGTGGTTTGGGCAGCAAGTGAGTGTTGAGAAATCAAACATTTTCTTTTCACCAAGTATTAATTTCCATGCGAAGCGAAAGATTAAGGAAATTATGGGTTTCAAGGAAATGGGGCTTGGAGCGATTTACCTTGGCAATTCTCTTATCTTTAGTCATTGGAGAGTTCAAGAATTCAACAAGATCTAAAAAAAGGTCTAATGTCAGTTGGAAGGGTGGCAAAGTCAGTTGTTGTCGAGAGCTAGAAGGACCACCCTTATACGATCGGTGGTGCAGGCTATCCCTCTCTACTCCATGTCAACTTTAAATGGCCTAGAGCCTCTTGTCAGGCCTTGGACTCTTTGATTAGGAAGTTATTATGGGGTGTGAAGTGTGGTAAAACAAGATACCTAGCTTTGAGGGCTTGGAATGATATTTGCACCCCAAAGGCTACAAGAGGCCTTAGTTTCCGTAGATTTCAAGATATCAACTTGGCTATATTAGCCAAATTTGATTGGAATATAGCTACTGATGTTGATTGCCTTTGGGTTAAAGTATTTAAGGCTAAGTATCTGAGAAAATCATCATTTTTTTACTGTGTTTGGAAAAAAGGGGACTCTATGGCTTGGAAGGGTATACTTGCTACCATGCCATCTATTAAGAGTGCTTCCTATTACAAGATTAGAGATGGCCTCTCCATTGATCCCTGGAGGGACCCGTGGATCCCCTAGTTACCCAACTTGGTGCCTAAAGCTAAGGACAACATCGAAACCTCAAGGTGGAAGATGGTTGCTGATCTTCGCCGCATCTCTTGCTTGGAGTGGGATCAAGAACTTATTGCTAGTATTTGTGATTAAGAGACAGTATATGCTATTATGAAAATTAAGTGACCAACTGCTTCTAATGGGGATAAACTTTTCTGGTTGGGAAATAGTTCTGGCAAATTCTCAGTCAGTAGTTGTTATAAAGTTATAACGAAAGATAGAATTGGGAAAGTTATTAACCGTATTTGGATGCAAATCTGGAAATTGAAAGTGCATGAGAGATTGAAGTTACACTGTTGGAGGATGCTAGCGAATACTTTACCTACCAGGGAAGCAGTGGTAAGGAGAACTGGTACGGCGGACAGCTCCTGTCATTTCTGTGGAACTGAAATTGAATCCAGCATATATATTTTTAAAAAATGTCAGTTCAGCAGATTACTAGCTTTCGGCAGTCGCTGGGGGTGCAGGTTAGATTATTAGGAGGGGGACACTTTGTTTGATTTAATAAATTCCTGTTTCAATTCTCCGGGAGACTTTTTAGTTGAAGGTTTGCAACAAGAGGAGTTTATGGTGCTTATTGCCTCTCTTTTCTATTCAATCTAGAAAGTTCGTTGTATGTCCTTTTTGGAAGGGACCATCAACTGGTATAAGGTTATCAGCTCTTTCAATGCTTCAGTGGAGGATTTTTTGGTAACAGCCCAAAAATCATCCCAAGAAAAATCTCAGGTGGTGTCGAGTTCTCAAGGTTGGAGTCGTCCTCAACATGGATACATAAAAATCAATGTGGATGCTGCTTTTGTGGATGGTCGAGCTGCTTCTGCTATGGTAGTCAGGAATGATCAAGGTCGTCTCCTTTACCTTGCTTCAAAGCTTTTCAGGTGTGAGTCCTCATTGGTGGCAAAAGCCAAAGCTCTTTATTGGGCAACTGAATATTCAAAGGCGTGTGCATGGCGAAAGGTTGAATGGGAAACAGATGCAAAGGATGTTGAAAAAGTTATCAACGCAAAAGAGGACCCCTCGAACTAGTTTGTGTACAATCCCATATGAAGGTGATCTGGAAAAATAGAAGAAGAAAAGATGCTTCTGTAATAGTGTTTTGTGAAACTACTATTGCTTGTATTTTGAACTTGATTTATGTTGAGCAGGCTAATGCTGCTATGTAACTAGCTTTGTCTAGTTTCTTATTTTGTGCTAATGCAATCCTTATTACCAAAAAAAAATTACGACTTTAAAAGACTTTTACAAATTTAAAAAGTTTAGATGTATTTAATTAAGATTTTTAAAATATTTCTAAAGTCATGAGGTATTCAATCAAGACTTTTAAAAACTTTTAAAAAGTTTTAAAAAGTATTGAAATATTTAATTATAACTTTTTAAAAGTCCATAAAGTTGATATGTATTCAATCTAGACTTTACTTTTTAAAAATAATGAGTTTCATAGACTTTTAAAGGCTTTTAGATGAGGAGTATGTATATTCCATGTTAAAATTTATTTACCATTCTCCCTATAAACTTTCACAGACTTTTAAATTAAAAGGCAGTTTAACTTTGACCAAGCGTCTAAACAACACTGTCACAACTTTAAAAGATGTTTAACCATGGGGCGTGGGCTAGTGTGCTGGCCCCCAATACAACGTCGTTGTAAAATTGGTCATTGACTTATAAAGGATGAAGATAATGATCTGGGCCTACAACAATATCAGAAAAATTTCATGGTGATACTTTTCATTGTGTTTAGTTAGAAATGTTTTCTTGTTTTTTCACCAGCTGTTAATGCTGAAACCAATCCATACCTCAAAGATGAAAGCTTAGTTTGAATCTCCAACTTCTATAAATATGGAAAATTTATTGATAGAAAGATTGTCGCTTTCAGTTTATAGATTTGTGCTTTATTTTAAGTTTCAACTTCTCTCAGACTTGTTCTACTTCCATAGTTTCTTCGTGGTGACACATTGTTTCCCGAGGAGGAGTATAACCGTGCAATTGTAAGAGCATCTCACAAACATTTTTTTTGAGTTTATATATTTTAATTCATTTGTCCATACAATTTGTAGTGAATTGCTAAATAAATGCTAATCAACTATTGTGATAAGTAAAAATAAAAAGTTTACAGAAGTATGTTTAAAATCTATAAAAGTCATTAAAAAAAAAGTTTATAAAAGTCACTCAAAATCATTCATATTTTTATAAAGTCTGCAAAAATTAATAAAAGTCTATTATTAAAATAAATATGTAAAAGTCTTTTAAAGTCTTAATTGAATACACTCTTACATGTATATTTGATTCATAAACAATATTTCTATATGTTTATTGAACTATTTATTTTTTAAAATTTTATATAATTTATGTTGGATTTAATATATGTATGTAATAAGTATATTTAATTTTTTTATTTCTAGTATTTTTTTATAACAAGTACTATTATTATTTTAGGATAAAAAATATAAAATGAGTGAAATGGGTGTAATGGTGAATATCGATTAACATGATCCGTATTTAATAAATAAATAAATAAAATATTAATGGGTCGGTAACTAATCACCTATTAATTTAATGAATGAATTTGATTTTGATTTTTTCAATACGTTAGCTTAACCAGTCGTGTTTGAATGAAAAAAATTTATCACGAACACGACATGACATAATACGAATTCGTTTCAACATGACACATTGCCAGGTTTAGTTTTTATACTTTTAATATATTAATAAAATAATTTATTTACATTTTTTTTATGTTTTTGATATGATTATACTCTGCATATCTAATAATTCATATATTTCTTTTATTAATTGAATTAATTAATTCCTAACTAAAACTTGCCTATTTCTGTCTCTATGAGAATTCGTTGTAAACAAAGGATAAGGCATTACAATCACGAACGAAGCGATACATTATTAATTCATATGATATGAAAACATACAGAAAATGGGAAAGAATCAAGTAAAAGCTTGAAAAAAAATGGTAAAAAGAAATGTACGCTAAAACATTTTAGGATGTCTAAGTTGGGAGATCAGATTTTAAATAATCACATGAAGAGGTAGTGATTAGTGATGAAGAAGTTTTTTTTTTTTTTTTGGTGGGGGACCTTAGTCTATCCAAGTTACTACATACTTGGTCGAACCCAATGGTAGTGGAATATACACACAACTTATTCAACAGGTTAAACTATCGTGTGTTAATGATGATGAAGTTGATAGCTTCATTGATGATGCTCTAATTCCACCGAGTCAATCAGAAGAAGGTAACTTAGGCTATTAAAATAGTCAGAGAAGCCATACAGACAACCCCATACCACCCAAAAAACCTAAGCCAAATTTATTAAAGGTAAAATTAAAAAAAGTACAGGTAGAAAAGATAGATAAAAAACCCAGCTGCTATCAGCAAAGATAATAAGAATCAGTGAGTAGTGTGCTTAAAAGCTCGTGTGAAAGGCTTAGTCAATCCCAATCCCGCTGTCAAAAACTGCAATCTTCTAGTTGTTTCTCCTTTCTTTGGTCTACCCGATTTTCTTTTAACTATATTCTATAAGTTCTGATCAATAGTTTTTAAAACTGACGGATGCGAAGTAACTAAATCCAAGTTTTGCTATGTTGTGGTAAGTGAACAAGACAAATTCAATGGAACCATAGCCATAGAATTTGAATGCTGACCCACGTCTGAGGTACCATTGAAATCTTGTGAGGGTTTTGAAGGGTTTTCACCTTGCAAGGACAACCATTCATCTTCGACAATATCATCTGCATCATCATCAGGCTCATCATCTGAATCATCAAAAGCGTCTGTCCATGATGTGACATGGCATGGAACCGTACTATGGTATGATAGAGTCTGAACAATCTCTAATGTAATCTGAACACTTTTACCCACGTTGGTATTAAAATCAATTTTGTTGGGAGTAGCACCTAGATCCAAAACAGTTGATCGAACATTAATGCCCATTTCTGTATAAATGTTACCGATATTAAAAAGAACTATAGCTTACTGATGATCTATTTCCTCTATAGGTGTGGGTGTGGCGTCAGTATTCAATACCTCAAAGGTATTGATAGTAGGCACAAAAGGTGTAGTCAACTCCACATGGAGAAGAGGTGTCTGCTTCGGTTTGTACACCTAAGTCAAGGCTGGAGCTTTATTTTCTTTTTCTTTACCATGAGCTCCAACATTAGGAGGAGTCTTTCCAATCATTGACTTGCACTTAGCCACTGAATGACCAACACCATGACAAGAAGTGCAAAAATTCAGGAACGATTTAAAGTATAAATCTACTTCAATACAGTCGTCTGTCGTTTCCAATAACAGTTTTTCTTGAACGAATCCAGCTAAATCCACATCGACCAAGACTCGAACATAATGACCATAATTGCCTGCAATAGTGGAGTGATCAAACTTTAGAGGAGTACCAATCCCTCTTGCAAGATCCGTGAGAATGTGAGGATGCCAAAATTCCCAACTTAAGTTATAAAATCGGACTCATATCTGAGTATTCGTTGATTTTTGTGTTGCCGGATAAAAATTTTTTACCCAAGTTTGTAGCCAAACTATACTAGGTTTCAAATTCAAAGAGTCATGTGACCACACCCTTTGCCTATCATCGGCAGAAAATAAAAGCACCTGAAAGAATCCCCGCCCAAGAGAAACCAATTGCCATTTTTCCAGCTTCCATATGCTTTGTAATTTTGTATAAAGGTCATCAAATTTCCAAGGTTTCTCTTCTTTTGATAGTATAATACGAGCTATCAATGAACTACCCAATAAATTAAGATATTACATAATATATATATATATATATATTATAAACTGCCCCAATTTAATGCTATTGCTAGGCCAAGACTGTTTTTAGCAATTTTCTCTTTTCGGGCTTCTGATTAATTTGTTTCCTATTCTGGTCATTATTTACAATTACATGCATGATTAATATGTGTCTTAAGATTCACGTTCAAGGAAAAAAAAATTAGCTAACATTTTTTGAGGGATTAGTTCAACACAAAATTAATTCCAACACAGAATTTAGGAATATCTGTAATGTATCGCTTTGCTTCATGTTTCATGCTTTGTGGAAATTAATTGATATGTGTACAGTTGGTATTTTTTTTCTTTTTTAAATGAATTGAGATTATTAGACATATAATACATTAGTACAAATTAAGTGAAACAAAATACAAAACACATTCACCAACAACATGATCATACAAGGAAATTATTACAACTGTGGAACTGTGATCAAGATGTCCATGTTGCCGGATCAGATTTGTCAGAAAGAAGTGGAGGTATATGATGTTGAGTACAGCTCATCAAATGGATCCAAATATTATCGACTGTTTTTTCGTTGTTTCAGACAGTAGTACTTGACTTAAAGACTTTAGAGGACTAGTATATGTGTTGCGTAATTGCTTCACTCTAAGTCATGCTATTATCTTTTTCTTTCTTCATTTTATTTCTGACACCAGTACTTGACTTGGACTTTAGGAGTACTCAAATCGACGATGTGCTTTGTGTAAGTCAATCCATGAATTTTCTTTAATTTTTTTAAGTGCACTTCAAGAAAATGTTCCTTCAGCTACAAGCAACATTTTGTAGCTGAATGGTGATTTTTGTGGCTGAATGACTTTTAGCTACTAAAATATTTTGTATAAAACCACTTTAATTGGTTTTTGTTTTGTATTGACCATAAAACGAAGACCAACACACATTATCCTACTAGCATTTTTTTTTCTTTTCTTTAGAGAAAGTAGAATAAGACATAGTATACTATTAGACACGTGTCTCTGTTTTCCAGTGAAAATCAACAACCATTCATAGTAGCCAGCTCATAACAATCATGCCTAATTTCATAACCAACACCATACTGATGACCTTCCTAGCTCTCAATCACTTGCTCTTTAATTTCTAACTAAATATGTCTCAAACTTATAATTAAATTGTACTTAGCATTTCCTCGTTATAACATTCCTAATTTATAGCAGCTGATATATACACACACAATCAACCACAAAAAAGCCTTATGGTCATCTATATAAATCTGGACAAATTAATATGCTGAATATTGTCATTGTAATAATCCCCATAATTATTTTATAATACTTATTATTTTTGTTTTTTGCTTCATGTTTACCCAAAAAAAAATTATTCGCTTCATCCATCGTCATGAGCCTCGTCATTACTTAACTAGGAATGAGTAATTCACTTCCACAATGCTGATTACGTGTACTATAGTAATTAATTACAAAGAATTTTAAAAAAATTTGTATACAAGTGCCGGACTTAGTTAATTATGGCCTTAATTAATTAACATAAATTTGTATATATACATATTAAATAATATAAAATAATATTGAATCTATTCATGCTTTGGCATGGAATAATGGGAATGGAATAATATATGTGTTGTTTAATCATTATAATCTTAATTTGGTTTATTAATATAAATTATAATAATCTTTATATTTTTGTTAGCTTTGGAAATGTTGGATCCTATCATGTTATCATAATGATGGTAATAGTACGAAGGAAAGTAATGATTTGGAAAAAGATATGCATATACATGAAGTTACTCACAGATGACATACAGGTATGATTAGAAGAAGAAGAAGATTGTTCTTATTTACTTAAAATTGTTCTTATTTCTATATAACTTCTCTCTCTCTTTTCAGACTTTTTCATGATCTCCTAGCTAGCATAATGGGAATTATATATCCATTAACATTGTAGTCAATTGTGGTTGATAATAACCCATAATTAATATTGTCTTCTGCATATCTATCATATTAAACTATGATCACTCCTCTTCCACATATTATTACCATGTACATGCCCATACTGATGAGTGATGATCGATGTGAGATACTAGCTAGTTATTTTTTTTATACCTACTTAATACTTTACAGCATGAAAGTTTAAGAGAGTTGGTTCAGGTTATTACAAATTAGATCCAATTTTAAGGTGAATTAAATAATTAGTTTTCCTAAGAAACAAAACAGACAAAATGATATATAATTGATAATTTTCCTCTTCACCTTGGCTCAATCCAACGGAATTCTTGCAGCTAATAATTAAATGATTAAATACGGTTAACGGCATATTTTCTGCCACAAATATTCCACAAAGTAGTCATAGTAGAGACAATCTCTCTACAAAAATATAATTACAGATCGAATATTATATAGTTTTATTAATCTTCCCCAACTGCAAGACGTAGGCAAGAGATAAGCATGCATGAAACGACCACGTTATGGAACATTTGGTTTATCTTCTCCTTGAGAAACAAAAGCATAGATAAAAGTCATTGTTTGTTTATCAATTATCATCATTTTATCTAAATATGAAAAATCTTTAAAAATCTAAATTGAACCCACCCCTTATACTTTTGAACTAATTAAGTAATTACAATCTTTATTATAAGGTTTTGTTTGGATAAGAAGCTCGGCATATGATGTAGATGCAAATATTATCCATTAATCTATCCTAATTTTTATTAAAGTTTCATATCAAATATTAAATAGAGAGTTAAAAAAAAAATAGTCCTTCATAACACGCCATGTCAATTTATAATCGTAAAGTAAATGAATCTCATATTAAAAAATTAAATAAAAAAAAATCAGTAAGTGGTTATCGTATAAAACAAATGGGGATAAATAATAACTTTAATTTTAGAATTTTAGTTAGTTTCTATTAACAAAATAATTTGAGTACTCAATCTCATAAAAGAAAATATATATATATATATATATATATATATATATGTATATAGTGGGGATATATAAACTCCGATAGTGAGGACGATATAAAACGCCTATTGTTAATTTTAACAATACCACTTACTTTCCAAAACGGTGAGTTTAGACGTGCGGACAAAAAAGCCATAAACGGTTAGTTTCCTATTTCTTTCTCTAAACTATCCAAATCCATCGCCTCACCCAAATCCGGTTTTAGCTTTGGGGTTAAGGCTCCTTTGATGGCTCTGGCGGGACTTGGTTGAAGTTGAACTTCCTCTTCTTGGAGAACATTCTAGGGCTTGAAACCTGGAATTCTGTATGAACCATTTATATATATTCTTATATATTGGAGGTAATTTTCAATAATTTATAAATTATTTAATAATATTTTATAAAAAAAAGAAAAAACTCCATAAGTTTGTCTGTATAAAAAAAATTAAATCTATGTAGTCCTACCTTTTTCTTAATTAATTTAGATGTATTTGCTAAGAGTAGGGGTTTGGTTTATTTGCTAAGGTTGCGACTAATACTTCGTGTAACCAAAAGATTGAGACTTTTAACCAGAATTTTTTCTAGTGAGGACGTGTGTCCTGATGTAACAAGAACTGCCTAAAATTTTATTTAAAAGAGAAACTGAGAGAATAATAATTACTTTTAATATCAATCATAACAAATATAAGAGTTTAAAGCTAATAACAAATAAAGAAAAATACATTATAGAATTCCTAGAGCTATGCAATAATAAAACAAAGCAAAAACTACTTTCTAGAGTTAATAACAAAATAAACAAAACTACTTTTATAAAATTCCTTCACAGCATCATCATCATCATCCGCACAAACAAAATTGAATCCTCCAACCGATTAGGATCCCATTTTGTATATTCGAGTAAATGGACCTTTTTTTCTTTCAAGTTGTACAATCCATGAACTATACCAAATTCTTTTTTTTTTTTTTTTTTTTGTGAAAATGGTACTTTGAATGACTTATATTTATACATGACATGTGTCACAGAACCAGCAATACCCCCAAGTACAAAAACAAAATCCAGCGCGCGTACGCAACTCCAAAGCTATATATGTTGCATTTCTTATTTATTTTTCATCGTGTATGCAAACTCTTCGTTGAAACATATTGCTTTAAGTTAATATTTTCCTGATGATTGAGATAAAATATTACAAATTTTCACTTGCCAACAAGTCTATTACTATATAATGCAGTCAAATAATTAAGCTTAGTCCTCTTTTATAATAAATGCGAGGCCTTAAGGGTGAAAAATGCAAAAAAAATAAAATGAAGCATTAAATTTAGTCTTTCATGTTAAGTACATGAAATGAACAAGACATGAGCTACCAAGTTAATTATCAAAATGCATCCAAAAAAAAAAATGAAAAGCCAATATTTTAGAGGAAATTGAATCATACTCGGGGCTGCCTATGCAAGGCTCCAGGGATACGCCATTTCTTGGTATGGTATTCCTTCTGAGGATTAATGCAATTTATTCTCATGAGTAATGCTATTCTTCCTCCCACCCTCACTCTCACCGTAGCTTTTGCTTTACCTTTTGCTTGATATTAAATAAACTAAAATATTTAGTTATACAGTAATCATCAGAATCAACACCCAAGTAAATTTTCGACCACATACATTCGGTACCTTGATTTTGACTGGGGGATATTTGGTACCCCAACTTCGATTGCTGTTAATATTCGACACTCTAAATTTGATTGCAGTTGGCATTGCCTATCTTGATTTTGATTGCGATCAAGAATGCCTACTTTGATTTCGACCGTGGTCTATATTGGGTACTCTGAGTTCTACCCTGGTCAAACATTGGATAAGGTACCCTGAGTGGTATCCAATGTGCCCTGAGTTCGACCTCAGTCGAACATTGGATAAGGTATCCTGAGTGGTACCCAATGTGTTGAATATTGGGTAGGATATTTCAAGTTCGAGCGTGGTCGAGCATTGGGTACCCGAGCTCGACCACATTAGGTACCCCACATTGGGTAAAACTTATAGGACAGATTCTTTTATATTTTCTTTAAAAACCCCGGCAGTCTTGTGCAATTCATTGTTTCAATTCTTTGTATACTGTTGTGTAATTAATTTGATGATATTGTATATAAAGATCACATATAATTATACGGGTACGTATGTTGGCGCCGCAAATTTGGCTAGCATTATTGTTTAGTAACAGTGAGTAACAGAGTATTCTACCAAAAAAAAAACAGTAACAGAGTATTTTACCAAAAAAAAAACAGTGAGTAACAGAGTATAAGTGTACTATATAAGAACAAACTCTCAAGTTGTAATATTTTACAAAGTAAGAAATCAACAACTCATTCAATAGTGGCCATTGCAACAAACTCTGTAATCCACAAGCAAGACAGTTTTGTTAAAAGCAGTCGTTTAACATTTTAACAATTAAAACACTTAATAAAATTAAGCGTCTAAGTTCTAAAACAACGCCTACATGATTAGGAAATATTATTTTATTTTATTTTACAGCATTCATAAAGCATAAAAAAAATAAATTAAATTCACACATAATTATTAAACTATAAATTATCTACTATGACTGTTTAGCAACAGTGAGTGCATAAACGAGTATAAAGTGTAGTATATATGAAGTAAATGCAACCTAGCTACCAGCTGTACATAGGTATTTACCTGTTAAAGTTCAACTACACTCTTAACATCCATGAAGTTGAATTTAAAAGCGTTCAAGTTGAAACATAGAAAATGCTGATCTTTAACAAACACAGAAATTACTCAACTAAAGAGGAAGTAAGAGCAAAAAAGGTCTTTGTTTGGTGAAAATCATGCAGGGATAAAGCATGATCGGCCACATTCCAAGTATGCTGTTACAAGTTCCCTGCATTGCTAAAAATATGCCCAAGTGAGAACAGAGTAACAACAAGGAAACCATGTGCAGTAAGAACATATAGGAGCAGAGCACAAACCAAGTTGCTGAAATCACTCTCCATAATGCAATCCAGGAAGTGAATTTGAAGCATGACCCATATCATAAAATTCCAGCAGAGCAGCTACCAAGTTGCTGAAATCACTACTCTCAATCAGGTAGTCCAGGAAGTCAGTTTGAAGCATGCCTCATACCATAGAATTCCAAAAGCATAAAACAAATCAAACAAAAATACAGATCTGAAATCAGCTTTACAAATTGAGTTAGTCAAAAATATAGATTTCAAATCTCCATATCCTGTTTTTGCTCCCTCAGTTTTCAGCTTACTAATATATAGCTGCAATATGTCTTAAAATCCACATTAGCTCAGCTGTACAAATACTGACTGGAAAGCATGATTGAGATCTACAAAGATAAAACAAAATTTGACCTCCATTTTCAGTTGTCAATTTGTTATTATTATCCACTATTAGTTTATAGTTACTATTCATTACTCTGCTGCATGTGGTACTCTAGGGTGTGTTTCTACAGTGCGATTGTAGATATACAATAAAAATGTTGTCTAAGGTGGAAAAAATGGCTCTAACAGTGAATGCTGTCTCAATTAAACTACAGCAACTTTTATAATTCAAACTCCACAACTAGAAAATTACTACACAACCATGCTTCTAAATAAGGCACATCAAACTCTACCATTATTTACGATTAAATGTTGTTCATGCTAGAGAATTCCAGTTTACTAGTTTTCTTAATGAAAATATTTCAGCTGATCGGTCAGCCAATATGTGCTAAAAAAAACTAGCTAGCCAGTCAGGTATTTGTTTCATACTAATTAGCTGAAGAACTCAGAATCACAATAATTTAATGGAATACTAGTAAGGCAGAACTTAAATATGATAGTCATAAATTAAGACTCGGGCTTAATAGAATTCTTCATATTCAAGATCTAATATATGAAATTAGAAAGTTTTTGACAAAAGAATCCCTAAAAAATCTAAGACTAATACTGTTTACTTTGTGTTTGGGTTAAATGCAGAGTAAAAAATCACAAGGTTAGAAAACAACCTTTGCAGAGGAAACACAAGTGAACTCAGGAATCAAACACGTCACATTGCTCATAAGTTTGCATGCTGATGCTTGAAGGAAAAGATAAAACGAAATTAGTCTGACACCAAACAGCAAAATAGAAAACGAGATGTACTGGAGAAGAAGCATAAGAAAATGCTGATTCACAGGTAATAAATAATAGAACAGTGAATAATTTAGCATTCTATAATCATGTGACCAACTTCACATTAAGATCACACAGCGATCTGGCTCATTCTATAGACTGTCTAACTTTAGCACATATGAGCACTTCTCAGATACTAAACATTTGAGATAAATACCAATAGCAACTTATTTATCATGATTGTATGATAAATTGTTATCATAATTCAATTTTAAAAAAAAATAATAATAATGAAATTTCCAGCCAATAAATTTTTAAAGAAATTACAACTCACCTTGAATTGAGGATGCAATCTCATAAGCAGAAGGATTGAGAGGAAGATCTCTAACATATCTAAGAAATCAGAAGCTTACAAATATAAGGAACAAGCCTGATTTACCAGCAAAAAAAAAAAATTAACACACAGACCCTGCTACACAGGCATAGCTTTTCCATAATACGAGAAGCCACAAGACAAGTTGAGTCAAGTTGAGAATTAGAATGAAACATTTAAAATCAAAACTTGCACTAGTTGCCTTGATTCTCTCCAAAGTACAAACCACTTCCAAATCAAGTCAAATTCTATGAAGATAGTTTCCTGCTTTACTGATGACTCTTTGTCCATCTCTTCTCTTCATATGAATTAGTGATAATGTTAAAAATATGATTTGAACCCAAAAACAGATAAAAATTAAAAAACAAACTGCAGTGTTCATCCCAGAAATTCTTCAACAAAGATAACTTAAAAAAAGAAAAAGAAAAAAAGGCTTACTCAATAGATAAACAACTGCACACATAAAATAACCCTGAAAAATAAATCAAGCATTAAAGGGATGCAAATACACACAATACAGGCAGACCTGTGCAATTTGAAGCAACATCTTCAACAAACAAGGTATACCTTCTGTTGGTATGGCACCTGGAAGTTCATGACAAGCAAGATATTTTTAGTATGATTATGACAAATCCAATATGAATGGAAAAAGATATAGTTTCATATCACCAAAAAGAATTATAAGATGTCCAATGAAATAAAAAAAACCAATCTGGGTCGTTGTTCCAAAGGTTAAAGCTAATAAAACTTAGAAGACTTTGTGCCACAAAATTGTGTTCTTCCCTCAGTGGAGAATTTCCCATTATATAGTCGGTATACAAGTTTAACTCTAGCCTATAAAACAGCTCAAATAAATACAAGCTAATGTCTATCCTATAAACTAGCTAAACTACCATATACAAAACTATACAGCTGGAAATTAAGAGGAAATAAAAGATAAAGCTGTAAGACATGAAATTTGGCATTTATCAGCTGGCTTTACATGCTTTTAAAAGCATGAAATCTGGAATTTATCAGCTAGCTTTAAATGCTTTAAATGGCCAGCTAATTAACATCCCCCCTCAAATTGATGCTGGTAAATCTACAAGCATCAATTTTTTAACCAGAAAATGATGTCGCTGACGTGTCATGGATTTGGTGAAGATATCTGCAATCTGTAAAGCTGTGGATATATGTGGGAGGTTGATAATCTGTCATTCAAAGGCCTCACGGATGGAGTGGCAGGCAACCTCTATGTGCTTTGTTCGTTCGTGGTAAACAAGATTGGCAGCAATTTGGATTGCACTAGTATTGTCAGCATGTAATGGAGTAGGGTGAACTTGGGGAAAACCAAGCTCTGTAAGTAGACCACGCAACCAAATGATCTCAAAGCATGCAGCAGACATTGCGCAGTATTCGGCCTCAGTGGAGGACTTGGAGACAGAGTCTTGCTTCTTGCATTTCTAAGAAATAAGAGCATCACCAAGAAACAAACACTATCCAGTAGTAGATTTCCTAGTGTCTGGACAACCAGCCCAATCAGCATCGTTGAAGGCTTGTAGCTGAAGCGAAGATCCGATGGGGAAGAACAAGCCACGATTAGGGGTGCCATGGATGTATCGAATAATGCGTTGAACTGCTGATAAGTGGAGATGTCGAGGGGCTTGCATGAACTTCCGGCGGTGTGAGCGCATAAGAGATGTCGGTCGGGTGATAGTGAGATAAATGAGACTTCCAACCAGCTTCGATAAAGAGTAGGATTTTGAGAAGCTCCCTTCCCACGCCGATATTTCGCATTAATTTCCATGGGGTTTCAACAAAAGAAAGTATCGTGAGTCCCGCTAATGAATCGATCTTGGATATACTTGTGTTGATTCAAGGAGAGACCTTGTTGCCGATAATGCACCTCTAATCCCAAGAAGTAGGTTAGGTGGCCAAGGTCTTTCATGTGGAAGGTAAAATGTAATAATTTCTGAATTTTTGAGATGGCCTCCAAATCAGAACCAATGATAACGATATCATCCACATAAAAAGAGAGAGGAGTCATACTGACTCTGAGTGAAAGAAAAGCCTAGGAGCGTGAAACGAAACTTTTCAAACCATACTCTCGGTGCTTGCTTCAAACCATACAAAGAACGTTTTAGTTTATAAACATCATTAGGTGAGGATGTAGGCATACCAGAGGGAAGTTTCATGCAAACTTCCTCCTTGAGATCACCATGTAAGAATGCGTTCTTGACATCCATTTGATGTAAGGACCATGCTTGAGATGCAGCAATAGCTAGGATGGTTCGCACGGTTGTCATCTTGGCAGCGGTGCGGCGTCTCATCATAATCTAGGCCATACTCTTGCTTGTTGCCAAACACCACCAACCTAGCCTTGTAACGATATATTGATTCATCGGAACGAAGCTTGATAGAAAACACGAACTTACTGCCAAAAGGTTTCACAGATGGGGGACATGGAACAACATCCCAAGTCTGGTTTTCTTCAAGTGCAAGTAATTGCTTTCAATAGCTTTCCTCCAACACTCATGCTCCATTGCCTGTTTATAAGATGAAGGAATAGAAGTAGAAGACAAGGTGGCTGTTAAGGATAAAGGAGGGGTAAAACCAAACCTATCCTGGTCTTCGAACTCGATCGCGTTCCGAGAGGAGATGGTTCATCAATGGAACGGATCAGCGGTTGGGGAATGATCTCGGGGCTCGGAAGGCGTGAATCGATTTGGTTTGTTGGATGAGCGTCGCTGATACACTAGAAGAGGCTTAAAAGTGGTAGGAAATGAGGGCAGAATAGAATATGAAGGAGAAGAATGAGTAGAGTGGTCGGGGTAAGTGGGAAAGAAATATTGGTTTTTTTAAAAAATCACATTCCTAGAAACCCGAATACGACGTAGCTTTGGATCATAGCAAAGAAAACCTTTATGGTGTATAGAGTATCCTAGAACAGCACATTGTACTGATTAAGCTGTGAATTTTGTGCGTTCATGTGCAGGAAGGTGAACATAGCAAACACAACCAAAGGTACGAAGATTAGAATAATCTGGGGCGTGACCAAATAATCTAGTAAAAGGAGAGACATGACTCAAGGAAGGAGAAGGCAATCTGTTAATGATGTATATAGCAGTGGAGAGAGCTTCACACCAAAATCGAGAGGGTACAGATGATTCTAATAAGAGAGTGCGGACAACATCTAGAAGGTAACGGTTTTTTCTTTCAGCCACTCCATTTTGTTGGGGAGTTGAAGGACAAGACCGCTGAGATATTATGTCATTAGTTTGTAGAAATTCCTGAAACAAATGAGACATATACTCTCCCTCATTGTCAGAACAAAGAATTTTGATTTTGGCAAAATTTGTGTCTGAATATGTGCAAGAAAAATCTTAAAAACAGAAAATACATCATTTTTGGAATGCAAAAAATAGATCCATGTGAAATGACTATAGTCATCAATAAAAGTAACGAACTACTTGTAATTAGCATGAGAAGTAACTGGTGCAATACCCCACACATCACTATGTATTAGATCAAAAGGTTGTACTACATTTGGTGTGTGAGTTGAAAAAGGCAAAATTTTACTTTGCAAGCCTACGTGAATTGCAATCAAATTGTACCGTACTAAGAGAAGGTGAGTCTTTATTCCCAAGTAAACCAGATTTTAACAAGTCATGGAGTACACTAGAATTTGGATGTCCAAGACGTTTATGCCATGCACGGTAATCAACATAAGCGGAATTACAAGTAACAAGAGGCAAAGAGCAACACGAAGATAAAGGAAATTGAAGAGGGAAAAGACGTCCTACTTTAGGCCCCCTCGCGATCATCTTCCCTGACTGTTGATCCTACACAACACAACTAGATTTAGAGAATTCCACTTTACAATCATTGTCAACCAATTGACCGACAGAAACAAGATTAATAGTAAGGTCAGGAGAGACAAAGACATCAGTTAAAGAAGCTGAAATATCACCAGTGGCTATGATAGGTAAATGGTTTCCATTTGCTGTATGAATCTTGAGATTTTCAGAATAGGTGTTTACGTTGAAAAGGAATTTAGCATTGTTTGTCATACGATTGGAAGCTCCAAAATCAAAATACCAAGGAGGTGATGTAGAGAAGGGTTTACCTGAGAGTCCTAGAGCGGAAAATGCTGAAATTAGCATTTGTTGAATCATTTCGAGTCACGTGTTGAGAGAGCAGAGCACTTTGGTCGGCGAGCTGTATTCACGTAACTACCAATACTAAAAGAACCAACAGAGGCTGTATATGCTGTTTTAAATTTCTTTGGTGGTCGAATAGGACATTCCTTTATGATATGGCCATCCTTTTTGCAATAGTTGCAAAAATTTTTGGAACAATTTGAAGCATAATGTCCAAATCCTTTGCAACAAAAGCACTGAACAGTGCTCATATCCCAACCTCTTGGCTTGCCTTGTACTACATATGCCACGGGAATAGATGTTGATCTACGCTGTTCCATGGTAGTTTGGGTGAGAAGACGCTGCTCCTCACGAAATAAATCATTGAGGCATGCATCCAAAAAGGGAACAGGTTCTCAATTCATAAGATTGGATCGGGTGGCTTCAAATTCAGATCTCAATTTCATAAGAAATTGATCCTCTTAGTAATTTCATGGGATTGAATGAACTAAGACTTTCAAGAGGTATGGTAGCATACACTATATCAGTATATTCAGCCCAAAGATTCATGAAGCTAGAGTAAAAATCAGAGATAGAAAGACTATCTTGTTGAAGAGTGGCCAACTCATGTTCAAGTTAGAACCGACGAGCAGTGTTGTGTTGACTGTAGAGCTTCTGGAGATAGTTCCACATCTTGGCTGCATTCTTGTAGGGTCTAAGGTTCAAGATGATATTGAATTCGACAAATCCTAGAATTCATGCCTTAACTTGATTATCCTTGACCTCCCATTTGGCATATTGATCCTTTTCCTTTTCATTGTCAGGAGCAGGGTTGCTTCCATCAATATGTCCCCAAAGATCTCTGCCTTTGACAAAAATCTCAAAGTGAAACGCCCAGGCTGAGTAGTTTTTTCCATTGAAACGAATCAAGAAGTTTTCATATTTCTTTGAAGACATGAGGTCGAGAAAACCTGATAAAAAAAATAACCGAGAATAAGAGACTAAAATAGGGCTGAGTTGGACTTGAGAAGAAAAAAAAAACACGTGAGAAGTCAGAATTGTGGCTCCGATACCATGATAAAACTTAGAAGACTTTGTGCCACAAAATTGTGTTCTTCCCTCAGTGGAGAATTTCCCATTATATAGTCAGTATACAAGCTTAACTCTAGCCTATAAAACAGCTAAAATAAATACAAGCTGATTTCTATCCTATAAACTAGCTAAACTACCATATACAAAACTTTACAGCTAGAAATTAAGAGGAAATAAAAGATAAAGCTGTAAGGCATGAAATCTGGCATCTATCAGCTGGCTTTAAATGCTTTTAAAAGCATGAAATCTGGCATTTATTAGCTGGTTTTAAATGCTTTAAATAGCCAGCTAATTATCAAAAGCCTAGGGCCTATTTTCTGAAGACACAGTTACATTCCTAAATGCAATCTCATCATCAAGACCATAAAGTTCCTTAACCTTAAAAATGAAAGAGCTACATGTTATTTTCTTTGAAAGAAGGAATGATTAGTAATAGATTTCTAAGAAAGGTGAACCTTGGACAGAAGCTCAGTGACATAATTGCCTTCAAACCATTCAAAATGTCTAGAAGCACATTCTCCCCACAGTATGCCTCCTTCACCAAATTCTCCCCAATGACAAGTGCCTGTGGAGGAGCCACTCAATGTACTAAAGAACAAAAAAACATAATTCAAGAAACTATATGACAATAATACTAGAGGACCAGAACCATAAAGTAATTTAAAAAAGTTAGCAAGTCACAAGCAGTAGAAAAAGAAACAAAATAACTATTTTTTAATCAATTTTTGTCTTGTATAACACTGCTGTTTAAATAATACTGAAACAAGACTGCCCTTTTTAAACAAAGTAATAGAAATTAGGATTTTTGACACCAATGCCCCTAAACTATATACAAAGTTGCAAATTGCCCTTGAATTATAAACA
Source organism: Rhamnella rubrinervis (assembly GCA_007844105.2). Taxonomy (NCBI): domain Eukaryota; kingdom Viridiplantae; phylum Streptophyta; class Magnoliopsida; order Rosales; family Rhamnaceae; genus Rhamnella; species Rhamnella rubrinervis. The sequence continues at coordinate 6,783,341 of CM017574.2, read as the reverse complement.
CAGTGTATTTTTACCTTAAACACAACATTTTTTTAACTGTTGAAAAACATTTTTTTGCATGGATGATTCAAGCTAATTTATTTTTTTCACCAACTGCCACTTACCTCAGCCTTTAACATACAAAAAAGAGGTACATTTGAACAGCTAACAATATACTACGTTTATGAGTCATGGGTCAATTTGCAACTGTTTCTAAAGTTCAGCAGGCATTGACTTCATAGTTTAAGGGGCAATTTTACAACTTTGTGCATAGTTCAAGGTCACTGATGCCAAAAACCCTAGAATTAATAAAAGCAGGACAACTTAGACACAAAGCATAAAAGAGCCCAAGTTTTATAATAAATTGAAAGAAATACTCCCAACACTAATGAAAGGAGAAAGAACAAAGCATAACTCATCAAGTAATCTTCCTCTGCTTACTTCTCAAGGCCATAAGAAATCTAGATAAATTAACAGTAAGATAGACTAAGAGCTCACTTCCACTTTTCAAGTTAACATCCAACCCTAGCAAATTGGAATACTCAAGCCTTTTAACCAGCTGGACAGTTGAAGGCTTCCTGCATGCCTGCATCCTCTGCAATAAGATGCACAACTCATTTTTCTTGTTGATATCAAGGTTTTTAAAATTGAGATGAGATTATCTAAAAACTTGACAAATTATATGAGTTAGTGTACCTCATTCCACCACAATATGTTAGAAAGACCCTTTTCATCCAGGACATTATTCAAAGCTTCAAGCTTCTTAGTAGCTTTTGCACTTCCTTTTAAAACCTTCCGATCTTTGAAACAATAAATCCTCCCAAACTGTCCACTATTGTGGTTCATTCAATGAAATTACCCAAGTTAGAAGTTAAATTATGGCATCAAAGATGCTAGATTTAAATATCAAATGCAACTATTGGCTACAGATATGAACTAAACATTTTTCATAAGTATTAAAATCTATTATCTATAATATAAATAAGTAATACCTACATCAGCATTGATTGTTTTGTGTGTCATACTTCATTTAGAGAATACCCAATAGAATACCTTTACCTGATTAACTTCCATAACTTAAAAAACCCTGTTCAGGATAGGTGACACCAAACTCAGAGATTGCGCAGACTAAGCACTAACATGTCTGAAAGTATATCTTTTTGTGATCCATTATATCCAAATACACAAAAAGAGCTATCTTAGTACGTAAAAGACTTTGAGCCCCCAAATGAAGGACACATTATTCTCAGGCTTTTCAAAAAAATTCCAACTTTAATAAGGAAACCAAAGAAAACATTTTCCCCTTTTTTTTCAACCAAAACCATTTGTATCGTACCCAACATTCACATAGACTCTAATAAACCAATAGAAGCAAAATTACACAGAGACCTCAGCACGCATAAACATAAAGTGACTACCTTAGCACCGTTAACAATAAAGTGAATCTCTTTATTATAAAATAAGAGAGTTTGAGAGATTACAAGAGGACAGGAGAGGGAGTGAAGGAGCTGTATCTAGGAGGAGGAGAGTGAAGGAGAAGGGCCAGAGAACGCCATCGGGGAAACGAAACGACAGCGTTTCTGGCAGCCACCCGGTACATGGTGGAAGTAGTATCCACTTTGCTGTATTTTCCAACTATTCTTTATCAGACCGACAATGGAATTGGAATTTTACCCAAATTTACAGAATTTGGTCTTTCACACTTTCTAGGGTTTTGCTTCAACCTCTGCTCTGTTCTGAACTTCCCGCCAGAAATGAGCAACAATGACAGTAACCCAAAAAAAAAGAAATGGAAATAAAAATAAAAATCGCATATCGAAAAGGAATCTTTTCGACATAGTTTGTGTTTGTTGAGAAGCAGACAGTATTTTATTTTATTTTTTATCAAAAAAAAAAAAAGAAAGAAAATATTTTATTTGTTTTCCTATAAAAAAGACAAGCCAAAATAAGCATGTCCATGCACGCGTGAGGCTCGCGTGACGCCCAAATGGCCCATGTCACATTTTAAAATGTTTCAAGAAAAAAAAAAAATAGGAGATTTGAATGTTTCAAGAAAATAAAAATAAAAATGAATCACGAAATGAGAACTAAACCAAATAGGAGATTTGAATGTTTAAATGTTATATTTGAGATCAGATGTAGAGAGAAGACATGGAAATTAGGTGTTATGGGTGATATGTATAATTCTACATAACAGAGCAATAGAGCCTGATTTAAAATATAATTCTACATTCTTCCTATAAAGCCATGAACTAATTTTCCTCCAAAAAAGAATTAAAAAAAATCAAACCTTAGGTGTATCTACCTAAAACACTACAGAATCTAAATTATAAAATAAAAAATAAATTGTTTTCTTTTTTGGTAAATTACAAAACAAATTATTTTTTTTTTTGGTGAATAAATTACAAAATAAATTGTTGAAAACGCTATTACGGTATAAAAAATATATATATGGTTTAGAATATGAGATGGTGCACTTGTAATATAAGATTGTACAAAATTCTAATCCTTTGCCATTTTTTCCAATAGTTGTTAATTATGTTGCAAGTTTTGTTATTAATTAAAAAATATTCTTAATCATTAATTTGATCATAGCAATGGCAAATTAGAATTAATCTTTATATATACTTAAAAATGATTGATTTGATCATAGCAATGGCTAATAATAATTAATCTTTATATAAAAAAAAAGAAAAAAAAAACTTATATGATTATTTATACCTGTGTTTAAGGTTGGTAAAGCCATTGTTTCCCCACGCAATGCCACTGGATTCCAATCTGGCCCGTCCTACCTCCATGTCCAAAAAGCAAAATAATCATATAACGCAGGCAGAACATGTGTTTAGATTAGTTTTAAATTATGACATTACTTTATTTTGTTATTATTCTACATTTTAAATATTAAATATCTTAAAATCGTAAAAGAAAAGGAAATGTGAAAAGAAAGAAATGCACTACAACACCAATAAAAAGTGAAACAAAATACAAAGCACATACGCCGGCAACATGATCTTACAAGGAAAAATTTCAACTGTATAAGTGTGATCAAGATGTCCAAGTTGGCATATCAAACAGCTGCTGTACTGTAATCTGATCAAGAGGCACTGAGAGTGATGGTGATGAAGCTGCTAATTTGTCAGAAACTTGCTTCATAGTTGGCCGAGATTGTGGATTTGCTTTCAGACATGCAAATGCTATTTGTGCAATGGAAACCACTTGCTTTTCTATTCGGTTCCTTGGAGGGGACAAGCGTCGATCCAATACATTTCTAAACGGAATCGGATGATGAATAGTTGCTGACGATGACGCTGGTGGTTGGGGAAGGGACGAGATGAGATCTCCTGGATGGCTTCCCATGATCACTTCCAAAGTAACAACTCCGAAGCTGTACACATCGCACTTCTCGTTTACTTCCATCGTGTAAGTAAGCTCTTCAGCAAAACATATTTTAAGTTAATATTTCCCAATGAATGAGATTAAATATTACAAATCCTTACTTGCCAACAAGTCTAAGTATATTACTATATATTGCACTCAAAAAATTTAGCTTAATTCTCTTTTACAATACTATTTCCTAATAGGAAATATTAGAGGGGGCAGAGTATTTTAACGTAGAATATATTGCAGCCAAATAATTAAGCTTAATCCACTTTTATAATACATGCAAGGCCTTAAGGTTGAAAAATGCAAAAAATAAAATCCAAAAACATAAATGAAATGAACAAAACATGAGCTACCAGTTAATTATCAAAAAGTACTTTAAAGGAAATTGAATCATACCTGGGGCTGCGTATCCAAAGGTACCAGCAAATGAAGTCCAATTTGAAGAGTCGGGATCAACAGTTCTAGCGGAACCGAAGTCAGAAAGATGAGCTTCACAATCTCCATCCAACAAAACATTCTTGCTTGATATGTCTCTGTGAACTACACAAGGACAACATTCATGGTGCATGTAGGATATAGCATTGGCTAAACCTTTGACAACATTCACTCTCTTAGCCCACTCCAATTCCATTGGCTTCCCATCATCGGTAAGTGTCTTTTCTAAGCTTCCCCTTTCAATAAACTCATACACCAAAAATGAGTGTCTTGAATGCAAACAAAATCCATAAAGCTTGATGATATTTCAGCGCCGTATTTTTGTCAAAATACTAGTCTCACTTTCAAAAGCTTCCTCATTGACCACTCCACCATTCTCGTGAATTTTTTTCACGACAACAACTTGACCAGTTGACAGTAGTGTTTTGTAGACACTACCATATCCACCAACTGCAATGCAATATTTGGAGTCAAAGTTCTCTGTGGCTTCAACAATTTCTTGATGAACCTTTTTTCCATCATGACTCCACTCAACAAAGAAAGTTTCATTTTGTGTCACTCTTGGTTCTTCAATATTTTTCCTCTCTCTTTTTTGGCGAATAAGGAGCACTCCAACAATAAAAAAAAAAATAGCAAGACAGTGACCAAAATAGACACTATGACTGAAATTATTACAACTTCATTGCTCTTTTTTTTAGATATGGGGCAGGGCTTCAAATTAGAGTTGTTTCCGCACAACCCTTTATTGTTTTCCAAAGCTTCAATTGCGGCCTCAATGAAGGCTTTTATGTGAGGCAGAGAACCTTCAAGTTGATTGTATGATACATCGACAGATGTCAAGCTCAACATTTCTTTAAATGTGGATGGAATTGAGCCAGAGAAATTGTTGTGGGAGATGTTGAATGTTTCTAAAATCTGCAAATATCTGAGCTCCAAAGGCAACTGCCCTGTTAAAATTTTTTGACTTAGATCGAGATCTTCTAGAGAATGCGAACTCCCAATCTGAAAGGGAACAGTCCCTCTGAATCTGTTGTTTCTCAAGTTCAAGTGTAACAATTTTGAGCATTGCCCCAAATGTGTTGGAATTTGTCCACTTAATTCGTTTGTAGAAAGGTCAAGCTGTTCAAGTTGAGATAACATTCCAATTTCAGTAGGAACTTTGCCTGAAAAACTATTATTGTTCAATTTGAGGTTGAACAATAATTTTAATTTTCCCAATTCTTTTGGAATTTTTCCTACTAGAAGATTAGATGAAAGGTCAAGTATTTGGAATTGAGTAGCATTCCCGAGTTCAGGAGAAAGTCTGCCAGAGATTTTATTGTTGGAGAAGTTCAGCATCATAAGTTTAGGGCACTGTCCCCAATTTCCAATAAGTTTACCAACAAAATTGTTGTTGCTCAAATCCATATAATACAAATTTGAGTATATTCCAAACTCTTCCGAGACATTGGTTGTTCACCTTCGATTTTGTTTTTCTCCAGTTTTTCCCTGTTTTCATCCTCATCCTCATTCTAATATTGTTTCCTTGTCCGTCTGCTGCAACAACAAGTGAAGCAGAGGCCCTTCTGAAATGGAAAAACAGCCTTCACAATCCAACCACTCATTCTCTTCTTTCCTCTTGGAACTTGCTTCCTTCTTACAAGTCCACTTCACCTTCTACTAATTCTTCTCATACTAGCAGCTGCCAGTGGACTGGGATTGTCTGTAACGTGTTTGGGAGTGTCACCCAGATTAATCTTACTAACAGTAATCTGAAAGGTACGCTCCAATACTTCAACTTCTCATCGTTTACCAACTTACTCTCCTTTGTGTTGAATGGCAATTCACTTTACGGAAGTATACCTTCTCAAATCAGTAACCTTTCTAGGCTAACCCACCTTGACTTGGGTTGGAATCAACTATCTGGAAATATTCCATTTGAAATAGGCATGTTGGTGTTTCTTGAGGTGTTTTGGGTTCACAATAACAATCTTTCAGGTGCAATCCCTGTATCGATTGGAAATCTTAGCAGCTTAACCTTTTTAGCTCTTGAAGAAAATCACAATTTTTGGAACCATCCCTGAAGAAGTAGGACAACTTCGCTCTCTCAACATGCTTTATTTGCATACAAACCATCTCAGTGGTTCAATCCCTTCATCAATTGGAAACCTTAGCAAGTTATCCGATTTACAGCTTAATACTAACAACATTACTGGATCCATCCTTAAAGAAGTAGGACAACTTAGCTCTCTCAAGGTGCTTTATTTGTATGAAAACCATCTCAGTGGTTCAATCCCTTCATCAATTGGAAACCTGAGCAAGTTATCCGATTTAGAGCTTAGCACTAACAATATTACTGGATCCATCCCTAAAGAAGTAGGACAACTTAGCTCTCTCATGGGGCTTTTTTTGGATGAAAACCATCTCAGTGGTTCAATCCCTTCATCAATTGGAAACCTGAGCAAGTTATGAGATTTACAGCTTAGTACTAACAACATTACTGGATCCATCCCTAAAGAAGTAGGACGACTTAGCTCTCTCATGGTGCTTTTTTTGGATGAAAACCATCTCAGTGGTTCAATCCCTTCATCAATTGGAAAACTTAGCTCCCTCACGAGGCTTTATTTGTATGAAAACAATCTCAGTGGTTCATTCCCCACATCCATTGGGAACCATACTAAGTTGGAAAAATTTGCTATAAATGACAACTCTTTGACTGGCTATCTTCCAGAAAATATATGCCTTGGTGGAAAGCTCTACTTGTTTACAGCATTTAATAACCACTTTACAGGCTCCATTCCAAAAAGCCTAAGAAACTGCAGTACCTTGTTCAGAGTTCGTCTTCAAGGAAATCAACTAATAGGAAATATCTCAGAAGAGTTTGGAATCTACTCAAACTTGGTTTATATGGATCTCAGCAACAACAAACTTGTTGGGAAACTTAGTAGGAATTGGGGACAATGTCCTAAACTTACTATGCTAAACATCTCCAACAACAAAATCTCTGGTAGACTACCAATTGAACTCAACTGCAAGTACTTGACTTGTCCTCTAATCTTCTAGTAGGGAAAGTCCCTAAAGAATTGGGGAATCTTAAATTTTTGTTCAAGTTCAAATTGAACAATAATAGGCTTTCAGGCAAAGTTCCTATGGAACTTGAAATGTTATCTCAACTTGAAGAACTTGACCTTTCAGCGAACAAACTGAGTGGACCGATTCCCACACATTTAGAGCAATGTTCGAAATTGTCACATTTGAACTTGAAAAGCAACAAATTCAGTGGGACTGTTCCCTTTCAGATCGGGAGTTTGCATTTTCTAGAAGATCTCGATCTAAGTCAAAATTTTCTTACAGGGCGGTTGCCTTTGGAGCTCGGATATTTGCAGATTTTAGAAACATTCAACATCTCCCACAACAATTTCTCTGGCTCAATTCCATCCACATTTAAAGAAATGATGAGCTTGACATCTGTCGATGTGTCGTACAATCAACTAGAAGGTTCTCTGCCTCACATAAAAGCCTTCATTGAGGCCCCAATTGAAGTTTTGGAAAACAATAAAGGGTTGTGCGGAAACAACTCTAATTTGAAGCCCTGCCCCATATTTAAAAAAGAGAGCAATGAAGTGGTAATAATTTCAATCATAGTGTCCATTTTGGTCACTATGTTGCTATTTTTTTTAATTGTTGGAGTGCTCCTTATTCGCCGAAAAAGAGAGAGCAATCATATTGAAGTACCAAGAGTGACACAAAATGAAACTTTCTTTGTTGAGTGGGGTCATGATGGAAGAAAGGTTCATCATGAAATAGTTGAAGCCACAGAGAACTTTGACTCCAAATATTACATTGGAGTTGGTGGATATGGCAGTGTCTATAAAACACTGCTGTCAACTGGCCAAGTTGTTGCCGTGAAAAAAATTTATGAGAATGGTGGAGTGGCCAATGAGGAAGCTTTCGAAAGTGAGACTAGTATTTTGACAAAAATACGGCACCGAAATATCATCAAGCTTTATGGATTTTGTTTGCATACAAGGCACTCATTTTTTGTGTATGAGTTTATGGAAAGGGGAAGCTTAGCAAAGACACTCACCGATGATGGGAAAGCGATGGAATTGGAGTGGACTAAGAGAGTGAATGTTGTCAAAGGTTTAGCCAATGCTATATCCTACATGCACCATGAATGTTGTCCATGCGTAGTTCACAGAGACATATCAAGCAAGAATGTTTTGTTGGATGGAGATTATGAAGCTCATCTGTCTGACTTCGGTTCCGCTAGAACTGTTGATCCCGACTCATCAAACTGGACTTCATTTGCTGGAACCTTTGGATACGCAGCCCCAGGAATGATTCAATTTTTCTTTAAAGTATTTTTTGATAATTAACTTGGTAGCTCATGTTTTGTTCATTTCATTTATGTTTTTTCATATTTTGCTCATTTCATGTATGTTTTTGGATTTTATTTTTTGTATTTTTCAGCCTTAAGACCTTGCATGGATTATAAAAGTGGATTAAGCTTAATTATTTGGCTGCAATATATTCTAAGTTAAAATACTCTGCCCCGTCTAATATTTCCAATTAGGAAATAGTATTGTAAAAGAGAATTAAACTTAATTATTTGACTGCAATATATAGTAATATAATTAGACTTGTTGGCAATTATGAATTTGTAATATTTAGTCTCAATCATTGGGAAATATTAACTTAAAACAACATGTTTTGCTGAAGAGCTTGCTTACACGATGGAAGTAAACGAGAAATGCGATGTGTACAGCTTCGGAGTTGTAACATTGGAGGTGATCATGGGAAGCCATCCAGGAGAGCTCATCTCGTCTCTTCCCATTCTATCGTCATCGTCGTCAGCAACTATTCATCATCGGATTCCGTTTAGAAAGGTAGTGGATCAACGCCTGTCCCCTCCAAGGAACCAAACAGCAAACCAAGTGGTTTCCATTGCACATATAGCATTTGCATGTCTGAAAGCAAATCCACAATCTCGGCCAACTATGAAGCAAGTTTCCGACAAATTAGCAGCTTCACCACCATCGCTGTCAGTGCCTCTTGATCTGATTACAGTACAGCAGCTGTTTGATCCGCCAACTTGGGCATCTTGATCACACACTTATACAGTTGAAATTTTTCCTTGCAAGATCATGTTGCTGGTGTATGTGCTTTGTATTTTGTTTCACTTTTTATTGGTGGTGTACTGCATTTCTTTCTTTTCACATTCCCTCTTCTATTACGATTTTAAGATATTTAATATTTAAAATGTAGAATAACAAAATACAATAATGTCATAATTTAAAACTAAACTAAACACATGTTCTGCCTGCGTTATATGATTATTTTGCTTTTTGGACTTGGAGGTAGGACGGGCCAGATTCGAATCCGGTGGCATTGCGTGGGGGAAACAATGGCTTTACCAACCTCAAGTTATATTGTTTTCTTAGACACATGTCATGGTTAACACAGGTATAAAATAGGTCACTCTTAAGTTCTTAAGGTTTTTTTTTTTTTTTTTAAGTATATATAAAGATTAATTCTAATTAGCCATTGCTTTGATGAAATTAATGATTAAGAATAGTTTTTAATCAATAACAAAACTTGAAACATAATTAACAACTATTGGAAAATTATCATGAAAATAGCAATACAGTCTTTTAATAATAGTGCACCATCTCCTACGTGCCGAAAGAGTATTTATCTACCACTTACATATTCTAAACCATATATATATTTTTGTATACCATAATAGTGTTTTCAACAATTTCTTTTGTAATTTATGATTTAGATACACCTGAGCTTTGATTTCTTATTTAATACAAATTTATCCAAATATTAGGCTCTGTTACGTGGAATTATACATATCACCCACAGCACCTAGTTTCGATGTCTTCTCTCTACATCTGATCTCAAATATAACGTGGGGTTCAGTTCTCATTTTGTGATTTATTTTTATTTTCTTCAAACATTCAAATCTGCTATTTTTTTTTTCCTAGAAACATTTTAAAATGTGACATGGGCCATTTGGGTGTCACGTGAGCTTCTCGTGTGCATGGACGTGCAAATTTTGGCTTGTCTTCTTTTTAGGAAAACAAATAAAATATTTTCTTTCTTTCTTTTTTTTTTTTTTTTTTTTGATAAAAAATAAAATAAAATAAAATACTGTTTGCCTCTCAACAAACACAAACTCTGTCGAAAAGTTTCCTTTTCGATCTTCGATTTTTATTTTTATTTCAATTTCTTTTTTAATTTTTATTTCTTTTTTTTCGGGTTACTGTCATTGTCGCTCATTTCTGGCGGGAAGTTCAGAACAGAGCAGAGGTTGAAGCAAAACCCTAGAAAGTGTGAAAGACCAAATTCTGTAAATTTGGGTAAAAATCCAATTCCATTGTCGGTCTGATAAAGAATAGTTGGAAAATACAGCAAAGTGGATACTACTTCCACCATGTACCGGGTGGCTGCCAGAAACGCTGTCGTTTCGTTTCCCCGATGGCGTTCTCTGGCCCTTCTCCTTCACTCTCCTCCTCGTAGATACAGCTCCTTCACTCCCTCTCCTGTCGTCTTGTAATCTCTCAAACTCTCTTATTTTATAATAAAGAGATTCACTTTATTGTTAACGGTGCTAAGGTAGTCACTTTATGTTTATGCGTGCTGAGGTCTCTGTGTAATTTTGCTTCTATTGGTTTATTAGAGTCTATGTGAATGTTGGGTATGCTACTTTGATACAAATGGTTTTGGATGTAAATTTTCGGGAAAATGTTTTCTTTGGTTTCCTTATTAAAGTTGGAATTTTTTGAAAAGCCTGGGAATAATGTGTACTTCATTTGGTGGCTCAAAGTCATTTACTCACTAAGATAACTCTTTTAGTGTACTTGGATATAATGGACCACAAAAAGATATACTTGCAATCATTTCAGTACTTAATCTGCGCAATCTTTGAGTTTGGTGTCACCTATCCTGAACAGGGTTTTTTTTCTTCGATAAGGAAGTTAATCAGGTAAAGGTATTATATTGGGTATTCTCTAAATGACGTATGACACACAAAATAACCAATGCTGATGTAGGTATTACTTATTTATATTCTAGATAATATATTTTAATAATTATGAAAAATGTTTAGTTCATATCTGTAGCCAATAGTTGCATTGAATATTTAAATCTAGCATCTTTGATGCCATAATTTAACTTCTAACTCGGGGAATTTCATTGGATGAATGACAACAGTGGACAGTTTGGGAGGATTTATTGTTTCAAAGATCGGAAGGTTTTAAAAGGAAGTGCAAAAGCTTCGAAGAAGCTTAAAGCTTTGAATAATGTCCTGGATGAAAAGGGTCTTTCTAACATATTGTGGTGGAAGGAGGTACACTAACTCGTATAATTTGTTAAGTTTTTAGATAATCTCATCTCAATTGGCATTGTATTGCTTGATATCAACAAGAAAGATCAGTAGTGCATCTTATTGCAGAGGATGCAGGCATGTAAGAAGCCTTCAACTGTCCAGCTGGTTAAAAGGCTTGAGTATTCCAATTTGCTAGGGTTGGATGTTAACTTGAAAAGTGGAAGGTGAGCTCTTAGTCTATCTTGCTGTTGTTTTATCTAAGTTTTTTATGGCTTTAAGAAGTAAGCAGAGGAAGAATACTTGATGAGTTATGCTTTTTTCTTTCTCCTTTCATTGGTGTTGGGTGTATTTCTTTCAATCTATTTTAAAACTTGGGCTCTTTTATGGTTTGTGTCTAAGTTGTCCTACTTTTATTAATCATAGGGGTTTTGGCACCAATGACCCCTGAACTATGCACAAAGTTGTAAATTGCCCCTTAAACTATGAAACCAATACCTGCTGAACTTTAGAAACAATTAGGGGGCATCGGCACCAAAAACCCTAATTTCTATTACTTTCAATAATCGGTTTCATATATCGATCTTGGTTACCTTGTCTTAAGAGGATAAGAGAGTTTTTTCTGGAATACAAGAGTGCTCTTTAACTTACATTTCTGAGAAATATTACCATTTGTCCTTATTTTAAATCAGTAATCTACCTCTTTTCTTAAAAGCTTCAGAAAATGTGGTTTCCTTCTCTGCGAAATCACTCATTAATGACTTGTGTTCATATTAGCCTGAAAGAAGGAACACTCAACTGGGAGATTTTACAGTTCAAGTCAAAGTTTCCACGTGAAGTTTTACTCTGCAGGGTATGTTACTAATTTATTGATGGTCATATTGTTGAATCTTTTTCTAGTTCATAGTTGCATTGGCTCATTGAAAATACTTCTTGTATGGGGATTGATTATTTATCATTAGTCAATGATGGATGCACAAGTGTTTTTTTTTTTATATAGGTTGGTGATTTTTATGAAGCCCTTGGAATAGATGCCTGCATTCTGGTTGAATATGCAGGTTTGAATCCTTTTGGAGGTCTACGTTCAGATAGTATTCCAAGAGCTGGTTGCCCAGTTGTGGTATGGAATTCATTTTCCTTTACGTTATATTTGTTTCCTTGAACTTCAAAATAATTTTCTGCTTTAAATTTTTACTCTGCCATATGATCTTTAATGGAAATTTTGTTTCCTTAAAAAAAACAATAGTATTTTGATAATTGTTTAGCTAACTTAAAGCCACGGGTTGCATGGTTTAGTGAAGATGGATTTGCATCTTGTAATTAAGATGATAGGTTATGCAGATACGAAAAGGAGTGACTTTAATATGGGACCTCAATAGCAGACCAAGCACGGGGCATCTCAATGAGTTCACCTTCGATTTTATTTTTCTTCATTCTGGACTGCATATTCAATTCCTAGTTTTTGCATTCCTTTGTTTAGGATTTTGCCTTTTTCAGCTGTTTAGAACTGCTAGCCTGTGTTAATAAAATTTGCAATTTAATCCAATTGAATGACATGTTGCCTGTTATATTGGCAATTGGAAATCAATTCTGTCCCTTTGATTCATAATTTAGTATGCAGTTAATCAGCCACACAATTATTCTATTTGATTGCCAATGTTTTACTGCATTATTTGTAGAATCTTCGACAAACTTTGGATGATCTGACACGAAATGGGTACTCAGTGGTATGTGTAGCTTTTTGTGATGTTATACTTTATCCTTTTTTATATTTATATGATTTGAAGATTCGTTTTACTTTTCGCCTTGTATATGTAATTAATTTGATCTTTGAGTGTGTTCTGCTCTTTACTTTATATCTGGATGCTGACTGAATTTATTATATATTGGATATCTTCATACTATTGGAAGTTGTGATTTCTAGTTTTCATGACTTTAATTGAATTGAAAAATTATTGTTTTCTCATCTCTCATTTAATTTCTTGTTTTCTTTATATGGTTTGATAACACTGGTTGATAATTTCTGAATCCTATTTATGCTTAATCATGTAAGAAAAGTGGCCTGGTGCACTATTTTCACCCTTAATTAGTGATCACTTTCATAGAATATCACATATTAATAGACTCCTCTTACAAGGTTTTGTTTGAAAAAATTGAATGAAAATTGGAAGTGTATCTGTAATAGTGAGGTATAGATTATTCAACCTTTTTCTTAACAAGTAAAATAATTAGTTATGTGGACTAAATGATCTCTGCATTACTTCTCTAGTTCCCTGTTTGTTATAGTTATATATCTTTGGTAGTAATTTTTCTCTTAAAAAGAAGTAAAAGCTGAGGGTATTTACTCATTTTTAAAGACATAATTACAGAAATACCACAGTGTTTATCTGTTATAAGGATATTTCTGGAAACTACCTATTCTAGGTTGTTAACATATACGGTTTCTGAAGCACAATGGACCTAAGATATCAATGGAACACTTTCATCACCATGTGTAAGGCACAACATGTTGTGCTTGTTTCATTGGATAATCATGCTGTTCAAATTTGGTCATCTTTTTGTCATGCACACGTAACTATTTTTATCTACTGACTAGTTTGTTTATGCTCATGTTTTGTCCATGTAGTGCATAGTGGAAGAACTTCAAGGTCCAACTCAAGCTCGTTCCCGCAAAAGTCGTTTTATATCTGGGTATCTATTTGTCTGTTACTTGGTAGTTTCAGTTTAATTTATGAGAGTTTTTGACATTATTTACCCCTTTGATACACTTTTATGTACTTAACAAAGCTTTCTTTCATTATGGAAATAAAATAAATAAAAATATAGAAGCGATAATAGTTTTCAACCTTAGAGCATTTATTTTTGTTTAATTCAGCATTTATTAGCCTTGATTTTTGCATATGGATATGCATACATAAATACCTATATCATAAGTGACTTCTCTCAGAAAATGTCTCTCTCTCTTTCTACACACGTGCACTAGCATATATCATATATGCATATAGAGAGAGATAGAGAGAGGTGTTTTAGCAGATGTGTTTGCACTTCCTACTCATCTGCTAGTACATGTTGGAATTACAGTTCTCCCAGTTTTTTCTTTTTTTTTTTTATTAAAAAATATTAATAGCTAGAGAGAGACAGGGAGGGGAGTATGTTGAAAGACAGTTTTCTGGTGCAGAGAGGGGTGGATGTGAGGGAGAAGGGAGGGAAAAAGAAAAACAACAGTTTGTTTGGTGGACAGAGGAGCGGAGGTGAGGAAGGAGAGAGAGAGAGAGAGGGGAAATAAAAAAGAGTTGGTTTGGTGCGTAGGTGGGAACATGCCAAGGAGAGGTAGAGAGGGAGGAGGATAAAAAGAATAAAAAGGTAGATGAGAGGTAATGAAGAGAGGGAGAGGGGCACTTTCACTTGTCATGTCTAATATAGATAAATTGCTAACCAAATGATAAAAGTCTAAATACAGTATCTTCTGGATTGTAATTTTTTCATAATGAAATATGGTTTTGTATCTGACTTGTGTGCTTAATTATGCAGGCATGCACATCCTGGTAGTCCTTATGTCTTTGGACTTGTTGGTGTTGATCATGATCTTGACTTTCCAGAACCAATGCCTGTGATTGGTATGGCTAGAATACGTATTATCATAAAAAGTTGTTTTGGTATATTCATGCTAAATTTCATATCCATGTCATCTGATTTTTTTTGCGTTTAGTTAGTTGAGGCCATATGTCATACTTTACCCCTGACTTGCTCTTAAAAGCACGTGCATATGTTCATTACCACTTTGCTAGGATGGTAGATAACCTCTCTATCATTTGCATTGTAGTCAAAGGCAAAAAAAAAAACAAAAATTCACTTAAAGTATTACAGAGGTCATAATTCATAATTATAAGTTATATTTGATACTTGTAGGAATTTCACGTTCAGCAAGAGGCTATTGCATAAATCTAGTCCTAGAGACTATGAAAACATATTCTTCTGAAGATGGTTGGACTGAAGAGGCCTTAGTTACCAAGCTTCGTACTTGTCAGCACCATCATTTATTCCTGCATACATCTTTGAGGCACAATTCCTCAGGTTTGTACCAGTTAAATAGTTTATTACCTAAGATAATTAATGTTTTGTGGGAAGTGAAATTTTTATTTAATAATATTTCTTAATCTCACTGTGTTTATCTGACAATGATGCACAACAGCAGTTATTGATACATACATGTAGACTAGTCTTTCACCAAATTTTATCTACTTTAACAGTCTTAAATCATATGTTTTACTTATGTCCATTTGATAGCAATTTTAGTGTCTCATATATATATAATTTTGTCCAAACAGGGCTGTCTTGTTTCAATATTGTCAAAACAGCAGTGTTCACATACCACCTATACAAGGCAAAATTGATTAAAAAAAGTTATTTTGTTTCTTTTTCTACTGCTGGTGACTTGCTAACTTTTTTAAATTACTTTATGCATTTGACAAATGGTTCTGGTCCTCTAGTATTATTGTCATATAATTTATTGAATTATGTTTTTTCTATTCTTCATTACATTGAGTGGCGTTTCCACAGGCACTTGTCGTTGGGGAGAATTTGGTGAAGGAGGCATACTGTGGGGAGAATGTGCTTCTAGACATTTTGAATGGTTTGAAGGCAATCCTGTCACTGAGCTTTTGTCCAAGGTTAACCTTTCTTATAAACCTATTGCTAATCATTCCTTCTTTCAAAGAAAATAACATGTAGCTCTTTCATTTTTAAGGTTAAGGAACTTTATGGTATTGATGATGAGATTGCATTTAGGAATGTAACTGTATCTTCAGAAAATAGGCCCCGGCCTTTAACCCTTGGAACAGCGACCCAGATTGGTTAGTTTTATTTCATTGGACATCTTATAATTCTTTTTGGTGATATGAAACTATATCTTTTTCCATTCGTATTGGATATGTCATAATCGTATTAAAATTATTTTGCTTGTCACGAACTTCCAGGTGCTATACCAACAGAAGGTATACCTTGTTTGTTGAAGATGTTGCTTCCTTCAAATTGCTTAGGTCTGCCTGTATTGTGAGTATTTGCATCCCTTTAATGCTCGATTTATTTTTCAGGGGTATTTTATGTGTGCATTGCTTTATCTATTGAGTAAACCTTTTTTTTTTTGTAAGTTATCTTTGTTCAAGAATTTCTGGGATGAACACTGCAGTTTTTTTTTTAAAAATTTCTTATCTGTTTTTGGGTTCAAATCATATTTTCAACATTATCGCTATTTCATATGAAGAGAAGAGATGGACAAAGAGTTGTCAGTAAAACAGGAAACTGTCTTCATACACCAAAATTTGACTTGATTTGGAAGTGGTTTGTACTTTGAAGAGAATCAAGGCAACTAATGCAAGTTTTGATTTCAAATGTCTCATTCTTGCTCTCGACTCGACTCAACTTGTTTCGTGTCATCTCGTATTATGGAAAAATTATGCCTGTGTAGCGGGGTCTATGTGTTAATTTTTCTTTCTTTTTTTTTTTTGCCGGTAAATCGGGCTTGTTCCTTATATTTGTAAGCTTTTGATTTCTTAGATATGTTAGAGATCTTCTTCTCAATCCTCCTGCTTATGAGATTGCATCCACAATTCAAGGTGAGTTGTAAGTTCTTTAAAAATTTATAGGCTCGAAATTTCATGATTTTTTTTTGGTATATAGTGATAACAATTTATCATACAATCATGATAAATAAGTTGATATTGGTATGTATCTCAACTCTTTAGTATCTGAGAAGTGCTTGTATGTGTTAAAGTTAGACAGTCTATAGAATGAGCCAGTTCACTGTGTGATCTTAATATGAAGTTGGTCACATGATTATAGAATGCTAAATTATTCACTGTTCTATTATTTATTACCTGTGAATCAGCATTTTCTTATGCTTCTTCTCTTGTACAACATCTCGTTTTCTATTTTGCTGTTTGGCGTCAGACTAATTTTGTTTTATCTTTTCCTTCAAGCAGCAGCATGCAAACTTATGAGCAATGTGACGTGTTCGATTCCTGAGTTCACTTGTGTATCCTCTGCAAAGGTTGTTTTCTAACCTTGTGAGTTTTTACTCTGCATTTAACCCAAACACAAAGTAAACAGCATTAGTCTTAGATTTTTTTGGCATTCTTTCCATTACCATTATTTCCTATTAAATATCAGTTGTGGCCTTTTGCATTTGAATTTGTTTTTCCGTTACTATTTTAATGGGTTCTTCCATGGTTTTCCTTCCTCTTAATACACAGTTATTTATATTTCCTTATGTAAGTTATTGAGTTATAGTTTAATTTCTTACTAATTGTACCATACAACTTTTGAGCAAGCCCTACGTCAAAGAGCTTCTTTTTTTTTTTCTTTTCTTTCAAATTTCCTAGGATTTGATTATCCCTTAATTTTATGTTAGTGGTGCTTACAAGTTAGTTTACTGCATGTGTAGCTTAGAAGGTGTTTCTTTTTATCAGTTCACTAAAACTTCTATTATGATCACTTTGAAGATAATCAGTGTCTAATGCCAAGTTTTTGAATGTTGCACAGCTTGTGAAGCTACTTGAACTGAGGGAGGCTAACCATATTGAGTTTTGTAGAATTAAAAATGTAGTCGATGAAATACTACACATGAATAGAAATTCTGAACTCAGAGAAATTCTCAAGTTGTTGATGGATCCTACATGGGTGGCAACTGGGTTGAAAATCGACTTTGAGACATTAGTAAGTGGTTGAATTTGGTTTCTCTTCTTCCTTCACTCTTTGAGCCAAAAAAAAAAAAAAACCTGAAAAGAAGTAGAAGTAGAAGAAGAACATGATTGAAAAAGGTAAGTGCAATTTGTTTCATCATGTTTAAGTGAAGAAGCAGCTTTTGATTCTTTGCCTTTATTACTTAGGATCCGTTATAATTATGGCCTTTTTGCTTTATAAAATGTTAAAATGCATAGTGCTAGTCTGAAATGTTGCTGTTACTGGTTGTAGTTGAACTTCATCACTCAAGTTGTAGTTTTTTAATGCAAGCATGTAATTCACTGTTTGTAATTAGTGATATATTTTCGCCTCCATGACAGTAAGCTGATCATCAAAGAAGTCACATTCAATTTCCTTTTGGCATTGGTGATAACTTAACATGGTACCATAGCTCAGGTTGTTTGTATAGTCTTGTGTGCACGTCTTATTGATCATATTCTATTCATTTATTGTTCGGCAAGAAGATGTACACATGAGAGGGAGTGTTTAGTGTCTGTTGTGCTAATTTGATATATACATTGTTCGGTCCACTTCCTAACAGCTTAAGCTTTTGGGTTTGATAGTATGTTGACAAAATTAAATAGATAATAATAGAAAAAGTAAATATAAGAAAATTTTTTGAAGTGGTTTTTCTCTCGTTTGTCCACTCCATTGGCTTTTGGTATGATTGATTTTGGTGAAGTTGGAAAGATTTTATCCACTGCAACTATTCTCTCCCTTGTTTTATTCCACCATACAAATAAGGAATTTTCTCTCCATCCTCCCTCTCCCTTCACTTTCTTTCTTCTCATCCATACCTCCCTCCTATCAGACACACACTCAGGTACGGACAGAATAGATGATTCGAATATCTGGTTCTTCTGGTTTCGGGATGAACATTCTATGCATGAAATTCTAACTATCCTCGTTTTTTCAGGTTACTGAATGTGAATGGACTACAGTCAAAATTGGTGAAATGATCTCCCTAGATGGTGAAAATGATACAAAAATCAGTTCTTTTTCTGTTGTTCCTAGTGAGTTTTTTGAGGATATGGAATCTTCATGGAAAGGTCGTGTCAAGAGGATGCATATAGAGGAAGAATTTGAAGAAGTTCAAAGGGCAGCTGAGGCTCTATCTCTTGCAGTAAGTCTTCAAAAGTCATAGCTTTTTTCAATTATAGAAGGCTTTGGCGGTTTTTTTTTTTCTGTTCTCTGAGTTGTTCAATAATGCTTTGTGTTCTGGCACTACCTCTTCTATCATTTAGGCTACAAAAACTGTATGGAGTTTTGGAAAAACATTTGATAGCTTATTTGCACATGAAATACTTTGGAGAAAAATTATATAGATATGTTTATATAATTTCAGACCATGAGCATTCTGTGATTTGGCAGGTTACTGAAGATTTCGTGCCCATCATTTCAAGAATAAAGGCCACCACTGCTCCACTACTTGGAGGCCCAAAGGGAGAAATATTATATGCTCGGGAGCATGAAGCTGTTTGGTTTAAGGGAAAACGGTTTATGCCTTCTGTATGGGCTGGTACACATGGGGAAGAACAGATTAGACATCTTAAACCTGCTGTGGACTCGAAAGGTAGAAAGGTGGGAGAAGAGTGGTTTACTACAATGAAGGTGGAGGATGCTTTAACAAGGTGTCTATTTGTCTTGGCATAGAAGATTCTTTATGCTTCTCCAATTTAAAGTTTCCATTCTTTTTAATGTTTTAATGATTATCAAATTACCTGTTTTCTGTTTCAGATACCATGAGGCAGGTGCCAAGGCGAAAGCAAGGGTCTTGGAATTGTTAAGGGGACTTTCTTCTGAATTACAAGTAAAAGTCAATATCCTAGTATTTGCGTCAATGCTTCTTGTTATTGAAAAGGCTCTATTTGCTCATGTGAGGTAGGGAACAAACATCTTTATTAAGTATTTCAGCATTACTCATAACAATCATATATAACACTTAGGTGAACGAACTATATATTAGGATTAATAGAAGAAAAAGCTTTTGGCATTACTCCGTTAATTTATGTTGAGTTTGATGTGGTCTTTCATGTTTAATTGTTGGTTTGACAAGTAATAGAGATGTTCTTGACTTTGTCACACAAATGGTTGTATTTCATTTCTTCGTTTTTACTCAATGCGGTACTTTATTTTTACCTTTTATCCGACCATTCATAAGTTAGACTATTAGTAACCTTTCAGTGCAGACCTAAGTCAATCTTGAATTCTTAGTCGATATGCAATTTATTCACTTAATTAGTCACCAATATAAGCAAAGTTAAAACATTGTGATTGTACTGATATCTTTGTCTCTTTTCTTTTCTTTTTTTGTTGCATTTTCATGTTTTTCCATCTCTATATGCTAAAAGTTTGGTAATTCCAGTGCTATCTTATTTAAATCAATGTTGCTTTTGTAATGATCTTCTTGAATGCACTTAAATCTTGTGTTGTTGATATCTTGCAGTGAAGGGAGAAGAAGAAAATGGGTGTTTCCCACCCTCACAGAGTCCCATAGGTCTAAGGTAGTCTGCAATTGATAAATGCAGGAATAAGTAAATATTTTATTTATCCTTCTAACTTTTTTATTCCATTTACCATAACTTTTGTGCTCCTTTTGCTGAATTCTATATTATACCTTGTGGATTTATTAATTGTCATATAACATCTGTCTCAGGAACAGTAATTGTGAAATGGAGTAAATACTTTTTCTGTTGTTTTTTTTTTTAAGAAGCTTATTATGAAGTAATCTTTGACTCATTGGGATGCATATCCTGAGATACCTCATCATTTTAAGTTGATCAACCTTATGCCAAGCTTGTTTTTTTTTTTTTTTTTTTCTCAATCTGTTAAATAATTAATGCTATCAATATCTTAATAACCTATTGATGCTATGTTTTATATTTACTGGCTTTTCATATATTTGAGGTGTTTAATGCAGGATGTAAAATCATTCGATGGAGTGGATGAAATGAAGATAGCTGGTTTATCACCATACTGGTTTGATGTAGCTGAAGGGAGTGCTGTAAATAATAATGTAGATATGCAGTCATTATTTCTTTTGACTGGACCAAATGGTGGTGGTAAATCTAGTTTGCTTCGATCAATTTGTGCTGCTGCTTTACTTGGAACATGTGGATTCATGGTGCCTGCGGAGTCCGCTATAATTCCTCATTTTGATTCTATCATGCTTCACATGAAATCTTATGATAGTCCAGCTGATGGGAAGAGTTCATTTCAGGTATTATTACATTTTTTTAATTTAGTTGCTTATTATTGATAACCAATTATGTTATAGGGATTGGAAAACAATCTAAGCTGGATGAGCAGTTTAGTGCTTTACTACTAATTATGTGGCTTATAACTTCATTCCAGTAGCCTGATAATTCTCTAGCCATTTACATAGGTCTAATCTAAAATCTGATGTGCATGATCTGGATCTTTTGTCTTGCACTTGTAGCTTTAAATCAACCAATCAATCTGGCAATGGAATGGTTCATTTAAATTAAATGTCAGTTCGTGTAGCTTTAAGAACTATGTTCATCTTACTTGGTTTTAATTTCTCAGGTAGAAATGTCAGAGATCCGGTCAATTATCTCTGCTGCCAGTAAGAGAAGCCTTGTTCTTGTTGATGAAATATGTCGGGGAACAGAAACGGCAAAAGGGACTTGTATTGCAGGTAGCATTATTGAGCTTCTTGATAAAATCGGTTGCCTGGGTATTGTATCCACTCATTTGCATGGCATATTTAGTTTGCCTCTTAATACAAAGAACACAGTATACAAAGCAATGGGAACTGTAAATGTTGACGGCCAAACAAGACCAACCTGGAAACTGATGGATGGGATTTGTAGAGAAAGCCTTGCTTTTGAAACAGCTAAGAGGGAAGGTGTTCCCGAAACAGTAGTCCAAAGAGCTGAAGAGTTGTATCATTCAGTTTACGCAAAAGAGGAGTTTCCGAGAAAAGATGGCACCGTACTCGAACAATTCTCTAAGACAAGTTTCAATGTTTCTGATGGATCCAATCATCAGTTGAATAATACTAGTGGCAAAGCTGGCCAAAGGATTGGTTCAACGGACCAAATGGAAATTTTGCAAAAGGAAGTCAAGAGCGTGATCACCATGATATGTCAAAGGAAGCTGATTGAGCTCTACAAGCAAGAAAAACCATCAGTTCTTGAGATACTATGCTTTTCTATTGGTGCAAGAGAACAACCACCTCCATCAACTGTAGGTGTTTCAAGTGTCTATGTGATTCTCAGGCCTGATAAGAAACTATACGTGGGACAGGTACTTATCTATTTAATCGTCGGCAGAAACTAAGTGTTATTTTACTCTTTTGTATGTTTCAGTATGTATCATCACCATATAAATTTTTTACTATGCTAATGTACTAATTAGTCTCCCGTCAAATGTTCCCATAGACTGATGATCTAGAAGGCCGAGTTCGGGCACATCGTTTGAAGGAAGGAATGCAGAAAGCCAGTTTCCTTTACTTCACAGTCCCAGGGAAGAGCTTGGCTTGCCAACTGGAGACTCTTCTGATCAACCAGCTTCCTAACCAAGGATTCCATCTGACCAACATAGCTGATGGTAAACACCGGAATTTTGGCACATTGGATCCTGCCTTTGAAAGTTTGAGTGTTCGTTAATGAAGTGTGTTTGAATCTTCACCCTTTTTGATTTAAGATTCATTGACTAGTTAGTGAGGAAAAAGGAAATTGGATTATGTCCCCATCATATTTATGTATATATGAATGTAATCTAGTTGCAGTTTGGGGAAATTACCAAATTGAGCCAGTAGTGGCTGCAGCAATTTTGTTCTTGTTGGCTGTTGCTCTACTGAATGTATTCATCAACTAATGAACTTTATTGCCGATTGAAATATATAAAATCGATAATGAAATCAGTTATTTGTCATGTTTGAGATCAGTTCCAGGTAAAGTCTCAGAAATAGCATAAAAAACTAGTACAAAATTGTTGTCAACAGGGAATGAAATTGATCTCCATCAAATCCAATTCTTGGATGTATATTTTGATGTTGAAAATAATCAAAATATTACAGACCATGCCCAATTTCATGGAAATAATATGCCTAAGGTGAAGGTAAATTATGTTGTGTTTTTTCTTAATTTATACAAATCTTTTGTTACATTTGTTCTAATTCAATTTCACAATGTTGTTGATTTTCAAGGTTAGTGCTGTTTAAATGTGAACAAAATTGATTATTTGAAATTAATAGAATACATAAGAACATACTCCATAATAAATAAAAAGAGAAAAATGAATGAGACTTGCTTGAAACTTCAATAAAAATAAACAAACCCATTTACGCAAACTCTAAATAAATTTTGAATTTATGCCTGTTGTTCCAAGAATGTCAAAAGTAATAATGAACACGCAGAGAGAGAGAGAGAGTGAGTGACTACAAAAGTGCTATCTACAAAGAAATTTGCATGCCCATCATGTAGAGAGAGATGGAGAGAGAGAGAGATTAGTTTAGTGTAATTTTAAGCCAAAAGCCAGAAGTTTCGATGAGTTTTGGTGTTGAGGAAATAGCCAGCATTTTGGCCCTTTTTCTGAACTGCAACACAAGTGCACTTGCTGTTCTCAATTAAGAATTCTGCTGTGTCTACTGCTATTCTCCCCCTCGTCGACCCTCCAGATCTCTTATGTCTACCATTTACAAATAACACAAATGAAATGTAATAAATTGTTATATAAAATGAAAATATATATATATATATATATATATATATTTATATACTTGTAGGCATTGATCGTACTTGTAGGTTTTGAAATTGAAAGTTTCCCATTGAGAATCTGCCTTGTGTAACAAGCAAAGACTAGTGCACATTTTCTTCTAGGGTTTGAGTTTTCATTGACAAATCCATACAAACACATAACAATTCATGTCCTTCTTTATTGGTATCTGTTTTGTTCTCTTTTTGCATATTATTTCAAAAGGGTTTTCTTGTCTTATAAGAAAAAATGGTACTAAAAGTGAATATGTAGAATCAAAACAAAAGATATCATGCAAAATTTCTTCTTTATAAACTATCATTTCCTTAGAGAACTTAATGATGAAAGCTCGAGTTTAGAGAGAGAAAAAAATGAAAAAATTATAAAAATAATTTGGCAAAAAGAAAAACTCACCCTAATATTGCTGTGGAAAAACTCCGGCGCTGCCCAATGACCAAGACATCAACACCATGAGTTTTGCTCTGCGAAAGAATAGCAGCTGCCTTATCTTTGCCTTCCATAATAACCCTCTCCACACGCACACGTACATTCGGCTGAGAAGCTCTGCATGCATTCTTCATTTCTTCAAGGAAATCCACGTCCCCCATGCAACTTTCCAGTGACCCATTATTGTTATTAACATTAGTGTTGTCACTATTATTGGTATTATTGTTGCTATGACTATTGTAATTGATGGATGAGCCGCTAGACAGGCTAGGTCTTCTGAGGAACGACGAAAACGTGTTAAGCCATGAAACCGGATGCTCAACGTGAAGAAGGATCAACTCGTCGTGTTGAAGCACTGCATGAGAAAGTGCATATTGGAGTGCACCTGCTGATTCCCTATTTGGTTCTGCTACCACCATCACTACTTTTCGCGCTCCTCTTCCTCCTCCGGCATTGTTCCCACCTTCCATGGCCCAACAATGGTGTTTGTGGTACGCAATCGATCACGGCCCGTTGGCATCAGCTTCGCTCCGCCACCACAAGCACCAGAGAAGGGTAGGAGATCGAAGGTGGGAAAGTGTGATATAATAGAAGGTGGTCATTTTGTTTTTCGATTGGGAGTTTTGTTTAAGCTAAAAGGACAACTATATTAACAGCTTTGTTAGCTTTAGTTTTGTGATTCACAAAAATTTGTGATCCTTTGGGTTTATGCTATGTTTGGGGATTGATGTCCTTAAGACCCGGTCAATTTGCCAGCATAACTAATAAGATGGGTGAAACTCCTAGGTTTTGTAGCATGCGATATAAGTTTCATGGTTTTTTTCTTTTTCCTTTTATAAAATGTTTGGTTTCATTTATCCACCCAAAAAGTATTTTGAACCAGATTTAAACCATTTAGTATCAAGTAGTGCAATATATGAATTTGTAACAATTATTTATTAACTATTTTATTTTCCAGATTCTTTCAACCTTGTACCTTTTATCTAATTCAACCTGTTTACTCTTCGTCCAAACTAACTAGGACTACATGTATTTGCTGGAAAAACAGACAAAATGGTTTATTATAAGCTTGCAACTTTGTTAATTAAATCATGTAAACCAGTCTTTGAGACCTTATAATATAGCACCCTATTCACCAAATAACTTTCTTCTCGAGAATGAATGTGTCAACCTACGAGCTTGAAATATTAGCAGACTGATAAAATTCGAATCATGGCGAGGTCACAATTCTACAATAGGGGCATTATTGATATGTAATTAAATTAAACAATGGGTAAATATACAAGCATCACCTCCTCTCTCTCCTAACAACCCCATTATTTCACGAATGGAAAATAAGCCAATCTCCAATAGAAGATGTATTTTGAATTCAAAACGAGATACAACTAAGAAGTATGACTTACATTATCTTTCTACCAGGCAAGGGCAGGATAACCACATGTCAATGAACAGCAATGGTTTGCCGGCAGTAAGCCAAGGAGCGATTGAAGTTTGTGATGAAACTTGGAAGATACGTGGCATGATCAGAAAATGTGCATCTATGCATGTGTCAATGCCTCAACGCAAGGAAAACAGGATGTGTCTGCTGATCTTTTGCTCTCACCATCTGATCAACTCTTTGCATTCAGTTTCTCCAAAAGAATCTTGTTCAGAAGCCCTGGATTTGCTTTACCTTTCGATACTTTCATAACCTAAAGACAGTTAAATGTTTATAGTTATCAGGCTCGGGTGCAAAGATACAAAGTTTATGATCAAAAGAGAAGAGAACTACTTCAGATGAGCCAACTTCACCTGGCCAGCAAAATAGCCTTGTAGCTTTGTTTTGCCACCACGATATTGCTCCAGCTGCTTTGGGTTATCTGAAATCACCTTGTCTACCATTTTCTCAATCTCATCAGGATCCATTATCTGTAATATTAAGACCAGGAATCCTATCAATTTTAAATTTAACATTGTAATTATTTGAATAAAAATAAATGCTTCCCTATTTGATTTTCTGTGTAAATTATCTCACATGATACACTTGCTGAATCTCTACATGCTTTCTAAGATGTTAACTTTGAGGGTGCAGGGAAGGATAAGCTTGCATATATTGAACACATGAAATAAAATAAAATAATAACCAAGGCCTGTTTATCAAACATATTAGCCAATATTGAGTAAAATTTAGGTATTAACAGTCAAGCATTAACGGCACTATACTCGAAAACCACATGACAGATCTTATAATGATTTTCTCAAAATGACCTTGTGCAATAAATTGAATAACTTGCCTGAACCAAATCCTTCTCTTCAATGAGTCCTTTGACAGTTCCCCCTTTGGCCAATAGCTCAAACAAAATCTGCAAAATTTTTGAGGAGGTATTATGAAAATAAGTCATAGAGCATGTCCAATGGACAAAATTATCCACTAGAGCGATACTATTCTAAGGTATTTCTTCCTACCTAGAGGCCTTATACAAATTAACAAAGTATCAAGTCCCAGAAGGAAATTGTTCAGACCTCAATCCCATCTTATCCCGACACCAAATGTCTCAGTGGATCATTG
Organism: Rhamnella rubrinervis; assembly: GCA_007844105.2. Lineage (NCBI taxonomy): Eukaryota > Viridiplantae > Streptophyta > Magnoliopsida > Rosales > Rhamnaceae > Rhamnella > Rhamnella rubrinervis. The sequence goes on along the minus strand of CM017574.2, from coordinate 6,756,774 downwards.
ATGCAGCTTAATATGCACGAATTTGCATTGATAAGCATGGAAATGATAAAAAAGAATAACAATTTGTATTCTGGAGAGGTTGTTGCTCTGAAAGCTAGTATACTAATCCAAGTCAAAGAAAGACAAGAAGATGAAGAAATGATTACTGATCATTTTCTAAACAAGTGAACCAACCACGTCATGAAACTACAGAAAATATCTAATTTAAATGAATTGAGAATGTGAACATCATGTAGAAAACTGTACTAAAGCATTCACAAGCAAACATTTACCTCTTTGCCAATCTTCCCACTGATAGTCCCAGCTTTTATCGAAGCTATCAACTCAGCCAACTCCTCAGGGGTCAGCTTAATCTCATCTATGGTTAATTTTTCATTTTTCATGTAAGCAGCAATGTCGCCCATAATCCAGTTGGCAGCCAGCTTCACCTCTCCCCTTTGCAATGGTAGCATCAAAAAACTTCGCAACCTAAACAATCATTCACCAATGGGCCCCACCTCAGACCATTTAGCATGACATACTATTGAAACATTGTAAAGCAACTATTACTTAAACATCCATGGTAGGTGAAGATATGCTTTTATGCTACTATGTGAGTCATTAAGTAAGTACCTCAAAGCACAATATAATAGGCTTAAAGAAATCATAGCCTTGATATTCAAATGCAAGTACTCAAGAGGCAGATGCCAAGTCTCTGAGATGCATTAAACAAGTTGGCAGATGTCATGAGATTCCCATAGGCTTAAGATGTACTGTGAAGTTTTCTTTTTATATTGTTATCTACTTATAAATAAGATAAATGTATTTGAATGAACTCTAAAAGAACCTTAGATGCATAAAGCTTGATTGATGATTACTGGTAAATATATCTTTAGGGGCTCAAACCACATAGCTTTTTTCCATATTTTGTGGACTATTAGTCTATTATTAATCTCAGAGAACCAAAGGTTAATCTAGTCACCAGTAGTTTCCTTTCCCCTTTTAGGTTTATCTTCTAAATACTATATGAAAATTATTAGACTTATAAATGAGAATAAAATAAGAATGTTAACAAAGAGTACTCACATTTGTGTCATTCGCAAGAAAAAGAACATCCTGCATGCTGAGGCCCATTTCTTCATACCTCCGGCGCTTCTTTTCCGGAAGTTCAGGCAGAGAATTATGAGTATCCTCGATGTATTCTTCAGTGAGAATAACTCCTGGAAGGTCTGGCTCTGGGAAATATCGATAATCAGCAAGTCCTTCCTTTTTCCTCATTGTAACTGTTTTCTGAGAAATATATCAAAGGTTAACTGATTATTGCACAGAAATAAAGAGACCATGTGTAGATAGTGTAATATATATTTTTCATTGAAAAGGCAAGAGGTACCCCCTAACCTGAGCACCTTCTTCCCATAGACGTGTTTCTTGCACAATTTGATCACCCTTGCCCTGACTATAAAGAAGAGCTTGTCTTGATATTTCAAAATCAATCGCCCTGCTCACTGAAGAAAATGAGTTCAAATTTTTTATCTCAACCTGCCAATAAAAAATGAATCAGATATACCAAAAAATTTATCAGAAAAACTCATTATGGAAATCCTACATATGGATAAAAAGAACTTGTTACCTTTGTCCCAAATTCTGATTGACCAATTGGTCGAATTGAGACATTCACATCACAACGAAGTGAACCTTCTTGCATATTGCCATTACTAATTCCCAAATACCTAACTAACCTCTGTAATTCTGCAGCATATTCTGCAGCCTCAATACCATTTCTCATATCAGGTTCAGAAACAATTTCAAGCAATGGCACCCCTGCTCTATTTAAATCAACCTGCAGTGAAAATCAAACTGTGTCAAAAGTATGCAAAATACAATACCATAATCAACCTGCAGTGAAAAACAAACTGTGTCAAAAGTATGCAAAATGCAATACCATTGAGTATTCTCTTTCAAGTCATAATTATAAGAAATACAGACTCTTCATAGTAACTTTAGGCTCTTAGTCTGTTTCATAAAAATTCAGTTTCTTAATGGAACATATTCTCTTTGAAAGTGATCAGTTTTCTGTTTGAAGAAAAAGAGTATTATTTTCACTATTTAGTTTTGGTCAAATTGAGAAGCATGAGATGGAAAAATGCAGTCTGCTATGTCAAGGCAAAAGCAATTCCAACCCTTTCAGGGATTTTTTGTTTTGTGTTTCTACCAAGTTGTTTTTCTGGCTCTAAGCAATAGAAAATATGCGAAACATTTTCCTGAAAGTGATTTTCATTGAAGCACAAACCTACTTTCTGTATGCTTAATTTAGACCATCAACTAGATAATTAGCTGTCACAAGTGATCAAACAATAACCAAAAAAGTAACATATCAGGAAACAAACATACAAATATAGTTCAAAAAACAGTAAGTAGAACGATCTAGAGCAAAGCAAATGAAGAAGTAATTTCCTGTGAGTGGTGTCCATTATCTGAATGAAGCAGCTTCCCTGCATCCTCTTCCATGTGAACCCTTGTAATGCCAAACCTCCTATGCCCACCTCCAAACTCCACTGGGAGATCCAAGTCAATGAAGCCCCCAGCAGCAATCGGAACATCAAACTGAGATATTTGGTAGCCCTTTGGAAGGTCCGGGTAAAAGTACTGTTTCCTATCAAACTTAGAGTTTAAAGACAACTTACAATTGAGTGCTAAGCCCACCTTGACTGCACACTCAATGACCTTTGAGTTCAAAACTGGCAAAGCACCAGGCAGACCCATGCAAACAGGGCAGACGCTGGTGTTTGGTGGAGATCCATAACTGTACGGACAGTTGCAGAAGGCTTTGGTGAGAGTGTTGAGCTGAACATGAGTTTCTATGCCAATAATTGCTTCATAATCCTTTGAGATTTTGTCAACTGTTTTGATAGGGGGATGTGGTGAAACTTTGACCCGAGGAGTATACTTTTCTTGTGTGGCTGTCCTGGCATGTGTGTTTCTAATCGTGCAATACAAAATGCCATTATTTCTTCTAAATAAAGCAGTTGGATAAAGACCAAAAGGGGAGGTTTGAAAGCTTCTAAAAATTGCGGTGGCCATCTTTGTTGCTACTTGTTCAATAGTATATCAAACTTTAAGAAAGCTGTATCTGGAAACAACAAGGCATAACAAAGCTGAAAAAGGGATTGGTGACTAAATTGATTAGAAGCAAACAAATAGTCAATATCCACATGATATGTTCACACAAAAAACTTTAAGACAAATGAGAATCAAAGAGAAAATAAATATACTTAAGCATGTAAAGCGACATCTTCAATCCCAACGCCCTCATTGTCCCTTTTTTTATGAAGTGTTACATTGCCCTTATTAGATTAGAGCTAGACTCTGTAAAACTACTGTTTGTCTGGATAAAAATAAAGTAAAATACTCATCATTAAACATCACATTTTAACGCAAGATAAACAAAACATTACCGTTCAAACCACAACAAAAGCACAACTTCAGTTTCTGCTTAAGGGCCACCGTGTATGTCACTCTTATTAAAATTTCACACCAATTTCAGCAAAATCAACATTGATTTCACTGGGGAACCACAACTCAAAACCATATCCAAATCCAAAACCCCAAATTAACCCATTATAGTTATTGATATCTTGTCCGTATAAAATGCCAAATTCCTTTTGCATATAAAGCACAAGACTACCCACCTACAATACCCAACTCAAATTAACCCTTTCTATATATATATATATATATATATATATATATATATATATATATATATATATTTGGTAATAAAATTAACCCCTTCTCTATTGCATACAGTAGCAACTGTTTAATTCAGAACTATAGACAATTAATCCATTTAACACAAGCATATGGCGGGCATACGAGCCTAAAACAGCAATCTTTATTCGCAAAAAGTAGTTTACGAAGCATGCTTGGCAAAAGGGATGTATAACAGAGGCAAAAGGAATGGCCTTTTCTACATAGAGAAATGTAAAAACACAAAAGAAAGAAAATTTACATACTTGGTTTTGTTAGAGAAGACATTCATATGCTTTTTTACAGTAAAAATATATATTAGAAAAAAAGACAATGAGAGGAGCTGTTGTTACCTGCTCAACTGGTAGTGAGAGACAGACCCATGAAGAGGCTTTGAAAGCCTACCAACAGAGACTCCAACTGGTTTACAAGCTACAAACACTACCCAGATAAACTGAACTAAGCTTTGGGTTCATCTTGCACCTTTCCTAAGACCCACCAACGAAGACAAGCCAAAAAATAAAAATCATATTATCTGAATGATTTAACAGAATAAGGGTTTAACATTTGTAACATCGTCAAGCAGAGGTGGGCGTGCCGGAGTGGTTATCGGGCATGACTAGAAATCATGTGGGCTCTGCCCGCGCAGGTTCGAATCCTGCCGCTCACGTTTTTATAAATTTTCTCTACTAATTATTTGTTTAAATCTCCAAATTTTTATACCTTGTAAACTTAGAAAAAAATTATTTTTTAGAAATAAAACTCTTATAATACCCCTATATTTGAGGAGATCTTGTGCGGTCGCACCACTCGTACATGCTCAGAGCCGACTCTGTCCACACTAATGATAATCATAATTATTTTTAACTAATTATTGTTCACTAAAAACGTTTCTCTACTAATTATTTGTTTAAATCTCCAAATTTTTATACCTTGTTAACTTAAAAAAATATTTTTTAGAAATAAAACTCTTACGATACCCTATATTTTAAGAGATCTGTGTTTAGTCAGCACTTCATACGCCGAAATTCGTCCATACTAATGATAATCATAATTATTTTTTTACTAATTATTGTTCACTGAAAACGTACACTCCATACTCTATGTTGTAATATAATTTTGTGATATTATTAAATACTGCTCAAGGTAGTTTCCAAAACTAAAATAAATTTGAGACAATCTTGACCATTTAACGAGCTAATTACAATATGTCATTGGATCCTTAATTAAAAAGCTTACTTGGTAATCAAATCCTACAAGGATTATATATATATATATAAATGCTCTCATGAGCTAAATAACTCATATATTCTAATATAGCTTCGTATGTATTCTATTTCACCGATAATATTTCTTCTAATTAGCTTCTTATCATTACCTATTTCACCGATAATATGTCTCAGCAAAGAAAAAGGACGATTTCTTGGAGTCAAGACCCAAACTGGTCTGATTTTGATTCTAAACTGTTGGAAATAGTTTTTGGAAAGCTCTCTTTCCCAGACATTCTTCGTTCAGGAGCAGTTTGTTCTTCATGGCTTTCAGCTTCACAGTTCTACATCTCTTGCCCACTCATCAACCCACCGTCTCAATCGCCATGGCTAATGCTTCCTGGTCATTACAATCATGATCAACAACAGCAAGAAGTAGAAGACGAAGAAGAACAAGACGGCGCCGTCTCTCGCTGCTTCTTTAGCCTCTCGGAGAAGGAGGTTTACAAGCTAGACGATGCTTTTCTAGGGTTTGGTGGTGCTTGGTGTGTAGGTTCTTCAAAAGGGTGGCTAGTGATCTTGGACAAAACTAAAAAACTACATCTTTTCAATCCGTTTTCGATGGTCAGAATCCAACTTCCATGGTCTAAGGAAACTTGTATTTATAAAGCTGTTCTAATCTCGAACCCTCATTCTCATGGAGAAAAGTTCTCGATTGTGATGATTTATGGAGTACAACCTCAAAAGCTTGCATGGTTCATGCACGGAAGCCAAACTTGGAATGATTTGGACAGTGTTTGTGGAGATTACTTTGATATAATATCTAGTAAAGGTCATCTATATGCTTTAACTGGTATAGCGTCGGTGGAAGTTTGGGATTTTCGTGATGATTCTCCCAAGAAAATTAGGGTTCTTAAACCTTCATCACCAGAAAAGGTTACTTGCGTAGGAAGTTATCCTATTAATAAGTTTTCTATTTTGTCTTACTTGGTTGAGTCTATGGGGGAGTTTCTGCTTGTGATTAGGTTCAGAGCCAACTTTGTTAATCTACAGGGTGTTCCGGTTGATGAAAAAGACATTGACACCGATGAAGACACACAACCTGTTTGTCCGTACAGAACCCTACATTTTAAGGTCTATAAGTTGGATTTCCAGGGCAATCAGTGGGAGAAGGTTGAGTGTTTGCGAAACCGGGCATTGTTTTTAGGCGGAAACGAATCGATTTCGGTGTCTACTCGAGATTTTCCAGAGTGTGAAGAGAATTCGATTTATTTTACAGATGATAACTGGGATGAGATGAACAGTGACTACGTGTGCGAGGACTATTTGTATGGTGGTCATGATCTTGGAGTATATAACTTGGAGGATAAAGTTGTGAAGCCAATCTGTAAGCAATGTGAATATGCTCGGAGGATTGATCCACCACCCTTCTGGGTTCTTCCTAATCCATGGTGAATATCACAGAGATTAATTTGATGAAGAACGTACTCTCAGTTACTAAACTAGTTTTTTTTTTTCTTTTCGTTTGTTTGTTTTGCATGAAAATTTCATGTTTCTCGAAGAAATTCTGATGAATTTGGATTGTCTTTGTAAAGGAAAAACACTGTGAATTCTAACCTCTTGAAAGGAAAAGAAGTTGCACATGCAATTAACTTTTGTGATGTATAAAATTTATTTTTCTATAAAATAATTTGTTCATGGAATGTTTGATTAATGTTACACCAAATCCAATCAAATTATCATGGAAAAATATTTTAAGAACTTGGTGTGGTACATAAACTTAATAATGCATCATATATCTACGCAGATGTAACTTTTATATGAATTACAATCATGCATGGTCCTTAAAATTAACTATACATATATGCAAGGGGTCTACTAAACTGATGCAGGGACAAAAAAAAATAAAAATACAAATAGAAATTGTGAAAGAGATTGTCTACCTCTGAAAGTTATTTTAGACAGTCTGATCTAATATTTTAATTAATTTTATTAATTTTAAATTTAATTTATTTAAATATAAATTTAAAAATTAAATTAATATCATTTTAAACCAGACCTATTAGAGAATTAATATTTAAATATAATATCTATTAAATAGATATTTGTCACAAAAGCACAAATTGACAGAACCATTGGAGATTATCTGAGTGCTCAAAGTTTATTTATTTATTTTTATTTTGGTTGGGAAATGCATGCACTTAAAGTTAACACTAAAAGTAAAAAAATCAATTAAAGAAATAATCAAAAAAGTATTCATGTGACAAATTTACATCTTTTCTAATCTAAACAAAAAATATCAAATATTTTAAGTGTGAAATTATGTAAAAAAAGTATATATTAACTAGACAATGAATTAAAATTAGATATTAATAATTAGTTGTCATAATTCTTATATGCCTTGTGATTTTGCAAAACTATTAGTATTTTTTTTTTAATAATTTTGCAAAATGATTTTTAAAAGTACAAGATTCGGAATCTACTGTAGCTGTACTTTTGTCAAAATATAGTTGACTCTAAAACCCGCTAATGGTGGTGGATTGTGGACCTTGGCCACTACAATAAGCAGTAAGGCTCAGACTGTTTAGCCAGAGAGAAGAAAATGGAGGGACAGCAAGCATGGAAGCCACGACTGTCCTTCAAGAACGCCACTATACTGGTCTGTTTGATGAACCTGGTCACCGTCCTCCTCTTGCTTCAGGGATTTCTTTCTTCTGCTTCTTCTTCCCGCTCCAAATTCTCCACCTCTGAGTTCAATTCAGGCTTGTTCTCTCTCTCTCTTTTCTCTTTCTGCGTAATTTTAACCGTGAGCCATAAATTCGTTCTGGGTACTTTGAATTTTTGTAAATTGTGGTGACCCATCTCTTAAATTTCTCAGATTTTTTAATGTTATGGCTATAATTTGATTGAGGAAAGAACAGTGGGTTTTTTCGTTGGTTGTTTACCAATTTAATGTTAGGCTGCGATGTTGAATTTGATTTAGAAAAATGGGTTTTGTTTCTGGTTGTAAGAACTTAAAAAAGATTGTTGTTTTTGAGTTTTGAGTTGTGGAAGGATTATGCATGTTTGTTAAACTCTTTTACCCTTATCAGAAAGTAAATGGTAATTGCCGTATTTGCTGCTTGCTGATGATTCAAAACTTTTTTATTTTTACAATTTTCTTCCTGCAAATGTAATGACCAATTGGCATACTTTATTCTGAAAATCTGATTCTTTTAGGCTCAATTTCTAGCTTAATTATCAAGGGAATGTTTGTATGAGAATTTTAACACAGAAGCATAGGATGTTAGCTTTTACTTCACCAGTCCATTTTGATTTCTGCGTCACATAACTAGTTTCTTTCAACAAACCATTGTTCATAGCCTGCTAGGAGAAATAAAATTGTTAACGTGCAGAGCATCAGTGTCCAAATATGAAGATCAGAGTTCAGGTTCATGACCTAATGGGTGTAGAAATAGGCATTGACATCTTATTCTTTGTTGATTTGTTAGTTTTCTCATTTCTCTTTGAGGATGTGGAATCTATTTATGATGAATAACAACTTCCCAAGCTCTTTTGTACATTTTAATATGAGGATAGACAGTATGCTAAAATTGGGTTCAATGGCTAAGTTTTGGTGTGGTTACAAATATCCTGATGATAAATCATAAATACTTGACCAAATCCAAAGCACTCTGTAATTTATGGATGCATCTGTTCTAAGATTCTAAAGTTTCATTAATACTTCCACTGGTTCCTACGGGGTGATAATTGAAAGGTAAGTGGTTAAACATTGATTGTGAGCGCATCCCTCAAATTAAGGCACTTAAAGGACATGAATTTTCCTTGGAATAACTTAAAGATATTCGAAGTTGACAAGTTGGATGAACCTAGATGCATCTATTATGTTATGAGGTTAAATATTTTGTATCTTAATATGGATTCCAATGTCACTACTCGTAATGTGTAATACTTCTAATTGTCATTAAAGTCTATTATTCACTGTGTTTGGCTCCATAATCTTTTCTTTGTATATACAAGTGCTTGCATTGGGCTTGCTAACTAGGATACAGTATTTAAATTTCAAACTGCAGTTCAACAAAAGTATATCAGGGAATCTGAAGAGATTCGTCTAGCAATGCAACCCTTGGATCTGATTAAAAGGGTATGGCATCAATGTTTCAATTCATAATCTTCAAATTTTGGTTAAATTTCTGCTAGCTGATCCTAAGGTAGTCTTACGAAATAAAAGCTAAATGCATATAAATATAATGCTTGCTAATCTTATGCATGTATAATGTATTTCATATTCCAGTTGAGATTCAAGGTTTTGTCACTTATTCCTTCAGTGTAAAATTAGTGGTTTAACTTGCGGAAGATAATGGTTTGAATGAATTTTGTGATGATTTTAATTTTTCTTGCCCTTTTAGGTGAGGGAAATTCAAAAAGAAGTATATATGGAACCAGAAACAGTCCAAGAGAAAGATTCAAAGCAGACAGCAGCAGCTGGTCTTTCGAAAAGGCTCAAGGATTTGCACTCCCTTAATGATGCTGCCAGTTTGAAAGGTATCTCCCTTACTGTCCTTCTCCTGCCCCATCTCAAAAAAGAAAAAAGAACAAAACTACCCACTTGTCCATGTACTTTTAATTTTAGCCACAATGATGATACTATAAATCGTAGGTTACATCTATTTGATATTATGCATTATGCATAGCATTAGCTATGCTTACTATGAGTGTTTAAAGGCACTTCTGTTTTTCCCTGTTTAAGATCATATGATGAACTCTCTTTTTTGTAGTATTAATGCTGGTTATTAGCTCATTTCTCATTCTAGATCATGGTTTTGATTGGATATAAAAGGTGTCCTTCCACTATTTGTTTAGCTTGGAATTGGTCCGAGTCAAGAATGTCTGTGTTGGTCTTATTTTTGTGAGCAAGTTTGAAGAAATTACAACTTTTTTATTACCTTATATGTCCTGAGTTAGCATTTCCATGCTTTATCTGTGATTGGTTGTAAGATTACCATTTGTGCAACAAGAATTATTTGATATTCTCCTTTTCATTAGTATGTATGCCTTAAAGTTTTGAATTTCTACATCTACTTTCTTTGGTGTGCTTTATTGCACATTCCCACTAATCATTTATAGAAAATTAAGTTCCCCACTGCGTTTTAAGCGCAGATGCCGTGACCTTTTATCATTTATTTATGAATCTGTTCTAGTCCTTTATTCTTTTCATCAAAAGTTCTCTACTTTGCTCACATGCGTATAAACCTGCATATTTCACTAGCTAATCTTTTTTTTAAGGTCGGGAAAAACAATTTACTATACGCATTCAATGTTGTATGCATAATGTTTTGAATTATGTTCCTCAGCGCTGGAGGAGTGGCGTAAACGGAAGATGGAACGAGACAGGCTGCGGCAACTAGAGAAAAATGGAACTGCCATATCTCAAGCTTGAAGGAATATCATCTACAACTCACTGGTGATGTTGATTCTTGATAATGGGGTGGCGTGACAATTCTTGTAAACAACAGAAAATACCAAGTTGTATGGAATCGTTATACATGTATCACAAAATTGATTACACAATCATAGTTTTTCTAATATAATGCTAGTCCAAATCTTTATCTTTATCCTTCTAGTTTTCGCTTTCGTTTTTCTTGGCGTATCTGAGTTAGATTTACCATCAGATTATTATCTGTGTTTAATCATATTGCATTAAAGTGTTATTTCTACCTTTTACTTGGTCGTTTTGGAGTGGAACACCCACTTTGGTTGTGTTCATGCATGGCAAAGCTTAAATTATTCATAGACGTGTGGTTCTCTTTTCTAATTTTTCTTCAAATACCCAATATCGAATGCCTCTTTCTGCCTCGGTTCTCAAACGAGTTGTAATTCTTTCACTACCATATGAAAATAAAAACCATAAAAGAAGAGATAATCTTGTCATATAAAATTAATTTAAAGTAATTGCACGGTTAACAACAACACAAACTTATAAAAAAAAAAATTAACAGTTTATTTGTTACTTAATTGAATAAAATAGGTTAACATGATAAGAGTGATAAAAACACAATAATAATTCGAAAGATTTTCTATATATTTATTGTCATATGATCAATACAACATTTCTTTTTTGGGCCGGACCCTTCTAGTCCTTTATACCCACGCCTAGTACAAGCTCTACCGGGGATTTTGGAATTTAACATATGTACAAGTTAGAAGTCTACAAGTACAATTTACTCCAGTCGGCAGACTAGGGCCAAAAATCCGGGAAGCCAGGTCAGAAAATTCAAACTTGGTATGTTTCAAATTTTCAAGCTCCATCTGCATGAAGAAAAGAGTGCAAATGACCATAGGTTATATATTTAGTGATGATAAGCATTTAACATTGCAATGATATTTCAGAAGTTGGTAAGCAAATCAACTAAAAAAATGATTCACAAGCTTTTACAGTTTATGGTCACTACCATTATACGTTAAATGAAACCGGAAGACAAAAGCAAACCTCTCAAAGTGTCCTGTTAGACTTCAACCAAGCTGCTGAACTAGTCAAGTGCCTGTTTGGTAGCATTTTTTGTTTTGGTTTTTTAAGGCTTGTTTGATAATATAGTTGTTTTATGTTTTTGTTTTTAATTTTTTTTCCCCGAATTATGTGTAATTTAATTAGTTTAGAGATTAGTTAGAATTTGTTAAATGTTAGATAGATTAAAATTATTAAGGAAAATTACACTTTCAAAGTGTTTTTATTTTTTGTTTTTGTTTTTACATGTTTACTTAATTAAGTAATCTAACTAACATTTAACAAACTCCAACCAATCTCTAAACTAACAAAATTACAGATAATTCAAGAGGAAAAAACTAAAAACAAAAACAACTATATTATCAACCAGGCCCATAGCTTTTAGTTTTTTTCTCATGAGTTTTTGTAATTTGCTTGGTTCAAAAGTTAGTTAAAGTTATTCATCTTCTCATCTTACTATTAATATGAAGGAAAATAAAATACACAAACTCCAAATGAAAAACCAAATTCAAATTGTTTCACATTTGGTGTTTGCATTCTTCTTTTTCTTTCACATTATACTAATTGAAAGGTCTAACTAACAATAACAAACTCAAATTAACCTTTAAACTAAGCAAATTATACAAGACTCGTGACAAAAAACCAAAACCCAAAAATGTTACCAAACTAGCACTAAGCAAACTCTTGAGTTTCTTCCTATTCCTAAGCAGAAAAGGTATATCCTCTCAAAATGCTAAAATTCCTGGATGCTATTACTTGAACTAGACACATTAATCTTGACATTCTACCGGCAAGAATAATTATACATATGGAATGTGTTGTGTGTGTGTGCGCACATGCACAACAGCAAAAGCAGGTTGCTGGTTAGAGAGATCACCAACAAGCACAAATCCATCAAGCATTTTCATTGGATAGCAATTGCTTCCTACCACGCAACAGGCTCAGCAGCAAATACAATTTATCCAGCACTAGCAATTGCTTCAAGATGCTACAAAGTTGCTGTGACACCTGGGAAATTTCGGAAAAGACTTCGATATCTTTATACTTATCCCCTTCCACTTTTAGAGACTTAACTTTTAATGCTTTGTACTGTATATAGTATAAGACTATCTCCTAAGCTATAGGACAATTAAGAAAACCAGAAAGTGATCCTCCCTTAAAAAACAAAAAATTATGAAAACCAAAAGGAAAAAATAGAAAGAATACTAATTGATAACACCAGCCCCATGTCTCTACGTGGGTTTCGTCCCATGTTTTGGCCCACAAGTGAAGGGAGATGTTAAAGTACTTAACCAAATTCTAGTCCACCTCTAAAAAGTTCGAGCTTTTAAGAACAGTGGTACTTGGTTGTGGTTTAACAATTTTCCTTTGATAGAATAACAGAATAGTTTCTCAGCGTTGATGTAACCTAATGGTTATGGAGACATCCCCATTTTCAATGACATCCATATGTCCAGATTAGAGAACAAGAATTTATATCTAAAATATGCATATAGATAATCATATCACACTTGTATCCCTCCAGCAGCATCTTTATACATGGTACAAAGTCAATTAATTGACCTTCAAATAACTAATCATCAATAATTGAGAGCATAGGAAATTATCAATGTTTTCCAATGAGAATTCTACTATCAAAGGACAAGAGGCAAAAAAAAAAAAAACTTTGGCTTATGACAACAAAATTGTTAGAGGCCCCTATTCTCAAAATATTGGATTAAAACCAATCTCATCACATATTTAAGATATGAAGTCCATTTCTCAGATATTCTGTTAAAACTAAAACTGGAACCACCGTGTGCTCCATAAGCCCTAATTGAGCTCATTAGTAAAATATGACAATTCTATTCAACGCCTAATTTGGAGATATGGCCCTTGTTGTAAGCAGGCCAGGCATCTAGGCTTCATCTCAATGCAAACGACTAATACTTTTAGACAGTATTTACATTGAAAACCAACCAAATAATTTAATGCAAGAAGTATAAATGACCAACTCATAACAGTATAAACTTCAGAAATTAACTCTTACATCGGAGACAAAAATAAAATTCTCAACTTGAATACAACATATCAGTTTCAAGATTCAAGAATGTAATGGGATATCAAAATGGAAAACAGTAAGACAATATCTAATATAAGTAATGCAATCATTACAGAGATAGAGAGTTGAATTTACCTGAGTTCATATTTTCGCCATAACTCCCTTCTGCACCATTAAAAAATGCATCATGCCTTGAAAACTATTTAGTTACAGATAGAAAGCTTCCCTGTCCATTCATCAGCCACCCCATAATCAAGGCTGAGCTCCCTCAGAGGAGGGATGTTCTCCATTGCAAACAGCATAAGGTGAGGGAACATCAAATTGTTGTGATCATATAGCACATACTGCACCATAACATTAGGAGTTGAACTGTGGCTAATATAACAAGCAACATTCCTCATTTTCGATACATCTATTGCAAAATCCAATGGTGGAATTGAGGGATAAGATGGACGGACATAATCAGAGTATATTTGAGATAAATCCCCCCATTCTGCCCATCTATCAGAAAAACGATGAGGATAAACCAAGTTATCACCATTCATTGAAACAACTTGGGCTTGTTCCATTGTTAGAACAACCCCAGTGTACTCACAAATAAAGGCACCAGCATGTATCAAATCCATGGACCTAACACCCCAGCCTGTTTCCCTTGACCTAAAAATTTCCAATCTATTTCTCAACCCATTCTGTGTAACACGATTCCGGCATTGCGGGGGACAACGGCAGAAGGGTCCACATTCGAAAACTATAGGCTTCCCTCTCAAAAGAATCCCATGAGAATCATAAGCAAACTCTCCTCCATTCTTCAATGCACAAAAGCAATCATCAGAACAATTTAAAGTGCAATCACAGCCAGTACTACTCCCTGAGTGGTGATACGCAAATGGTGGGAATACAGTCTTCGCAAGATAATCATAGTACAAAGGTTCCTTATCAGAATCAATGTCATTGAAAAGCATAATAGGTAGATTCTCCTTCTTCACCGAAATATCCAGACTAAGATAACCTCTCAGCCTCACTGACAAAGGCGTATTCCTAAGGCTATCAGCTAACCTAAGAATGGAGCTACCCATTTCACCTTGGCCTTCAATTCTCACAAGCTTATACTTATATACACCAAACCCAGACTTGCCCACATCAAACCAAGAATCAGTAATTTTATACAACCCATCATAAACATACACTTTAGTAGAAATACTTCCCTGATATTTGATCCCTCTTATAACCCTCACTTCAATCCCATAATGCATGCTCCTTTCAAGTGCAAGATTCCCACATTCCAACTTCTGATGAACACATTGTTTTGATAACTTGTCCTGCCCTCCATGACCCGTATAGATTATCACATCTCCAGCATCCTCATCGTCCTCATATCCACCAGAAACAATGACACTGGTGGCAATTGGCTCGCCATTGGAGCTCTGGCTTGCCGGAAGATAGTCAATACCGGCTTGGCATTGACCATGTAGTCCAACCACGCACAATTCCATCCGAAAGAAGAACAAATCGCCAATGCAAACCCCAGGAATCGAACCCACAATTCTTTTGTCA
Organism: Rhamnella rubrinervis; assembly: GCA_007844105.2. Classification (NCBI taxonomy): domain Eukaryota; kingdom Viridiplantae; phylum Streptophyta; class Magnoliopsida; order Rosales; family Rhamnaceae; genus Rhamnella; species Rhamnella rubrinervis. The sequence goes on along the minus strand of CM017574.2, from coordinate 6,741,740 downwards.
CGGTTAAGCCAAAGCCCACGGTCCTTCATCAAAGACGAAGCCTTCAAGTCGCCTCGCGCTCGCCTCCAAGGACTCTCACCAAGGTTCTTTGCAAGCCTTTTTTCGTCCTCCATTACCGTGAAAATGCGCAGCGCGTCGTATATCATCCTGGTCCGCCTCACTACCTCGCGGAAATACCTCTGGTCCGGGACTGCGAGATCGGTGACTCGAACTAGTTCTTTAGAGCGCTGGACCTTGCGCTTCGAAACCGCCATTGTAGCAGCCTGGTTCTGGTTCTCCTCCGGAACCGGAACAATTGCTCGCGAATCAGGTTCCGAGACGCCGGCGTCGCCGCATTGTCGAAGCCTCTTGGCGAAAGCGGTCCGAAAAAGCTCCGAAATTCGGCGATATTCGGAGTAGAGATTGTCTTGCTCGGGGGAAATGCCAGAAGAGGCATGCAGTAGAGGTGTGCGGTTTTCTTCAGAGGAAACGGTGCTAAACTGGGAATTGAGCAAGGCTTCCGGTGAAGGTGAAGGACTTGGAAACAACGTCGTACTTTGGGGTTCTTGTGCTTGGAGAGCTCGTTGAGACTCATAGAATTCGTCTAAAGGTTCAATCTTTGGCTCTATTTTAGGGATTTTCAAGTTGATTGTCGCCGTCGGCGTAGTGGTGGTGCTGGTATTGGTCATGGCGGTCGGTTCGGGAACAAGATTGAGATCCTGAAATGGGATTAGAGAACCCATCTACTATGCCCAAAAGAAGCTGATTTTACAGAACGACCATGCAGAATCTCGGACATGGAATATTCGGAGAGGGTGAGTTTCCCTCAGGAACTTGGAAGGTGCTCTAATGGCGGACTGTGGAGAACAAATGGGGAGTGAGAGAGAGAGAGAGAGAAAGTACCAGGCTGAAATTTTGTTGTTTTTGTTTCTACTTTTTGTTTGGATTCTCAGAAACCTGAAGAACATCACTGAGAAAATATTTTTGTGATTTTTGGACGGAATTGCCCTTGAAATGTTGGAGGGTTTATTTAGTTTGTTACATCTTAAGACACTGATTTCTTCAACGCCCGAACTGCTACTAAATTCGGTGAGTATGATGAGGTAATGCATGAGGTGGACAAGAATTATTTGGATTTTTCCTCCAATGATTTTTTGCCACGTATCAGAATAAACTGAAACTACCTTCCAGGGGTAAAAGTTTCCAAAAGTTTTTACGCTTTTATTTTTATTTTCATTCTTAAAATAATACTTGATGATGTCAAATCAATGTGCAAAAGTAGCAAAACCATTAAAATATAAATAATTTGCATAAATATATATATATATATATATAAAAGTTGGACCCATTATTATTTTCAAAGCATATTTATTATTTTATAAGCAAGAAAAATGCTCACATATTTTATATTATAAAAATAAATATATAAGTATTTTATATAATATATAAAAAATAGATTTTAAATAATTTTTTATTCAATTCATATATAATATTTAAATATTTTTAACAAATACATAATGGTTCATCTTATTATATATAGGCGACATCGAGCAATTCTTATAATATATATGAGTTATTGAATTATAATTATTTTGTTGATAGTTATTGAGTTCGGTAATTAAACTTTAACCGTCGTTGAATCTGAAAAATTTTAAAAATAAAACTCAGACAATTATAAAGTATGATAAATATTAAATATTTGGTTGCAAGCAAACTCATAAATATCTTGTTTTGTTATTAGTGTAGAGTAGTAAATATCTTCTTTAATAACATTTCTATTATTTTAAAATTTAGCGACAGGAAATTTAAGTGTTGTGTTGGTTTCTTCTTTTAATTCACATAAAATTTATAGTAAGGTACATTTGTTGAAATTCAAAGTAAATTAGAATTTAGATCATCAAATGGCATGTATATCAAATTAATAATTAGTTTTAGAAAAATAATTTGTATTCTAAATTTTAAGATCTCAAACTAATTCCGATGATATGAAATTAGCTTCAGAATTGCTACATCACTAGTTAAAATTTTGGTTTTATTCAAATAATTAAGTATTAATTTTGAATTAACAACGTAATTTTGTTAATTTCGAAAATGGGATAAAAAGGAAGTTATATATTATATAAGAATAATAAAACTATTATTATTTCACGTCAAAGACAAAAAGCCCTCAAATTCCAACATCAACTCCATCATTTTTCTACTTGGATACCAAAACCAAAGGGTCTCTATCACTTTCTTCTTTTTTTTCTTCATTCATAAAAGAGTACCTCACCAATCTAAGAAAAGTTTCAATAAAAAAATATGAATGTAATGTCTTACTCTAAGAAAATAAACTATAAATATAGAATTATATATATATATATATATTTATGAAACTTGAATAAATAATGGTTAAGAAGTTACTTTCTATTGAATTGACCTACAAATGGTCTATTTTACATTTACACATCAAAACAATAATAAATCATTTAATAAATTGTAAAACAATATATGTTAAACAAAATGTCATTTACAATTTTTAATTCTTTTTTTTGTTATATGCAAATAATTTAATATAATGATATAATAGAGCATCTTCAATGATTTTGTCCATTATTAAAGAAATTATGCCACATTGGATAAATAGATAGAACTTTTTCTATAAAAAAAAAACTCATGTGCAAAGGGTCCATTAAGCTAGTGAGGTAGAAAAAAATAGAAGTTGTGAAAAAAAAAAATCTACCTCAGAAAGCTATGTTAGAACTGACTCAATATTTTGATTATTTTTATCAATTTTTATTTTAAAAAATCAAATTTCACATTAATAATTAATATCAGCAGAACCTAGTAGAGAGTTATTATTTATATGTATTGTCTATTAAATAGACATTTGCCACATAAATAAAAGTTTTTCAAATTATATATTATATGTACTCCAATAGGAGATGCTCTTATATATATTAAAAGAGAAAAATAATTTATATTTATTTTGATAAATAAGGGTATAATAGACTTTTTAGTTTGTCAACTTGTATATTGAAAAAAACAATTTTATTAGCTGTCATTTGAGTGCTAAGTGATAGTTATTTTAAATATGTGAGAGTTAAATGATAATTTTTCAAAGTAAAATGATTATGATTTTAAATTTTGGATCTCAAATAATATGATATTTTACCAACTAAGATTTTAGTATTAACTAAATAATTATGTGACAGTATGTAATTAATTTAGGAGAACTTAATAATCTAAAATTTATGATACCTAGCATCTTTATCATTTAAACTAATAAAGGACAATATATGTTTGCATTTAGGGCTATATGTCAATTGAAAACCAACTATTTTATCAAATAGTGCAGCCCATGGTTTTTGAATTTTCAATCCAATACAAATTGATTGGAATTACAAATTCAATCCAATTCAATATTGGCTAATTTGTATTTGTTCTTTTAATCAATTTTGAATTTGTTCGTTCGGTTATTAATCAATCCAATCAATATTAAAATAATTATTTTTTAGAAAGCCACAAACAATATTAATTTGGATTGGTTTATTAGTCAATTTTGAATCTACTCGGTTATTAATCAATCCAATCAATATTAAAATAATTATTTTTTAAAAAACCACAAACACTTGGAATTTTTTTCCCATATATTGTACAAGAAACTGGATTGGTACAATTTGACTTGGTTGTTTTTAAACACCAAAATCAACAATTTAGCCGATTTAATTGAATTTATAAAATCTCAATTTAATTTAATATAATTACATTATATTTATTCAATCTAAACCTTTCAAAACTTTTTTGAAATTTTGAATTTTTAATGTATTCAATCAAGATTTTAAAAAATATATAAAAATCGTGAGGTTAAAAAAATATACAAAAATTATGAGGTATTCAATTAATATTTTTATAAACTTATAAAAATTTAGTTATTAAAAAATATCCACATTTTTAAAACACGTCCTTTACCCAACCATTTTTATATACTTTCTTTTAAAAGACTATAAAAATAAATAGAAATTATATCAATTTTATAAAAGTCGCTCATATCTAAAATAATATTTAAAAATCAAGATTAAATACATTGTCTCTCTGAATTATTTGGTTTAAATTGGTTAAATTTTACACACCTAACTTGCATTTTTGTCAAAGAAGTGTATGATATTTCTTATAAATAAATAAAACTTATGCTAACAACAATGGGCAAAAATTATTAGATAATCGAATAATAATTTGAGTTGGAATATTTCAAATACCAAGATTGAGAATAAATTATTATTATTATTATTTTCTATATAAAAAGAGGTGTGCTGCCAAAAAAGCCACATAATATTATTATATATATTTTTTTATTCTCGATCCTGGAGATGAAAAACTTTAGTTGAATTTCAAATTTGAAAATATAATTTTTGGTTCGCGCCACACTTTCTCGTTGCGCGCCCATTTAAAATTCTGATAGCATATAAGTAGTAGTTGGTCCTTGGTATTGAATATCTCACCCCACTTATTTTGTCTCTTATGTCAAATTTATTATTATTTTCAAATATATTTTAGTTCATTTATTTTTGTAAAAATATCATTGATTTGCTATGATAAAAAATAATAATAATAATAAAATACAATCAGCCTATGAGTTTGAAAATCAATCCCATTATTTTTTAAAACATATATTTAAAATGTCTTATTATTAAATGCTACGATAACATTATCATTTTCAAAATTCAAACATTTATTTTTCAATGCAAAATTAAGATGTTACAATGCTATAAATGATAGTCACATTTGACTACTTTTTTTTGGTTTAAGCAATTTTGCTTAGTACTCAATGCAATTTTTGGTTTTTTTATTTTTCTCTTTGTATTAAAGATTCTAAATTTGTTATTATCACTTAATTAATTAAATTTCAGAATAAACAACTCAACGAATCAAATTATTTCAATGGTATGTCTCTCGCATTATACCTTTTAAATTATGAATTCAATTCATATTACCTTAGCCTAAATACACATATATTCTAACAAAATTACTTTTTGTTTCCTAACACTCTAACCAGCTGTCAAAGTTTATCACTTTTAACAATCAAAATGTATAATAGTCCTTAAATATGTAAATATTTATATTTTTAAAAAATATTTTCTCTTTCCCACCTAACTCTCTCTCTTCCTTCAATCATTTATTATTTAACAAGTCAATTATAGCATATTCAAGGAATTTTTATATATTTTATACTATTTATTATAAAGAGTTAACTCATAAGAAAGTATGCTTAGCAATAATTAATTTTTGATGCTAAATGTTTTTTTTAATTGAAAGTGAAAGGATTCCAACTCTTATCCTTTGTTTGGTAAGAGATATTAATGAAAGAATTGAAGAAGAGAGAGGAAATGGTGAAGGGATTTGAGAGATTGTGGTTATTTGGTAGGAAAGATTTAGGAGTGAGTTTCAAAATAGAAAACAAATCCATCCAAATCCATCAAAAATACTCCCTCCGATATTGAAAGGATTGGAGAATGGTAAACTTTTATAACTAACTAATAAATTTTTAATTACTTTTTAATCTTTTATATTTTTCTTCCTTCACATCGTATCAAACAACATGAAAAATTTATGCAATTCATTCACTCTTCAACTCTTCTTCTCCTCACCCAACTCCATCATTTTCTCTTCCCCTTCTTCATACCAAATAGAGCCTTAATTTATGCACCACTATAAACCACATAAAAATTAAAAGTTCTCTTTCTTCATCCCTATATTTAATTTCTTCAAAGAATTTAGACCCACCGCTACAAACTACTATTACTTTGCACTCTTTTCATCTTAAATCTATGCATTTTCAGCAATAAATACTATAATAGCATTATAATTTTTATATTTTAACATTGATATATATTATTTAATATAAAATTAAAATATATTATATCATCCTAACAGATAATATTAAAAATAGCAACAATAGCATTATAATTTTTATATTTTAACATTGACATATATTATTTAATATAAAATTAAAATATCAATGTTAAAATATATTATATCATTCTAACAGATAATATTAAAAATAGCAACTTCAGAATATATTTTTTACTTGTGCTTTAAGATATGAACCATTCCACTTTACACAGATTTTTAAAAATGACAATGCCATTGATAATATCAAATTAAGCGTAAAAACTAACGTTTTTCTTTTTTATATTGAAAATAGAACTGTTGCTGGACTTTCAATATCAACGTGGACTTTCAGCATCCCATTGGAGACTGCTGTTAAAGCAGCTTAAAAAACGAAGTGGATTACGAGGACTTTGCCTGTTTGGTTTGAGACCCTAAAACTGTGTCGTTTCAAACTCTAGCATTTATGTCTTTGTTCATCTCCATTCTTACTGGCTCATTCACAAATCATTAAAGACAACAATAACGTCATTAGAACATATAAATCCTATAATTAATTAATTAATCACAAACTCAATCGTAATATCATTCTAGAAAGAGAAGGAAAAAGCTCTAGAAAAAGCTTCCAAAGCAGTGACTACATGACAGTGGATGACGTAGATCAACATTAACCAATGTGTCCGAGCACCCCCCAACACATGCAATGCTTTGTTTACGCACATCATAATTAATAATAATGTCCCCCATTACATGGGATTTTCCCCACCGTTCGATTTCCTGGTCCCCACTTGGAGGTCGGATAATATCTAGACAGTCAGCGTAGCTTTAAGATAAAATATTCTTCGTGGATGATGCACCGTTGGATTTGAGCATCGATATTCCAACGAGAGGTGGAGACAGACTTGATGGATGAAAAAAAACACACGGGCTAGAATTTTGACAAGTGTCCTACCACCTGTTACCAAAAGTCCACATAGGCCCATGTTGCCGAACACGTATCCATTTACTACCACCTTTGTCTCCTCTATATATGCCTTGCTGTTGTTCTTATCGGGAATACGAAATTTCGAAGTTGCGAAGCTTGGAGAAAAGTGAGTGTTTGATTGTGTGTAAAAGAGAAAGAAGAAGATTGAGATCTTGCACAGATGGCTCAGACAGTTGGAAGAAACATAGCAGCTCCATTGCTGTTTCTGAACTTGATCATGTATCTTATCGTTGTGGGTTTTGCTAGTTGGTGTGTCAACAGGTTCATCAATGGCCAAACCAATCATCCTAGTAAGTTCAATATAACATATATTCTTTTTCAATCTAATTTTCATTAGCCAAGTACTTATATCGGCTAGGAACCAACAAGGGTTCTTTGTCAGAGCCCAAACAGTCTTTTTTTATATGGAAACTATGTATTTTGGTATAGGTTTTGGAGGAAACGGTGCAACGATGTTCTTTCTCACATTCTCCATATTGGCTGGTGTGGTAGGAGCGGTATCAAAGTTAGCAGGTGGAAGCCATATCAGAGTTTGGAGGAATGATAGTCTAGCTGCAGCAGGGTCAACTTCACTCGTAGCTTGGGCCGTCACTGCACTTGCATTTGGGTACGTACTTATTGATGAACCATGATATTAAGCCTTCTGTTTTTTGGGTTTTTTTATTCTGGGGTAGTGCCTAAGTTGCTTAATTTGAAGAAAAAAACAAAAACAAAAAATTAAAAAACAAAAAAAGAAAACATTTCAAACTGTTTTTAATTTGATGTTTTTGTTTTTCTAGTTAACTTTTTTACCAAGCAAGAGAGAAAACTAAAGGGTGGTTAGTAATATTACTTTCATTTCTTTACAAGATCTATATAACCAATAACTTCATTAAGTTAAATTCTTTGTTTCTATATATATATATATATATATATATATAAACAGGTTTGCGTGCAAAGAGATCAATGTAGGAGGACACAGAGGTTGGAGACTGAGGGTCTTAGAGGCTTTCATAATAATCTTAACATTCACACAGCTTCTGTACGTATTGTTGATACATGCTGGGCTTTACAGCAGCAAATATGGTCCAGGCTACCGTGACGCTGACTATGGATTAGGTACTACTGCAGCTGGTGTGGACACGGGACACAAGGGTGGTGTGGCTGGGTCCAGGGTTTGATATGACGAATCAATAACGAGGAAGCAGTTGAGGGGGTGTTTGGCTGCTGAGAAAATCTTTCATCCCCTGTTTGTCCCTTTTTTTAACTTATGCTTTGTACGTGGTTGATCTGTAAGTAGATTGAGTCTTGGTTTGTGCGTGTTTGCTGCGTGGAAATTTTTATATAGTTTCCGGCATCATGTACTATATAATCTGTAATGACTTTGGCCTTCTTTAATGGCAACACTTGCTTTAGTTTGTGGTTCGTTTTGTTATAACCATTTCTCTGAAGACCCTACTTTTTGTGGAATTTCTTCTTCCCTAATTTGCTTAAAAGAAGGTAGAAGTGGCTGACAAATATAAATCAATTAACATATTATTAAAATAGTTTCTAATACAGGTGAGTTATATTCAAAGTACAATTCATCTAATAACTTATTGAATGGTACTTACAGAAAATTATTTATCTTATTTGTAATATAAATTATTAGATGGTTTCTTCTATTTCAACAAAAAAAAAAAAAAAGAAAAAAAAAAGAAAAAAAAAAAGAGGAAAAGAGGACAACAAGATTGATGCATTATGGTGAAAAATGAATTCATCATGCTGCTCATTTATAAACTTCTTGACCAAGGACATCAAACCATTTCATCACATTGCTTGAATCACATTCCTCTACTATGTAGTTCTAGGAAAGCAGTAAGAAAAAAAGAGAGGAGACAATTACAACGCAAACAAAAATAACAGACGGGGTTTGCCAAAGAAAGGGGATACTCCTATGATATGATAAGAATACACCTAAAACTCAAAACTGTCCTGAAGCTTTTGTATGCTGTTTGCCTAATCCTTGAGAAAAGTAGTACATAAAAACAACCATAACAACATCAAAGCAGTAAATTCTTGGTAATGTAGGAAACCTAAGCAGAAGCTTCATTAATAAAGCCCTCCTTGCGACCTTCGAATCCGGGGCGCAAGAGCTTCTTCTCCCTCTTTGCAATTCGTCGCATCTTCTTGTCATGAATTCTGTCTGCTATATTTTTTGATCTCTTCTCTTGCTTCACTGATTTCAATTTTTCAGTAGTTTCAACCCTCTCCTTCCATTTCTCAGCATGCTTCTGATGCTTCTTCTTCTCCTTATGGATGCTCTTGTTCAGCAACTTCGGATCATCATGAACCTTGATCCCCGCAGCTCTACTGGTTGCTGCCTTCCACGAATGCTTCCTTGAGATAATTTCACCTTTCTCTGGATCTTTCTTCGCTTCTTCCAACTTTCGAGCCCTTTCAAGTTCCTTTGCTTTTGAAAGTCTTCTCTTCTTCTTTCCATGCTCATCTTCATTCCCAAGTTTAACATAACCGAATGTGAGCTCCTTTGAAGCCTCAGCAACATCTTTCTCCACTTTATTAACCTGATTACTAGTAGTAGGTACCATATCATCAGATCCAGTCTCCCCCTTGCGTTTCTTTAGCTGAGCTCCCCTCTTCTCATTTCTCTCATGCCTCTTCTTTGCTCTATCTGTATCTCCAGGATTCCGAGAAGCCCGAAAACTTTCAAGTTTGCGACGTAGCCTTTGCTGGAGTTCTTCATATGTTACTGACCGATCATCACCATCAAGCATGATTGGTTTGACCTCTGTATCATCATCATTATCATCACTCTCATTGTTTGATTTTTCCTTCTCCAAGCTTTGCTTTAGCAAATCAAGGGTTGTTGCAGAAGACTTCTCCGGATCCATACGTTCTCTTCGAGCTTTCTTAATGTTTTCTTTTGATTCCTTCTTGGCTGAAGCTTTTTTGGCCTTGCTGAGGCCCTGAAACCATGGTTTCTCTTTTTCATCACTGGGTAGATAGAACTTTGCGGGAATAAGCTGAACCAACTTGTCAAAGAAGACAGAATGCTGATGAATGATTGACTTCAAATCCACAAAGGGATTAGAATCAGTTGCAGGTGTTCCTTTTTTCTTCCTCATCTATACAGAAAAGAGGAAAAGCAAATAAATGTCAATCAGTGAAACAATGTCAGAAATCCTCAAAAGGACTTAATTATTTATATAAGATGAAATGTATAATGGCAGGGAGGTTCAGCAAGAAAATCAAACCAGTAAAAAATTAGTGCAACAATAAAGCACAAAAGGGAAATAAAAAATAAAAGGTGCCTCCCTTCCTACTCTTTCTCTGTCCACAAAATTAGACAATGAAATGCCAAAGTACTGACAAGTGACAACTCATTCTATTAATAAGGGGAATATAACTCTAGGCTAGACATTTTCATGCAACAAAAATTTCCTCATCCCCATAATTACCACGGGTTCCAAATCAGTCTCCCGTCTCAACAAAAACCTTGTCCAATTAAAAGTTACCATCCCACATAAATGGGAGAAGCAATGTTAAATTTAAGGTTTCTTTAATCATTGAATACCTTATCTTGAACCAATAAAAAATAAAAATTCCTGTCTATAAACATCTAATTAACAAAATCCAATTAGTAATATGCATTAGGAGGATAATCAGGTGGAAAAAAACTTAAATGGTCAACTGCATAGCCAAGCAATCAATAGAAAGAAATATACAACTTCATATAGAAAGCACAATTCAAAGTATCCCAATTTCAAAAATATTACAACAAGAAGCACAAATTTTTACCAAAACCTAGAAGCCCATTTTGGAACTCCTCCCTCCGCACTCACCGGCAGTAAACTAAAACCCACTAAGCAGGAAGCTCTCTCCTCTCCTCCCACCCAGACCTCTCTTTTTCTTCCTACAACTATCTCCTCTCACAGCTATCTCAATCCCACATCACTATGGCAGTGCTTTCTCTAACTCATTTTCACTCTCCTTGCCACACATATTCAATACCCAGTTAAACCAACTTAATAACTCAAATGCACAATGAATCAAATACCAATTTAAACTTTTTAGAAATACAATAACAAAAAATTCCCCAAATAAATAAAAAAACCCGTAGCAACAAAATCCCCACACACAAAAATCAAATTTTATAATTCAATTTCAATACCTAATATACAGAAATCAATCTCTAATTTATTCAGTTTCATACACGCAATACCGATTAAACAATACCCGAAATTCATAATACCCAATACGGAGCTCAGAGATAGTTTGGGAAGAAGGAAGAATAAGAACGAAGAAAAACTCATAGAGACCGCAAACACAGACTTACCTGAGAATGGTAGCTCAACCGTCGTCCTTGGAGTGTCCGGTGGCTGCGAATCGCTAATGGTTTCTGTCAGTTTCGATTTTGCAAATTGCGATGGCTGAAGGTAGGTTTCTCCTTCTGCGTTTTTAGGAAAAGGGTGCTAGACCTTCGAGAGAGAAACGGTACCGTTTTGTATTCTTCCCTTGGGCTGAACCTTAAACCCATTCAATTGCAGATTTATGCTACTGGGCTGTGAAAAACGCCCATTTACATAAGCCCACAATCATATTTATTTGTGGGAAAAATTCACCGAGATCGAATTTGACATAAATACACGAGTTAGTTTTTTTTTTTTTCTTTTTATGCATGTCACCTTTGGAGATGTTTTGAATTTTTTGATAAGTTTCAGTTGAAATTAAAATTTTATTTAGTTTAGGTGTGGAATATACTAAAGTACCTTTGTTCATTAATTTTGTTTAAAAATACTAACTACGACCATACCATACCAGCTAAAAATTGACTTCCTTAGAAAGAAATGAAAATGAAATGAAGAAATCATCTTCTCCGTAAGTCATTTATTTCATAGTCAATTTAGAGTATTTCTCATAATTTTTATAAATGATTTATAATTATTTAAGATGATTTAGATTGGTTTAAATTTTATTTAGGTTGATTTTCAATAAGACTAGTGACGAACAACTTCAACACCAATTCAAATGAAATTGAAAATTGTCCTTCGTTAGAATATTATTAGGTTAGTAACTTTGTTAGTGACGATTAACTTCGTCATTATCGAAGTAAAATCACTGAAGTAGCATTTGATATTAATAAAGTCAACAATAGATAGATAATCATTATTTACTTGAGCATGACTCTCTTTCCACTATACTCAAATAGTTAAAGTAATGTCAACTTCACCATATCATCATCTTTCATGTACTCTACTATATTTGTGAACACATATTTGACCATGATATTTGTGATCTTATCAGCATTGCTGAAATACATGTCTCTTATTCTATCAAATGAAGGAGTTGCTAGAGTTGGCAATTTTAATGGGGCGGGGATTCCTCGGTTATTAGGATTGATGGGGCGGGGCCAAGGTAAAAGGAATTTACCTCATACGGGGTCGGGGAATATTATCCTTGCCCCATACCCCGCCCTATTTATATATATAATATATAAATTTTAAATATATAATTAAACTTTTTATATATTTTATTTTCTTTTCAGATAATCCACTAACCTAACCTCATCCCTCGCTCTCCTCTCACTCACCGCTCTCCTCGCTCGATCTCTCAGATATATCTCACTTTCCTCTTGCTTAATCTCTCACTTACCACAACTAATTTGATTTCTCTCTCATTTTCTCACTCAGAATACCAAATCCAAATTTTTATCCACCAATTCTCATTTGTCTCACTCACAAGATCTATATTGTTCAATTCAACTTTCACTCACCAAATCCAACAAAATCTTGAAATTGTATTTAAAATTGTAAACCCTCATAACATCAACAAACTCAAAGCCTAACTATGAGAAAACTAACTTCATGGAGGAGAATATCCAAATAAGTTGATGGATTCGTGAAGATGATGGTAATGATGAACGAAAATTAAAAGAAATTTACAATTGAGTGAGAATCAGGAGTTTTATTACTTCAGTTTCAGAAAGGGAAAACACAATTTTTTAAAATATCACTTCGGCAAAATAACAAACTGACTAAAAAAATTATTCAATATTTTCAATGATAAAGAGTATAATAATAATTTTGAGACAAAATATTAATTTCTCAAAAAACACGCCAAAAAAAATTCAATATGCATTAGACATGAATGTAGCATCAAAAATCCCTAAATACATTTGCTCAATATTATTTTTAAAAACTCATTAAATAGTATAAAGCTATTCAAAAAGTTGGATGTTGACTCTTTACTCAGTATCTCAACACATGATCATCTCATGCTTCGGAGTTTTCGGGTCGATCTCGTGCATCTATATGGCATTGACACTTAAGCACTTGGTATAAGTGTCACCGTGGCACTTCGTATTCGTGTTAAAAGTATAATTATCAAAGTTGGTATGAGTTCCATTTTTTAATTCGAAATTAATTTAAATCAACTTATAAATTTTTTAAAAAATTTTTATTTAGAATCAACGTGTGGTATTTTATTGGCACATATTCTAATATTTATATTTCTTTTTTTTAAAAAAAATTATATACAAAATTGAAGGATAATTTTTTTTATATTATACGGATGGCTTGGCCCAGCAGTTAAACACTAGGTACACCAACTAGGTCGGAGTGATTTTCTCCTTAGTTGTAATACTAGTTGTATATGACAAAAAACTATTTATACTTTATAGTATAGTTTGTATACTGGCCAAAAACAAAAAGGAAAAATAAAGGTTACACCCATGCGTCTTATCATTTGTTTTAATTTGTCCAATTTTTTCAAACTTACCATTATTATACTCTCTCTTTTTTTCCCATACAACTTAATTTTAAGTTGTTGTTTTCCCCCCTCCTTTTAAATTTACAGTGAATTAAGAAGCCTAACTAAAACTAATCTAGTGAATTAAGAAGCCTAACTAAAACTAATCTAACTCATTAAAGTTTGAAAGTAAACCAAATGCACAGTTGCACAGAACAAAGTAAAAAAATTAACGAATTAAAAATAGAAAACCAAAACCATAAACGTCATCAAATGGGTGGGTGCCCCATAAATTTGAAATTTTATGCCTCATAATTGGTTCAATTTAGATGTGGGACTTGAAAGAAAAAAGATAATTAATTTATTTTGGTTAAGCAATATAGAGTCGATGCATGTGAGACAATATTTCTGAGAGAAGAAAATGAGAATGAACAAAACCTTAGGTTAAAAAGTGGGCAAAATGATTAAGCGCATTGTTTACCATATATATGCTTGGAAAGTGGTGAAAACGAAATCTTCCAAACCATGCTTTTTGGACTTTTGGGTTTCATCAAATCCAAATAATATTCCATTTTATCAGTGGGGTTCCACCAAATTACACACAAAATTTACAACAAAGAAAGAATATGGAAACTTCTAATTTATATAATTAATATGGACGGTGTTGTTAGGAAATGTTGCCATTTTTTTATAAGAATACGAAGAGAAAGTAAGAAGAGACTGTCTTATCTTTGATGTGTAATTCATTTGAGAAATATGCACAAATTTCAAATATCTCTTTTATGTATATTCATTTTTTTTTAGTCTTAATTTTAAGACTTGTTTTTCTCCGATTATTTAAAAATTGGTAAAAGAAAGGGACAACTAGTTCCATGCAATGCATCTAGAGGACTTTCCAACTTTAATTAAATATAGATGAAATTAATTAAACAAACTTTATGACGAAACTTGGTGTTATAATTAAATACACACACATAATTAATAGTGAGGGGTTTGATGGCAATGTGTGCCTAATCCAAGCGTGTGCGAGGCGTGTTGCACATAAAAAGTGATTAACATGATGAACCCTAACTAATTAGGGTTGACTGACTCATCCAAATTAGAGAGCAGAAACTTGGGGGGTCTTAAAGGGTCAAAAAGTTTTTTCTTAGAAAGGTAATAGGATTTGTGGTCAAAGTAAAGAAGAAGTACTTGCTAGAACATATATTCATAGCACCCAAAATTAAATTATTTTAATGCTTAGTGTAAAATTAAAGATTAGGATAAGGAGCTTGCAATTAATTAATTAATTTAATTATTATTCTATGTAATGGAGTTTTAGTACTTTAATTAGTCATGATCATATGATATAATGTTGAAGTAAAACCCGACATAAGCTCGAATAGTCGGTAGTGCACTACAACCCTAAAGTTTTAAAGCTAAATTAAGACGACAACTAGGTTGGTTTACACTTTTCTTCCAAAAGTTTTTGATGTGGATATGCAATTTGGAGGTGTGCTAAGCCACGAAATTTGGATTGATGATGTTATATATCTTGCTTCTAATTAAACGAAAAATAAAAGTATAGTTATCACTTGCATAATTTATTTAGCTAGGTTTAAGATTACATTAATTTCAGTGCAAATTCATAGCTAGCTAGTAGTGTATCCAATTTCTTGTTGGAATACAATTAGAAATCAATTTTTTATATATATGTATTTCGTGGAAGACAACTAATTCTTCAAATTCAAACTAGACAGCTTGTGGAATAGGTTGCTGGTTTAGTTTTCACAAGGTTTTGAGTATTAGGAACAGGTTGTCCCGTTTTAATTGGAAAATATATTGGCAAAGTAGAAGTTGTAATATGATAGTTGATTTTGTAGCTAATATGATTTTTTGAGGTAGATAGGTTCTCTTTGGAGAAGCTCTCATCTTGTGTTTTGGTTCTTATTATGGTAGAGTAGGCCTCTACTTTTCTATAAATCCCTATAAATCCCTGGGGTTGTTTTTGTGCTCTATGCAATTATTATCTTTATCAAAAAGAAAAAAAAATTCAAACTAGATAGCTCGTTCTCTACTCTCTTCCTCTTTCTATAGCCAAAAAACTATAATATTCCGAAATACATAATTCTTTCCTATTAAGATTATACTATATATTCTTTTTTATCGACATATATGCTATTATTCTTTTTGTTTCATTATGATAAAAGGGGAATACGTATTCTGTGAGTACTATAGTTTTCAAGATGTTTCCCAATATTATTTGTCAACCTTAATATCACATTAATTCATTGGTAGACAAAATAATAAATGAAGTCTAATTGAATGTTATAGTAAATTATCATATGTAATATCACATTAATTGAAAATTAAAGTTAAAAAGTTTTTTTATATCCATAGCTTTATTGGTTGCATAACGAATTTATGCATATAATTTATAATAAATAAATAAACATAGCTAGCTTACCTTTAAAATATGTTAAATTTTGTAGGTTTAATTTTGTTTTTCTTTTCTTTAATTGATGAATTTGACACCCCTCTTTACATTTTTCTCTTTGCTATAATGGCGTCTTTTATATGCAATCTATGATAATTTTTGTTTTCAATAGTGAAATTCTTATACAATTCAATTAAACAACGAATTCTAATTTTATAAAAATACTAAATAACAAGAATTTTAGAATTCGAATTTCTTTACAATGAACAACTGGCAGTCACATTACTGTTTTCTAAGTAATATAGTAAATAATGCAACACATAATTGTCAAAATATCTAGTTTTATGGGTAGGCCGATAAGAAAAATGTGATAATTATATCATAATGAAAATTTTGAAAATAGATTTGGAAACTTCTTCTGGACCTTTGTCAACTCTTATACATGATAATCTAAAAGAAATAAAGATTAATAATAATAATAATAATAAGAAGAAGAATTTAAAGAAGTTTTATTAAAAATTTTAACAAATTAAGATAACAGTTGATGTGACAGACGTTTTTTAGTGGCAATTTATATATTCGATTGAGAGATGAACTGGTAGTACATCATCAAATCAATAACACTGCATTGTGATAAGCAATTTTAATAAAATTTCTGTCTTATCTTGGTGATGTAAGCAAGCAAAAAGTGTTTCATGTCACAGAATTGGACCATAATATCATTGTGACAAGCGCCCAATGGCCACGGTTTTTTGAGAATGAATTGGACCTTAATATCACAATTATGCAGCAAAAGATGGCAGGTACGGTCAAAGAAAATTTGAGAATGAATTGGACCCATTTTTCCATTGATTAAACTTCATTAAATTTATGGAAAATACGATATTTAATGGTCTTAAATTATTAATTTGTTTCATTACTTTTAACCGACCAAGGTAGATATGGTCAACCTCATAGACTTGTGGAGTCAAATTAATTGGCGTTTGCCCCTTGTGCTCTACAGCCATGATAATCACTACTGATCTTAAAAAGTATATAGTTCAATTATTTACCTTAAAACACTATTTTAAAATGGCTTCTCTGAGTTTGAACAGACTTGAGAAAAAAAAAGAAAGAAAAGGGAAGCTTCTATGTTTCAGTATGTAACATAGATTTCACCGTAAACAAGAAAAAGAAAAAAAAAAAGTTATGTGAAATAGAATAGTTATACACAT
The DNA here is from genome assembly GCA_007844105.2 of Rhamnella rubrinervis. Classification (NCBI taxonomy): domain Eukaryota; kingdom Viridiplantae; phylum Streptophyta; class Magnoliopsida; order Rosales; family Rhamnaceae; genus Rhamnella; species Rhamnella rubrinervis. The sequence continues at coordinate 6,724,552 of CM017574.2, read as the reverse complement.
TTTTATTAGATAAATTTTAAAAGAGTTCCCTTTACATTTTTGCATGTTAGCCCCACACTTCGAAAAACAAAATTATAATTTAGCCCATCATATTTCGATCTTGTTGCAATTTAGCTTCATTTGTTAATGAAACCATGATATTTTTTCAAATTGATCTAATAATTTCTATACATTTAGAAAGTGTCTCCCCAGGCGACCTGAAGGGCATGCTCTCCTGTATACACTTTTTTTTTTTTTGATAAAAAAGAATTTGCATTCAAATGAGAAGAAAGCACGAAAAGCTTTCGTAGGAAAATTATAAGCTACCAATAATTTTGTCCACACTCAAACAATTAAAAAAAAAAAAAGAGAGTTCATCTACAGAAAATTTATTAATAAAAAATATATATTAATCGACAGAAAATATTTATAAGTTTGCAATCAAATTTGCTTCGTGAAACAACTTCCACAATAACCGAATTTAGTCTCCTATATATACTCGATGCATTTAGAAGTTATCAACTTTTTAAATGCAGTAACTTTTAGAGTGTTCTCTGTAGAAATTGAATGCTGATTAATAAAGAAAGGAAGCACCTCTCTAACAACTTGGCCAACTTCCTCATGGGTTGAAGTAATTAATTTAACATAAGCATAAATTTATCAAAATTTTTATTAAATAAGGGTAAATTTTGCAAATTGTCATTAAATAAATTTTCATTAAATTTACATTTATATAGAGTTTTACTATAAATTAGCCGCGGAATAAGGCGTAAGATGGTCAAAATTTTGTAAATATTTCTCAAAATAGAGGGGTTAATTTACAAATAGAGTAAAATGGAGGGGATATTTTGAAGTCTACCTATTTTATTTTTTTTTATACAATATTACCAGACATTGTTTTCAAAAAAAATTGTCTATGTCCTATTTTTGTAAAATACTTTAAAAAAACAGAAAACAAAAAACATGTCCAAATAAAATAAAATTGATATATTTTATTTTTCTGATAGAAGTTCATGGTATTTTCCTTTTGTTTTTTATGTAACTTTTTTTATGGAGATAAAATAAATTGATTTAAGTACACATGGGTGAGAGGAAGTGATGTCGCATGCACATAAAGGTGAATGAAAAAGCTAGATGTTGCCTAAAACCCATACATAGGTCCATATGCTTAATTAATTAGAATAACTACATATGTTTAGTGCTAAATATTCTCATAATTAGATTATTTAAAAGCAAATGCACTTAAATATGTACCCCCTTGTACATATACAGACAAAAGTGAATCAAAATAAAAATTTAGAAAAAAAATATAAATTAAAGATTCAAGTTCCGTAAGCAATTTTTAAAACAGATCATCATGCACCATTTTTCTTCCTTATTTAATGAATTACTCTAGATATTAATTAATGCACTTGGTATTATAATGAATATATATATGGTACTTTAATGGTTCTTTTGCTATCTAATTCATTTCCTTCCTATTAATTAATTACTAATGAAATTATGAAAAGGAAGCTTTTGGTGAGTGAAAGACATCCACTTCAAGCACTTTACCGCAATCAAATTTAAAAAATGAAAATTGAAAGTAAAGAAAGAAGCATCATTATTTATTATTAATAAATACAAAAAAGTAAGATTATTTTTAGTGCCTTGTAGTTAATCCTAAGTTCCACCAAGCTAGCCCCATGTTTTGTTCATTATTCCCTTTTTGTGAAACTTGGCTAATTTTCATATGGAAGATCTCAAAATAAATTAGAGAAGAAAGAAATTTATTGTCCATAAAAATAGATATGATCTAACTAGATTCGATTTATTTAAGATTACACTTTAATTATTAAGCAAAAACCAAATTGATAGTTTAAGTATATTTTTGAGCATTGTTAAAAGAAAATGCCATGGTAAGTAACGTACAGTTGAACCACTTAATCATAATTAATTAATTAAATTGTGTAATTAAATTATAGTTTAGTCCATAATGAAAAGGACTAAACTTTCAATGCCCATGGATGATATATCTATCATACTAGCTGTACAGATAAAATTAATGATCTCAACCATTTGCCTTGCAACTAATAATATACTAGCAAAAATCTTGTCTGTACGAAGAGATATTATAATTCATCAATTGATAGGATCCTAGGAGATTGTACTTTACAAATTTAATATTTTTTAATAAATAATAAAAAGGAAGTGACAATATCCTTTTAATTTGTTTAATTGGGTTTCAGTATATATATATATATATATATATATATAATTGGACGTGTGCAAAGTAACTTCAATAATAGTGAGATAAGAAATGATGTCATCAGCAATCTCACTCTTCTTACATTTATTAGTTTCCTTCAAAGTTGAAAAGTTAAATACGGCTGAGATATAAATAAAATTTATTAAAATTTAAAATCTATAATTTTGCATTCATAAAATAATAGAAATCATAATTTTTTTTTTGGTGAGCCATATTTTTTAAGACATAAAAACTTTTATATGTACAATAATAAATAAAATGAATGAAATTTACTTTAATTTTATGGACAGGAGTGGTAAAATAAGTACAAAATTCCTTAAAAATATAATTTCTAGAAATTAAATTGATTAGAAGGTATAGAGAGACGAACAGAGATTGTTAGAACAACAGAAGAGAGGATTGTGATAGGTTAAATTAATTGCGGCTAGTTAACCAATGAGTAGTGCTTCTTCATTGAACAGCCAGATAGAGAAACATAGCTTTCTTTGCAAATCCCACTTAAAAGTATCTTTATATTTAAACTCGGTTTTAATCAGCCTACCAGAAACTTAATTTGAGCCAATTAACTGTAGCTTTGCATGTTCCACCAACCTAATTAAAAGCCTAAACAACCTATGAAATATATAATTCATATGTAGGAAACTTAAATTGAGATTTGAAAAAAAAGACGTACATATATTATGGTGCCATTTTATAAAATATATATGTATATAATAAGTACTATTTAATATGCTAATCAGCAGTTTTTTTTTTAATGGAAATTATACTTTATGTAAATGAAATTATATAATTCAACAAGTTGTCCTGGCCAAGGATGAAATTAATTTTCATTTCAAATTATATATATGCTTATAACAAGAACGACTATACTGCAATTTTACATTTATTTTAAAAGAATGCTACATGTATAAAGATGTTTTTCAACTTTATTTTCCAATTGTTTACCAAAAAAAAAAAACTTTATTTTCCAATTTGTTAGTTAACAAATTAATATAACCCAATAAATCATAAATGAATTCTAAATGGAGGTCAATAATAAAATATTAACTTATAATGTTAAATCAATTAAGAAATAAAATTGAAAAACTTCTTTTATCTTTAATTTTATTGTAAATTTTTTTCTAAATATATATATTAGATCACTATCTTCACAATTTGGGTAGTTCTAAATTATTTTAAAGTGTGTGGAAAAATCTTAATTCAGACCGATAATTATAACATTTTGATCGAGTACTTAATTTATTGTCGTAGTAATTAAGAAGTAAGAAAAGAAAGGGAAAAAATGATATGATTAATTGAAGCTAGCATGCATTATGAAAATATTTTGTGTTAAATATTAATATGTAGGGCCAAGAAACTTTGATGAGATCTACATCAATGAATCTTGATCAAATTTATTGCATTTTGGAAGCAAATCTTATATATACAAATAGATACAAAATAGTATATTGAAGAGATCTTGGGGATCATTCTAATTGTAGCATCATTTCTAATTTAACAAAAGTTAATCTCTTGGAGCCTTTGGGATCCAAGTCAGATACTTTGGTGTGCAAAATTAATATTCCTTGTCAAAATCAACCAAATTTTTGGGATTAAAAACCAACCTTAATTTTAAGGCTAGAATTGACATTTAGAGGTGCCAAAATCAATTCATTGGCATTTTGGTGTCCAAAATCGACCTTGTGAAAACTAAAATCAACTGCTGTCATTCAAAGTGGTCTTTCGGTGTCAAATATTGAGCTTTTAGTGTAAAATATTGAATTTAAGGGTCAAAAATCGACTTAATGTTGAGAAAGATTGAGATTTTGGTGGAAAAATTGATTTTTACATTTTCGAATCAAAATCGTCCTTATGGAAATGGAAATCACCTTCGGGAATTCAAAATAACCCTCTAGGTGTCAAAGTCGACCGTTTCATGTAAACATCGAACGTAAAGCATAAAAATCAACCTTTTGGCACTTCAAATCGGGCTCAGGGTAAAAGAAACGGCATTTTGGTAAATAAAAAACAATCTTTTAAAATTAAAAATCGATATTTTTAATGTAAAATCAAAATTTGAGGGTTAATAATCAATCTCATGGCATCAAAACTCAAACTTTGGGTGGAAAAATTTATGTTATGGTATCAAAATCAACTTTATGAGGCCAAAAATCAACATTTTAAGACAAAAACTTAACATTTTGAATCTAATGTCCACGTGTTTGAAACCAAAATCGACTTTGTGTGACCAAATATTTTCTTTAAAGAATCAACAATAACTCTTTGAGAGCAAAAGAATCTATATTAGAAGTAATTTTTAAAGGCCAAAATCAAACTTTGGGTTTTTAAGGGTAAAAAAAAATTTGATTTTTTTGGATTCAAATTCCACGTTTTTAGATTTAATAATTAACTTTGAAATTATTAGATATTGGAGAATTCAAATTCAGGTTTTTATGAAAGAAATAATAGTTTTTTTTACCATTGAGCTGTATGCATTGGAATTGACTAGTTGATTGTGATATTAAACTCAATGAAACAAATCCCAATGAATCTTGATCAATTTCATTGCCTTTGTAAGCAAATCTTATACGTAGATACAACTGCATATGTAAGATATCTTGGTGCATAAAGTTAATTAAAGCACATCACAATTAATTAACATTATGGCTCTCTCTCACCTCCCTAGTGAAACTCCAACTCAACCAAAAAAATCAGTCCCAAAATATGATTTTTCTAATCATGGTGATGATCAATATATTGAATTAGAGATCATGTTCAGTTTAAACCAATTCAAGGGCTAACAAAACACCATGCCCAAATTCCACACACATCATCATTATTTTAGTTTCCACAAAATAATAATAATAATAATAGTAAAAAAATAATTGTTTCTAGAAACTTTGAGGCTTAAAATTGCCACATAACATTCCCTTCCAATTGAGAAACAAACAAAAGCAAAAATGAGTTTTGAATTTAAAAAATAAAAAATATAAAAAATACTAAGGTGACAAACTAGGTGCTTGGAAACCCCACATCGTCATCATCCTAAATTTTATCCTGATCTGCTTTGAAAGACATCCTTAGATTAAAGAAAAAAAAAAAAAAAGAAAAAAGGTAATAGAATAAGGAACCCACATGAGATCCTTCTTTAAAAGCTTTTAAGCACAAATGCTTAGCTGTTAATCAAAGTTTAAGCAACAATAATAATATTTTAAGGTTCAGTCACTTTTGTTTGATAATCCGTACTAAACACGGATTATTAGTGTCCGGATACTTAAAATAATTGAAAGCAAATCAGCAAGAGATACTGTGACAATCAAAGTTAGATTTGTTTCATGCAAGGTCGGTGACTAAATTTGGTGGCAATGGAAGTGTCCCAAAAAAAAAAAAAAAAACACGAAAGGAAAATATGAGAAAGAGCAAATTATTGCCTTCAAAGTGGATTGGTTTAATTGTTTAAATTTTTTAATTAATTTGATTAGAGGGCAGAAAAAATGGATCATACGTATGGTATGATTGTTCATGAAACACATTTCAGCTAGCTTCAGCTTATAAAATTGTCATATTGATACATAAGGTCATTTTATGTTAAACTAAATAATAGCTTAAAAAATAGCTCTTTTTTTTAATAAAAAATTGCTAATATTATTTGGGATTTTTTTTACAACATCATTCCTTCCCTATGAAACTAATAATTTTGTTATTTCTATCAAAATTGCCCTTAATTAAGAAAACTCCACGAATTGAGCAATATGATCAGTTTTTATTTATTTATTTCTACTTAGTGATTTTCATACTACCCTAATGCTTTGTGAGAGGAATATCACTTTTGTTGTAGCCTTTTTTTACGTTATTATTTGGGCTATAATTGAATAGTGATGTGAAATTTGATGTAACAATATATTATTAATTAACAATTTAATATTAGTTAATAATGGAAGTTAATCATAAGTATGTGGTGAATATATACGTTATTTAATTTATAATTTTGTTTTCATTTTTGAAAAATAAATTGTAGCAAGGGAAAATTTTGTCATAATTTAGTTATTGTTTCCCAAGTAATAAGCTACTGGAAGATCATCTCAAAATAATAAGTTAAAAAAATAAAATTGAAAAATGAAAATGACAAAACAAATTAAAGAAATGGTCTCTTCATGATTAAATTTTATTATACGTCACCCATTAAAGAGTAATTCAAATAATAGAAGTAGTTGCCTACAGTATAAGATTGTGAATTTTAATTTTATTAGCTCCATCTATATTTTGATGATAAAATTAAATCAGACACCTAAATTGAACAGTTTTAATCTCTTTAAAGAATTAATCATCTCCGGTGGACTTTCATATATATATATATATATATATATATATTATATTATATTATATTATAATACTTCACAGAAATTGCATGTGAAATCCATGCCTCTAGCGGTTCACGGAGCATAATCATGTCCTAAAATGCCAAGTCATTGAACACGTGTCCCCTACTGACGTTAGCAAAACCTTAATACCCTCAATATTTTAATCCCCCAATACCCAAAATAGAATCCAACAAAATTATATTTAATCAAGATTTTATGGTGATTAAATGTATCGATCTCCTTGAGAAGTAATTAAATCCAACAGATGGTCAGTTTCCATTGGTCTCCATGTAATTTTCAACTTAAAAAATTCCACCACCCACTTTTTTTAATTTAATGTGCAATTTCTTAATGCTATGTTTCCATGGCTATTACCTCTTGGCGTCCAAATTCATGAGCCCTAAGTTAATACGTGGCACTAACCCAGATGATTCCTATTTTCTCTTTTGTCCCTCTTTAGCATCCCCCTAATATAATAAGCAATAGATTTTGGATATTTTGTGACAACATGTCACCCAAGGCCTTAACAGATTTTTAAATATCCAAAATTGAGTAAAATATTTTATCACTATCCCCACCTCCTCTAAACCACTTGATTAAAAAAAATCTTCAAGTAAGATCACACATGGATGGTCAATATTCAAAGATTGCATACAATCTTTGCACGAGTTGTACAACACTAATCTAATAAGACCCCAATTTCACTAATAAAGAAATAAATAAATGTGTCGTAGGGTAATATGTTGGTCTCTTTACAAGTGGCGATGAAAATTTGGGGAGAGATTGCCCGTACCTTAAGAGAGAGAGGATAGGGATGATTTGAAAATGACACAAATTTGACTGATGGGAAAAAGCAGAGGCATCGTTGCTGATATAAATACGCAACACACGCTAACCCAAATTTGCCATAGAATTTTGGAAGACCAAAAGAAGCACTTTAGGTCTTAGGCTTATAAGCATACATACCAAAAAAAAAACCTGAGCATTTTTTTTGGCTTCTCTTTTGTTGTACATGTATTTGGGTGTGATGGCTGATCATATGGGCTGGGGTATAATAGAAGAAGAAGGTTGGAGGAAAGGACCTTGGACTGCTGAGGAAGATAGATTGCTTATTGAGTATGTTAGGCTTCATGGTGAAGGTAGATGGAACTCTGTTGCTAGGCTTGCAGGTATACAAAAATCTCACACTCTATTTTAACAATTTTTTTGGAGCTAGAAGAGACAGGCCATGCATGCGCTATAGTTTGGTGTTGCTCATTAAGTAGCGTCTAGTATATATATTTAGTGACCAATAGGCGTAACATTGTTATTGTAATACCATGTAGGCTGAAAAGCTCTGTTTGAATTATACGCAGGACTGAAAAGGAATGGAAAGAGCTGTAGATTGAGGTGGGTGAACTACTTGAGGCCTGACCTAAAGAGGGGTCAGATTACTCCTCATGAAGAGAATATAATCCTAGAGCTTCATGCTAGATGGGGAAACAGGTAAAAATAAAACAATTATTAATTATGTCTAATTTTATTAACTCATTATAAGCTGACCATCAACAACAACAATTCTTATAAGTGTCCTAATTCCCATGTTCAGGTGGTCGACGATTGCTCGAAGCTTACCGGGAAGAACCGACAACGAGATCAAGAACTACTGGAGGACTCATTTCAAGAAGAAAGCGAAAGTAGTGAGCTCTGATCACGCCGCTCATGAAAAGGCGAAGACTCGCATTTTAAGGCGGCAACAATTCCATCTTCAGCAGCAGCAGCAACTTCGTCAGCAACAACAACAATTGCAACAGCAGCAGCAAGACTTTGAAGTGAATCAAATGGACTTGAAGAGGATCATGGCTTTGCTTGATGATCAGAATGAGCACAAAGCTCCAACCCAAGTGCCTGCTCAAGTTATTAATAATACTAAGCAAGATTTGGGGACTACTGTGTACCCACAAACAGCTGAGGAATATTATAATAATCAACAAGGGTTTTTCTACTCTATGATGCTGAATGGCAATAATGGTAATTCTGTGCCTGAGGCCTCCAATGAAGATTTTCTTTGGGATGGTTTATGGAACTTGGATGATGTCCATGGAAGTACTACTGCCTTTAATGCTGCAGTCTTTTGTGCAAATACTAGCAAAGCTACTAATTTGCACAATTTAGTCATGCCCTTCTGCTAAGTTTTAATATTTTTATTATATATAGTAGCGCTTTTCTTTATTAGTTTAAATTTTACTAGTTTTTTTCTTTCTCAACAAAAAAAGAACAAGAATTTACCAAAGCTCTTAAAATCAGGAGCTCTGGAGGTGATTATGCAATTGTGTGAAAAATTATGGGTTGTAAAAGTGGTACAATCCAGGCAAGCTATATTGTATTTTCATCTTCTTCTTTTTTTAATTAAAAATTAAATAAATCATTTAATTTTGCATGAGAAATAACTAGGATTGTTCAGTTCTCTTTTTTAAGCAAACCTTTTTTTTTTTTTAATTCCATTATATAATTTTGTTGTACTTTCTGAGAAAATTAGTGAAGGAAATGGACTAAATCTGAAGGGGAAATTAAACATTAATTAGTAAATTATGAAACTAACTTATTAAGCAATTTGTCGCTTAAAGTGTGAAAACTTGGTTTTTTTTATGTTAACTCATCGAACTATTCTCCGGGGTTAAAAGTTGGTGTATTTAAACGATGACACTTGTACTTTGAAGCACTTGGAATACTTTTACAAAATATAACTAGTTTAATCTTGGCCTGCAATTTTTAATTAGTTAATATCTTTGTCGTCTTATTCTTTAAGCTGGCTTTACATTACTAACAGATAAATGACTGCTGTCTTTGTTTGTATAATTTATTCAAATGGTCGATTCTCTGTATCAAGATAAGAACTAGCTAGATTCTCATAATTATTAATTATTTATTTTTATGTATGTATGCTTTGTGTGTGTGTATTCTATTAGTTCATCAATTATTCTAAATGAGTTCTCGAAAATAAAATTAAGACTATTATTTGTTATTAATATCAAAATCCCAAATAGGGGGCATATTTTATTGGTTTATAAAAGGTTTTTTTTACCCATTTTAGAAATATTTAGTGAAGGGTTAAAAATAATAAAGGAGGAAGTTCTTTTTTATTTTTAAAAAATTGGGGGCTAAGTCCCTTTCACCAAAACTTGGGGCGTTTTTATTTTTGATTTTCTGATCTTAATTTTTTTTTTATCTTAAAGTTTATGGCTTATATACTTCCCTCAAATGTTAGTTAGAGTATTGGTTTGTTTATCTTATCTTATATCATTTCAATAATAATAATAATACTAATACTAATAGTAAAATTAACATTAACTAATTTAAGAAAATTAAACACAAACTTAAAAAAAAAACTATTAATATGCCAATATTATATCTATTTGTTAACAAATATCCCCCTTTTTGGTCAATATAATAAAATAGCCCATTCTGAAAACTTTAAATAAGTTTTTTCTTAAATATTTTCTTTAACCAATTCTTAAATAGTTCGCACTTTGCAGGCAGTAATTTAATGACATACTACTCATCCACTAAAATAAATATTTAAACAACAATTATATTCTTTGCTTTACAAAATTATTCTATAGTTTAATTAAAAATATTTTTATTATTATTTTTTAAATATCACTTTGCACGTATTACGGGGTGTATTTAATTCAAACTTTTAACTATTTTTTTTAATGATAGACTTTTATTGACATTAAAATTTTAAAAACTTTTAAAAATCCATCAAAATCTTTGAATTTGAGAAAGAAGAATTTGAAAGTGAATTTGTTAAAATTAAGTTTATAAAAGTCTGTAAAAATCTTTAAAAGTCTATATTAAAAAGTCAATTTCATTTTAAATACCACTAAACTTTTATAAATTTTAAAATGTTTTAATTCAATATACCTAAACTTTCACATATTTTTAAAAGTTTTAATTAAATACCCTATTATTTTAATAAACTTTAAAAAGTCTCTATTAAATACACTTAAACTTTTAAAGATTTAAAAAATCTATGAAAGTCTTAATTAAATACACTAAAATGAAGGTACATGGTAAAAAAAAAAAGGCCTATATTATCAACATCTTATGAACAGAAAATATTCATATTCCATTGTGTCCATATTCTATTATGTAGTATAATTTGATTATTTTATATGGCTCCCTTAAAATTTGTTGCTTATATAAAGATAGTTAGATTAGAAGAAGGCACTTATTTGCATTTAATTGGGTAAATTTGGATTAAAATATTTAGTTTGTAATGAATATTAAAATATTTAGTTGATTGAACTACAAAAGTTGACACAAAATAAAACTAGGAATATTTTTGTTAAAAAATTGCACTATTTTTTGTGCTTATACCATTTAAAGTATTTTAATGCTAAATGTTGCTTTTTAATCATAATAAAACTTGATATAGGAAGAAATTTAAAATAATGTCATAGTTGAGGCCTGAGGGTGAACATTATAATAATCAAAATTTTAGGGGCAAATTAAAATTTTAGAAAAGTTGAAGGGGACTCTTGTAATTTTCCCAAAATCGAACCAACAACGCAAATGGAAGTTAGACACCACTTTCTGAGGTTGTCGTCAAGGATTTTCCCGCTGCATTCGAACTGATTCTAATGAACTTCAGCTCCAAAAGCAAGACTTTTACCCTCCTAACCTCCCGTTATTACACTTCTGCCACTCTGCTTCTCGACCCGCCTCTTAATCTCCTCGAATTGATTCAGCTTTCAATCACCCATCAGTCCCTGAAACTCACCCAACAATCCCATGCTCGGGTATTCACTCATGGCCTCGAGCAAAACCCTTTTCTTGCCACAAAACTCATCTCTGCATACTCTGCCTGTGGAAAACCAACTCATTCACGACTCGTTTTTGACACGGTTAAGCTTAAGAATGTGTATTTATGGAACACAATGATAAATGGGTATGTGAAAAGTGGTGCCAATGATGAGGCTTTTGAATTGTTTAGAGAAATGTGCCATGGTTATGTGTTTCCTGATGTCTACACGCTAGCCACACTAGCAAAAGTGTCTGGTGAGCTCGGTGACTTGGTTTCTGGGAAGTTGATTCATGGGAAGAGTACGAAATTTGGATTTGTTTTTGAGACTGTTGTTTCCAACTCCTTAATGTCAATGTACTGCAAATGTGCCGACTTTGGTGATTGTCGGAAGGTGTTTGATGAAATGCCGTGGAGAAATGTGAGTTCATGGAATGTGCTTATAACAGGATATGTGGATTCTGGGAAACATATATTCGATAAGGAAATTTGGGAAATCATTAAATGTATGGAGATTGATGGGTTGAAACCCAACGGGTTTACCATTTCAAGTCTTTTGCCTCTGTGTGGTGGTGATTTCAGGAATTGGGATTATGGGAGGGAGCTCCATTGTTATATTGTGAAGAATGAATTGAATTTGAATTTTCAATGGGATGTTCACCTGGGATGTAGTTTAATTGATATGTACTTGAAGAATAATAAAGTTGCGGTTGGTAGACAGGTATTTGACCAAATGAAATGTAGAAATATCTATACTTGGACAGCAATGATCAATGGTTATGTTCATAATGGAGAATCAGATGAAGCCTTGATTCTTTTCCATGCGATGCAGGTAAAAGATGGAATAGAACCCAATAGAGTATCACTTGTAAGTGTCCTCCCTGCTTGTAACTGTAATGCTAGTTTGATGAATGGGAAAGAAATTCATGGGTTTGCGGTCAGGAAGGTATTGAGTCAAGATGTATTTTTGTGTAATGCTTTAATCAATATGTATTCCAAGTGTGGGAGCTTGGATCTTGCAAGGCGAGTGTTCGATGGTGATTCTTTTATTAAAGATGCAATCTCTTGGAGTTCAATGATCTCTGGATATGGATTACATGGAAGGGGTGATGAAGCTGTTTCATTGTATGATAGGATGGTTCTTCTTGGGATCAAACCAGACACGCTGACAATTGTGGGGGTTCTTTCTGCTTGTGGCAGGTCTGGATTGGTAAATGAAGGTCTTAGCATTTTTAGCTCAGCAGTTAACGAATATGAAATCAAACCTACAGTTGAGATCTGTGCTTGTGTGGTTGATATGTTAGGCCGATCAGGTCAGCTCGATCAAGCATTAGATTTTATTAAGAGAATGCCAGTGGAACCTGGCCCAAGTGTTTGGGGTGCTCTTCTTACTGCTTCTGTAATACATGGGAATTCTGAGATGCAAAACTTAGCTTATAGTTTCCTTATTCAACTAGAACCTGAAAACCCTTCAAATTTTATTTCATTGTCTAATTTGTATGCTTCTTCGAAGCAATGGGATGTTGTAGCTAAAGTAAGAACAATGATGAAAGAAAGAGGCCTGAGGAAGGAACCTGGGTGCAGTTGGATTAGCATTAACAGCTCCACTCATTGTTTTTATGTTGCTGATAAAGCCCATCCTTGTTCAAACTCAATCTATGAGATGCTTGATTGCCTCATATTAGCAATGAAGGGACCCAGCTATTCTCTTGATTTTGAAACTCAAACGCAGACTTCTTGATGAGGTAATTTTTCTTCTTATTACTTTTTCTTTTCTTTTTTTCTTTTTTCTCTGAGACAGAGGATATCTCAGAACAGCATGTTTCAGCATTTTGTTCAACCATCTATCATTCTGTGGACATATTAGTACTATTTGAAAAAGGATTAGAGTTATGCTCTCTCTTGTATTTTTGCATTTTTTTTTTTCTGTTTTGGTTTTACATTTTCAATAATATAATGTATCTTTGTTACTACATAAAGCAAAAGTAAATATTTTTGCTAGGTCGAATCTGGCTCAACCACTATTATATTTGAGAATAAACGAACGGAATGCATACATACCTGTTTATGTATGAGATATTTGAAATAATAAGCTGATATTCATACTGTCACTATTCCTGAAGTAAATTATGCTGGCTCATTTTGTTTTTCTTTTGTTTTTTTTTTGTTTATAAAAAAATTGTTAACATTCTCTTGTAAGTGTGGATGTATTGATCAATATTTCAAAATTGAAGATAACATTCACTTTGCAAAGAAAAAAAATTGTAGTACAGCAAAATCACCTCCTTTTTCCAGATATTAAAATTTACAGTGTTACAATCTCAGCTTTGTGACAGACATGATAAAGCCGCTATTGAGAGATGGGAAACTCATGTAAGTTCCATTGCTTCCTGTCTTCTTACCCCCTTGCTCTCAATAAGTATGTTACAGAAGGAAAACCCTTGTTTGGCCATGAGCTGTTATGATAGAAAAATAGTGTTTTTAGTTTATGGACAAACAAGCTCTTGGCTTCTTCAGCTCTGCATCTCAGATTCTCTCTCACGCCTGTAGACACATACTGAATCAAAAACTACTCTTCCTACCCTTCTATTTCTCCGATTTCTTTTACTCATTCCTTTCTTCCTCTCCTTCTCAGGAATTCCTTGTGACGTGGGCAAGTGATGAATCCATAACAAAGGCACTAGAGCAGCAAGGACCTGCACCACTATACCCACAGGGAGGCACGAGTAATCACCTGACATCATTCCGATTCTAGAAGCCAATCCAACTCCTAGAAGGCCACTAAGTATCGATGAGAAACATAAGATAGATGCCAAGAAGGAAGTGAGGGATCCTTCACAACCTTGAGGACATAAACTGGCAAATAACACTGAAAAAGGTAAGATTTTGAATTGTGCAACAATTTCTGATAACCCCGAAAAACAAACGGCAAACACCTCATTTGGAATCCCCAATTTGACATTGATCTGTTTCACCAAAACAAAGTCAAGAAGTAGGGCACCAGCATACAAAATCTGAACTGCACTAGCCAAACTCCTAATGGGAACTTTTCTCCAGTGGCGGTCATAGAGTACAGTGGTGGAAAGAAGCATCAACTGACCAATCACTTTGGACATGCCAATGACTGAAGGATCAAGATGTAGACATTGTGTTTGATAGCAAAAGATAGAACCTGACAGACTTGGGACCATGACAATAGAAGCTAATATCCAAGTAAGAGGGCGATAGATGCTTTCTTCACGAACTGCCACCATTAGATCAGAAAACTTTTTTCTAGTACTTTCTTTGACTGAGCTTCTCATGAGATTGTCATCTGACAGTTGAGATAAGCCAAGAGATTCCTCTCTTGTTGTTAGTGAATTTGCAAGTTGAAAAGAAAGCAAAATGGAGAACATAAGAAACATGGTTCTGGGTGATGTTTTCATTAAGAAGTATCCACCGAATAAGTTGCCAAGGATTCCACCAGCAGCCGAAGCCATCAATGCATAGGACTGGAGGCCATTAATCTGGTGCTTTTGACCATACTCTGCAACAAGAGCATCCTTTGCTACTTCTGTAATCGATGCTCCAAAATTACTTAGAAGAACACATGCCATAAGGGTGGGAAGGGATTGGCCAGCAACAGGGATTAGCGCCAATGGCCCCCAAGAAAGGATCTGCAGAATAACTGAGAAGTTTGGACTCCATCAGGATCTTTCAATAGGCTGTCCAAGTAACCAGCTCTACAAGTTATTGCATTGTCTAAGGTACAAGTTATCCAACAGAATGAATTTAGGGAGGAATTTTTTTTTTTTGAGAAAGAATTTTCAGGAATCTAATGTGATAGAAAAAGGATTTTTCTAAAGATAGACAGCAAATATAGCATACATAAGAATAGAACAAAATTGTCTATCTTAACAAAAAACATTTGTTTCTGTTGCTTTGTCTCAAATCCAATCATGCTTCATCTTATTTCATTGAGTAATACATTGTTAAAACCATTCCATCGTGGACATCCAATAAAATTGAATGAGGATCCTTTCTTACTTTTACAACAAAGAAACGAACAGATTTACAAAAAAAATTCACCCAAAATTTTTTACTTTTCTAGGGAATCATGTTATGGCATGCAGTAACTTCACTTTCAATCATTTATTAAAAGAACTCGTGAACGTGAAAAAAGACAACTAGAATCAGGGTTTAGTTAAGAAGAGTTTAGAGAGAGAGAGAGAGAGAGAGAGAGAGAGAGAGCAAACTCAAGCAGAGAAAGAATAAAAGAAAAGTAGGCTAATAAACTATTCAACAAGCTATTCTAATATGTTTTCCAACCAAAAATAATACTAATACTAATAATAAGAATGCTATTCAAGTATGTGAAATAATTTAAACAGATATAACATATACTTAAAACAGAAGAAGACATCTTATAAGTGAAGACGAAAGATGTATATAGTATAACTTTAGGTACTTCAGAACCAAACAACAAGCACATATATGAATAACATAAAGCTAGCAGAAAGCTGAGAACATGAAAATGGTACAAATTGGTATGTAATCTAGAACTAAAATATGAATGACATGAAGGAGAAGCAATGGAAAAGTTAACCAACCTCCAATGGAAATATAAGGAATTCTATGAGCACCACCAATATAAAGTGCATCTGATAGGATTCCATACAAAGGCTTGGCCACCATGGGAAGGTTACCAGAATTCTGAACGAGCTGCAAGGTTGAAGGGTGCAAGCTAAGACTGTGAGCCATGTGGAAGTTCAAAGCCAGCCATGGGAAGCACCTAAAGCCTTGTACCCAATACCCAAATCCACACAAAACCAACGTCTCTCTGCTGCCCACACGTGGAAAACCTCTTCTCTCTTCATACCCTCTGCTTCTCTTGCTTTTCGTATAAAAATCTTGAGCCTCTGTCAACAAGGTGGCACTTTTGAAATGGGTTCTGGATTTTACTGGTTTATTGACGGTGTTTGGATCTTGGTGGTGAAAACAAAGTGTGGGTTTGAAGTGAAAAGAGGGAGTTTTCACTAATGGAGGATTTGAGAGTTTTGGTGTGATTGATAGCCGTGGATTTTCAGAAGAAATTGTTGGGTAAATCATGGTATTTGCAACTGAGATGAGAATGGAAAGAAAGCTGAGGTCCCTATGCAGGTTCTATTGACAGCACATTGAAGAAACAGACGAGGAAGATTAGAATACAAAACGAAGTATTTAACACAAAGCCACTTCGTGAATTGCTCAAAGAAGAAGAAAGAATATTATATTGAAGGGAGTGATGAGTGGGAGATCTAGAAGACCATGAGGGATGGTTTTGTAATTTCGTCATAGCAATGTAGCAGAGAGATGAGAGAGACAGACAGAGAGAGAGAGGGGGAGCTGAGGGAAGGATGAAGAGGGTTCCAGCTTATGATGATACCTTGATTACTGACGTTGGGGTTTGGTGCTTTTGGCTTTTGGCTTCCTTCTTTTACTGGAGATTTGGAGGGTCCCACAACTAACCACGCGCTTGCACGCGCTCCACGGCCGGGAATGATGGGACAAAGATGATGCTGATGGGCCCTCGTTAGGGGATTTCCTGAACGTCAATTTTCTGACCCAATCAGCGGAGTCGATGGTATTATGATGGTGGGCCCTCGTTAGGGGATTTCCTGAACGTCAATTGTCTGATCCAATCAGCGGCATCGATGGTGACCGCAGAGCTTTCCTTCTCTTCTCTTTTATTCGGCGCCGTTTTTGAATTAAACGCTTTGGAGCTGTGCGCGCGCTTCTTGTACTTGAACGGGGGATGAGAGTCGACTGCCTGTGGGCTTTATGATGTGTAGCACATTCAGCGGTACTCTTTTTAAAATAGTGAGCACCGACTTTCAAATAGGGGCGTCTCCAACAAATTTTAGAAATAAAAGTTTATATTAGCTAAGACAAGTTTAACAACTTTTCTTTTGATCTTGTTTAAATATATATATATATGTATATATATATTTTAGATTTTAGAAAAATCTAAGATACTCTTTAATTAACATTTAAACAGCATGTCTAATATTTATACCAAAAAAAAAAAACCCATATATATACCCATATTGAAATGCACATTTTAATTGTTGAATTTATACTTACAAATTTTATATTTTTATTTTGCAATCCCAATTTAAATTATATTGAATATGCTTTTAAAAGCATATTTAACAAAAAGAAATAGTATAATAAATGATATATATATATATATATATTTTTTTTTAAAAAATAAATAAATAAAGAGCTTAAGGTTATCCGATCGTGGCAATCATAATTTGTAAGTATAAAAAAAGCCATTCCTATAGTTCTTTTAGTTATTATTATGCACGAAAGTGTTTGAACATTTTTGTAATTAAATATTTAACGGACAAATCATACCCGTCAAGCTCCGTCGGTAGAGCGCAAGGCCTTGATTTTGTTGTTGTGGGCTCGAGCCCCACGGTGGGCTTGTTTCTTCTTCCTTTCCATGATTACAGCTCCAAAACAATATAAAAATAATAATAATTAAATCATAGAAGTTACATTCTAAAATAATTACATCTGCGCCATATACAACTACAATGTTTTACTTCCAAAAACGACACTTTGTATCTCAGCCAGTGCCTCCAAAGCTGTTTCCTAGCCAAATTCATATTTGCTTCTTTGTGCAACACATTACTAATCACAACTATCAATTACCAAAATGGGCCTTTCCCTTCTACTTGAAAACCAGGTTTCTTCAGTCCTTTTATGGTTTATCTAATTCAGGTGATTTCTTATGTCCTTAATACAATGAATAAAAGATGAACATCCAAGAAGCACTCTTACTTTAGGCCCTTTTATTAGATGAAGCATGGAATGACTGCCGGTTAGCCGTTGACAAGACAATGTTGTCGAAACGGGTCTGGGGATCAAGGTTCAAGATCAAAATGTCTTTCCAATAGCGAGTAAAATTCAGTCAGAGAAGAAACTTTGACATCTGGTTTGTGATCCACATTTGCATATTCTGGAGAATCGTACCTCCCACTTTCATCAAGTAAGCATGTGAATGCTCCTGCTCGCTTCCCACATGCCACCTGCAAAGTTGGGTAATCCACATGATACAGCACGTAATCAAAGAGGAGGATGTCAGTTAGGCATCAAGAATATTGCAACATGAATTTCTTAGAAGGGCACATACATCATCTTTGAGGCTATCACCAATCATAATAACTTCATCAGGTTTAACTTGCCAAGTTGAACATATATGTAGCAGCGGAGCTGGATCTGGTTTGTAAGGATGAAACTCCCTGCTAAGAGCTGGAGAAAATGTCATCTGCAGCAATAACAGATATATCAAAAGATATCGAAAACCCACAACACGCAATGGAAAGTTATTGAGCAAGAACGTAAAAATTTAATTCGTTCCTCTTGGTGAGCAACCTTCCTTTGCTATAGAACCTTCCTTTTTCCATTCTTTTTTATGTTCTTCTATTGTTATAATAATTGGTGAGAATGTCTTAAAGTTATTCACGCTCAGGGGAGACATGGTAACCCTCCAGTTGCAGTTTTAAAACAAAGGACAAATATGTTTCAAATGAAAAGTAATCTGTAAAAGAAAATAAAATGAGGTCCTCTATTCCCTCCATCTTGAAATTTAAGCACACTGCAAGGGATGAAGATCTAGTTGACTGTGCAGACTAGTCGTATTGCAGCTGCAAGTACAACTAATTCTTAGCAAAAAAAAAAAATACACACAATTAATAAAAGTTAAGGCACTTGGAATTAATATTACGGAGACAGAAAATAATGCGGACCAATATTGTAACAAACAACTCCATGTAACACACAAGAGCATTAATGTACTAGTTACTTGTGAACTTTCAATACTCTTACCCCAAACCGTTGATGAAACAAATCAACTGCATCCTTAACATTGCGTGTGATTAATCCCCTTCTGAAAATAGTACATGCAAAGAGAAGCATACTTCATATTAGTTGCGTATTTGTAAATACCACTATGTTATACTGTGATTATGCAATAATACCATGCACTCCTGAAAGGGGAAAAATGGCACTCAACTCCTCAACCTCAATCCTCAAAAGCCAAAAGGTTTAACTCAATAATTTGAACAACTTAAGCCTCATACAGGTGTAAAGTGTACATCTAATCACCTTTAACTAGAATTCCTCACCACTCAAGAGATAATATAGAACAAAATTTCCTCTAACTAGACTGATATACAAGATGATTAAACGGCACATTCCAGCCAATACCAATCACATTGAGCATATACCAAACTAGACCTGCCCAATGACTTGGTCAGGCCCTCAACATTAAAGAAAGTAAAAAAGCAAGGGGATAAATAAGCTAATGCATTCAGCCCAACAAAACTAATGAAACATTAGCAAAACACCCTCTTGAGGCCTTCATGGAGATTGTTACCGCCTAGAACATCATAAGAAAGAGCTGCAAATGTCTCACCACCTTTAGAAATACAATAGTAAACATGCAAGGCACTCATTGAAAAGTAAATGGCAATCAATGAATGCCATAAAAGAAGGATTTGAGGACCTAAAATTTACTAAAACAGAGTCACAAGAATAAAAGGCAGAACTCCCCCAGATAGATTCAATTTCTAAGACATTTAGAATAAGAAGAATATGATGCGCCTAATGTAATAAAGGAGATGTAGGGCTGGGCTCACTTGCTATAGACAATGCAATGAAAAAACACGCATTGGTTTCAGAAAGGTAAATCGTTCACGAATAAAAAAATAAAGAAAAATAAACAAATACCAATTTATGGAAAGTGTGCTTTGATTTCTTATCATTCCACTAACAATTAGAAGCTTGATCCTAAAATACTAACTACAAAGCTCACTGCATTGCATTTAACTTCGTCCCAATGAAATCTTATTACGTGATGCAACAAAAGGAACAAAAGTGTAACAAAAGCACAAGAATCAAATACTTAACAGAAAAAGGTTGTGCCTGACCTTATTTTCTTAGAATCAAGAAAACCACAAAGCTCAGCCGCACCTGCACCATGGTTCAACCAAATTTATTAAATAATTTCAGTTTTTTTATCTTTAAAGTGGTTCATTGGCATATGAAAAACACACTACAAAGCTCAAGCAAAATAGGACTCGACTTCTAGCATCAGACATTGGTAGAAGAACCAATAGACAAAATTATTATTTACTAAACCACATAAAGTGGGGAATTGATAACCAACAGGCCTACACTTTTACTACAATTTCCTGAACTGACATAATATATATAAATGTGCCTCTAATAACCAGTGAATAAAATATAAATTGGGTGAATTAAAGTTTATATTTTTATAACTCCTACATTCATACACTGATTATTATCGTTTAGGGAAAGAAAAAAAGACACTTTCCATTTTTCTTATAACACTTTCTATGCATAGAAACACAAACCCAGAAACAAGGTAAGAATTCTTATACCAGGCATGATCTGAAGGCGATCAAGTCCCTGGCGCTCGTAATCAGCTATAGTCTCATAAGCCTTTCGCTGCTTCTCGGGGCTCCAATTCTCAATTAGCTTCAATATATCGATCCCGGATGGGCTCTCAGCTTTAATTCTTCGGTACTCCTCCTCACCAAGCACTGTTTTATACATTGCTGCGAAATCGATCACTGGGACTGTAAGAGTCCCATCCATGTCGAACACCACGCCCCTTAGGCGTTTTCTGGGAGGGCTGGTGGTGGGATGGCTGGTAGTTAAGGATGAGATATTGGCCATGGAGATTCGAGATATTGGTTTTGGGTGGAAGAGAGAGATAGCTCTGGATAGGTTCAGTGGCATCGAAAAGAGAATTGGCAAGGAATTGGTGTGGAGCATTTATGTTGAACCCAGGTAGTGAAATTGGCAGTAAGATTAAAGATTTTTAGTAGAAAGTAAAAACTGCTTTGAGACGATTTCACTGTTTGTTTCTCGGGAAAACTGCATAGGTAAAAAAATATATAAAAATATAGGATATAAATAAATAAATAAAAACATTTAAAAGTTTATATATTTATATATTTTTTAACACAAATTATTTATTTTATTAAATAATATTTATACTTTTTAAAACGCAAGAAAAAAAATATAGGATATAAATGAATATATACATTTTCAAAATTATATATTTTTTAAAACACAAAAATATATATATACACACTTTGTTCTAAGAACCCGCCGTTCTTCTTCGTCCTCAGTACTCGGTCCGTGAATTCTGAGGGATTACTTCACCGGTGAAACTGCTTCTGGCCTGCAAGTGTATAAGCATGACCGGTGAACCAGTCTCTGTATCTACAGCTCCCTCGAAGAAGAACACCAAGAGGAAACGAACAGTACAACAAGACGCCGAACTTGAACAGTTCGACTCGCTCAAGTGGAAACCTTCTCTTTCCGGCGACGACACATTCTCTCTTCATGTCGGCTCCAATGAGCTCGATGGAGGTTTGCCTCTTACATTTTTGATTCCTTGATTGGGTTACCAGAAACCAGTAGGAAAACTAAGAGTTGAAAGAAAGAAGATTTTATGGAATTAAATTACTACTGAGCTTGAGCTTGTTTGAAGAATTAAGGAGGAGAGGACATTGAAGAAAAAAAAGAGAAGAAAAATCCAAACTTTCTCAATGTGTGTTTTAAGTTGTGAATGGTTCACCATTTTTTTTTTTTTTTTAATGAATGTAGGTTTTCTGTCTCTTGAAGAGATTGATGAAGTTGAATATGGCTTAGAGATTCCTAAACCTGAAAGAGAGAGCAGGAAGGAGAAGACTAAGCCAGGTAAAAAGTCGAAGAAACGGAAGAGCAGCGATATTGATGGCCATGGTGGTGATGGGATCGAGGCCGAAGTTGAAGAAAAATTGGAAAAGAATGAGAACGTGAAGGCTGAAAAGAAGAAGAAGAAGAGGAAGAAGAAAAAGAAAGCAAAGGGAGCTCAGAAAATTGAGGATATTGAGGGCAGTGGCGGTGAGGGGATTGAGGTTAAAGATGAAGAGAAAGAGAAAGTTGGAAATATTGTTATTGAACAGAAAGATAAGAAAGGTAAGAAAAAGAAGAAGGTGGTGGAATCTCTGAGAAATGAAGGATCAGAGGCTGGTTTGTATTGTACTTCTCAATATTTGATAGAACAAGTTTTATCAGTTATTTTCTTAAACTTGTGTATGGATTATTGAATATATTGTTCAACTGCATATGATTTGTAGGATTAGTAATGGATTGTATTGAACATGGGTGTCTGTGATCGTAGTTATCAATGGCGAATATGACAGTGGAGAAGAGCCTGTTGATGATGCTGAGTACTATGCATGGAATGAGTTGAGACTCCATCCGCTGATTATGAAATCCATATACAGGCTTGGGTTCAAGGAACCGACGCCAATTCAGAAAGCTTGTATACCTGCGGCTGCTCATCAAGGAAAGGTTGGCTGTTAATATTCTTTCAAACTTCTTGGAGAAGTTATGACTACATTAGGCTCGTAACAACATTCATTTGTTTGAGTGACAGGATGTTGTTGGTGCTGCCCAGACAGGGTCTGGGAAAACACTGGCTTTTGGGTTGCCCATTTTTCAGCGTCTCTTGGAAGAACAAGAAAAGTCTGCAAATATGCTTGAAGAGAAAGGTGAGGAAGCAGAAAAGTTTGCTCCAAAAGGTCTTTTACGGGCTCTCATTATTACTCCTACGCGAGAACTTGGACTTCAGGTAATGCGGTCATCTATTAGTTGCTTCTGTTAACGCCATCTCATTTCTTAGTTGCCCAAGCATAGTGGATGGTAGTGGAAATAGTCGTATCTTTACTATTGGAACTTAATGTTGTGCTGTTTTTGCTTGCTATAATTCTTGTCTTTATCTTTGCTAGTTCTTTAGTCCTGGGAGCTTGTTTGTTTCTCATTCATTTGATTGTGGATAAGTATCTGCTTTTGACAGGTTGACTTGTGATAATCCATAAAACTCTGAGTGCAGCCTTTTGGAAATGCATTGTAAACTGATAATTTTTCAGTCATTTTTTAAATGCTTTCTTCATTTTGCTTATTAAAATCTGTTGTAGAATACTTGAATTGTTTTCATTTAGTCGAAATTGAGGGTTTTTTGAACATCCAAATAGATGCTTCTTTTTATTAAAATTGTAGAATCAGGGTAAAATAGCATTCTCTAATGCTCCAAAAATGAAACTGGAGGACAAGACAATATTATTACAATTGGTGAAACTGATGTTCAAAATACAACAATTTCGGGGGTTTTCATCTTCGTTGTTATTAGATTTAGAAAATTCATATGGGGGCTTTCATTTCTTCTCTTACAGGTCACTCAACATCTGGCGGCAATTGCAGAGGGTCTTAAGGTTAGAGTAATATCAATTGTTGGAGGGATGTCAAAGGAAAAGCAGGAGAGACTTCTAAAATCAAGGCCTGAGATTGTTGTTGGAACTCCAGGTAGATTATGGGAATTCTTGTCTGAGGGAGAAGAGCATCTAGTTGAGGTCAGTACTCTCATTTAGGCTTATATAACTGAGATGAAGCTGCATATTGGACTTGTATGATATCTCATTTATTTAGTGCATAAGAAGTTTATAATTTACTATGCAAATTATACTTTCCCTAAAATATTGTTCAATACTAACAAAGTCAGCATCTATGTACTGTTAAATATACCAGTATGTAAGTTCTCCATCTATTAATTGTTAATGTTTCAAGAAGTAATGTATTTTATTTGACTTGATGATCTCCAATTATTTCCGCTTTTCTTTCTTTAACTTGACTGTAGATAAGAATTAACTGGCATAAGAAATTAGTCACCTTTAAATTTGAGAAACTGTCTGAACTGATATATAAAGAACTTTATGTTACAATTTAATTGAAAGGCCTCGAGGGTGGATCTGAATTTGGGACTTTGAATATATATGCATATCTATATAGGTAGTTTTTCTTTGTTCTCTTCTTTCTGTATATGTACATTATATATCCGCCTAAGGTGTGTTTAGGTGTCTATGTATTTGTCTCTTTGAACAGATATCTAAAGAAGTTTTAGATGTAATTGGATGAGAAGGCCTTCAAGGGTGGAGATGGATTTGGAAATTGGATCTTGCTATATATATGCATATTTTAACTAATGTATGTTTCTTTCTAAAAACATGTGTACTTGTAACTTAAAATATATTGACAAATGCATTCTTGGTTGGTGCATACCTAAACCATTGCTACTCATTCCTCTACTCCCAACTCCACTTCGATGAATCAATGATCAATACTAAAAAATCTATTGCAATAAACCATTATTATTTGCAAAAATGCCTTTAGCTTCACTTCTGCTATCACTCTACCTCTACTTCACCAGCAAAACCAAGTTGAAAGCACTATGGGATCCCAAGACTTTTGGTGTACAATCATTGAGGATTGTTTATAATGAATTTGAAAGGAAGATTATTTGCACAGTGGCACTGGATGTGTTTTGCATTTGGGATTGTACTTATCAGGATATTATGGTTGAGTTGGTTTAAAAACATACTGTCCAATTGTTTTGATGTTCTTGAAAGACTAGTAATTTATGGAAGTTCAGTGTTAATTAAGAAATGTAATTCATTACTTATGTTTTAACTGTTAAACCCAAGTAGAAAGCATTTGCAAGTAATTTGGATATGCTCGTTCAACACAAGTGCAAATTAAAATGAAACTGTGTTATGACCCCATCTTTTGTTTTGCAGTTACATTCATTGTCCTTTTTTGTGCTGGATGAAGCAGATCGAATGATACAAGATGGACATTTTCATGAATTGCAATCAATAGTTGACATGCTTCCTAATACCACTGATTCAATGGAAAGGCATTCTCAAAACACGCAAAATTGTATTACAGTTTCAAGTGTCCAGAGAAAGAAGAGACAAACATTTGTTTTTTCTGCTACCATAGCACTCTCTGCTGATTTCCGTAAGAAGCTGAAACGTGGTGCATTGAAACAAAAGCAATTAAAGTCTGATGGGTTGAATTCTATAGAGGCTCTATCTGAACGAGCAGGGATGAGAGACAATGTTGCCATCATTGATTTGACGAATGCATCTATTGTGGCAAATAAGCTCGAGGAATCATTTATCGAGTATGTGCCTTTTTTTCTGTTATCCAGCATCTGATCTCATTTTCTCATAGGAAGTCGATCATTGTTATGTGGTCCGTGGGGCCATGGAGATGTTTTCTGTAGTATGTTATCTTTCATTGCATGCTGTTGTTGTGCATTGGCTTTTGTCTTTAAGATTCAAGGGGAGTTTTGTCAGCAAAGCTTTAAATGCTGACACATAGCTTTTCACATCTCTGTGATGTAGTTAAAGTCACCCAATTTTTTGTGGGGATATTGTTGACATGTGGAATTATAAGTAAGTCATAGTCCTGGGTCATAAGCATAAGAAATATGTATTGTTGCAAAGATTGTTAAGAATAGGACTTAACTATGAACCTACCAGTAAAGTATATTGTATTTGGATTGGCAGAAAGATTTTGAAAGATAGAGCTTTTGCTATTGCTTTAGAGTTACATTCATTGTCTTTCTAGGATAGCCAGGCATGCCTTTTACTCTTATGCCATAATCTTGTAACGTGTTGTTCAATGTGACATCTTTACCTTAATAAACAGATACTCACGTATATAAATATTGGATAGTTAAGTTCAAAACATACCTAGTTATCTTACTGTTCTACCTTGAATTCACACCCATTTTCGTTGAGGCCTTATATTGTGTTTATAGGTACTTAATGAGCTATTGCTTGTTTCTTTGTGCCTTTATTTTGCTGCTATGTTAAATGATAGAAATTTTCTTTCATCCTTGGAAGTCTTATAGAAGATATATCCACTTCTGAAATGTATAATAATGTCGTGCATTCATATGTTATGAGTTGTATTTGTAATTATACTGTAATGCTTATTCATTGTAAGGCTACTAATCATTATGGGATGCACAGATGCAAGGATGAAGATAAAGATGCTTATTTGTATTATATTTTGAGCGTTCATGGACATGGCCGCACAATTGTCTTCTGTACATCAATTGCAGCTCTACGGCATATATCTTCTATCTTGCGCATTCTTGCCATCAATGTCTGGCCGCTTCATGCTCAGATGCAGCAGCGAGCTCGATTGAAGGTCTTTTTCTCCCTATTTACTGTTTCTTTTTCCATGTTATTTTGGTACTTGAGAAAAGCTGATATGATGGTGTGTTGTTACTTCATATTTTATCTGTTCTTCAGTGATTTTATACATTCCTGCAGGGCTTTATTATTATCACGTGTCTTTGTTACCGTCACATCTCAGGATGCATTGTGCCTAAAGCCTATTGAGAAGCAGATATAATTAGCTATTTAATTATAATACCTATGGCCCAGAGAAATTATAATACCTAAAATTTATCTTTGGTTAATCTAGCCTTCAGTGTGTTTCAGAAAAGTGAGATCTAACGTTTTGATGTCTAAACAACTAGAATTTAGAACCCTAGGCTTGCTTGGCTGGTAAATGGGTGTGATGGATGAAGTCATAACAAAAATTTTACACTTTTTCTAGAAATAAAAATAAATTGGCAGTTCAATTTATTTTGGATTTGTTGGTTTGATTAGTTCCCCAAGCTTATGATGTTAGGAGGTGTGCCAGCTATGCATATCAAGTTAATACATTAGATAGTTAAAACTCCCCTTACATGTGCAGAAAAAAGACTCAAAAGCAATGGGGGTTACTTGAATTTGCACAGAGGACTAGTTAGACATTTGGCTCTAAATATTATGCTATCTCTATTTCCTGAAAGTTTAAACTGTTTGGGAGTGGGGCCTACTATCTATAACAAGCCAACAACACATTAGGTAGCACATTTTCACTCTCTTTTAAGTGAGGTAGAATGGAAAGAATGATGTAAAGCATGGATTTGTTGACTTGTTTTATTATCATGTTTAAAGGCATGAATTAAGTTTTTTTTCCTGATGTTTCTAGTTTTAACAGTTTCCCCCTGATGTCTGTTGTGTTTAATGTAGGCAATTGATCGTTTTCGGGAAAATGAACATGGGATACTTGTTGCAACTGATGTTGCTGCTAGAGGCCTTGATATTCCTGGTGTAAGAACTGTTGTTCACTATCAGCTCCCACATTCAGCAGAAGTAAGTCAACTCATACTTCTTCACCTTGTCATGTTGAGATTTCTTATAATTTGATGCTTTGTTTTGCATTCTTTCATTTTCTTTACTAAACATTGGTTTCTAATTTTGTACTAGGTTTATGTTCATAGAAGTGGTAGAACTGCAAGAGCTTCTGCTGATGGATGCAGCATTGCACTTATCACTCCAAATGAAACATCAAAATTTGCTTCTCTGTGCAAATCATTTTCTAAGGTAGCAATTAAATTTACTTCTTTTTTCACTCTTCTAAGGTAATTCCCTGAAAAAATTAAGTGCTTTGCTTTTTGAAGATTGAGATTGTAGTCCTAGGGCCCTACTTCAAATTCAAACTAATCAACTGCAGTACTAATCTGTCTTAGTTTAAACACAATTTGGCATAAAATACTTTGCGTGTTAGGGTGGTTGGACCCATCTGATCAGAAGTTTAAGTTTTTCTTGGGCTCCATTTCTTTATTTTTGGAGAGGCTATAAGATTGCAAGTGGTATTTTGATATCCAGAGAGTGTCCCATTAGATTTTAAGTTTATTACACTTTCATCCCCTCTGTCAGTAACAATACTTTTGTCTTTGTCTGCACTGATTATTTTTAAAAAATGACTGACCTGCCTTTCTAACATATTCAAACTTCTTTATTATATTCTAAAATCATTTGACATTAAAAAAGTCAAAAGGCCTCCTATACATAAACTATATAGATATGTGGTGTTTTTTAGTGTGAAACAGGTTTGGTTAATTGCACAAATTAGAAGGGAAATTTTTTCGTTTGAAATAATTATGCTTCAACTACCTATTTGACTGGTGGAGGCAATGTAACTGTAGTTTCTGCAAATACAAATCACAGGGATTTCTATGTTTGCTTTGAATTCTAATTTAATTTGGCGGAAATATGGAAATGTTAGATTTGTACTTGTTGCTGTTTGGTAAAACCTAACCTCTGGTTTCGTTCCGTGTATTCATGCTTCTTTCTAATGGAATTATGTGGATTGGTTATCAAAATAAGTTAATGTACTTTGTTACTGAATGCAGGCCAGTTTTCAGAGATTTCCTTTCGAGAATTCTTATATGCCAGCTGTCATGAAACGTTTATCCCTTGCACGACAAATAGACAAGGTTTTGCGGAAGGATTCCAAGGTATTTAACTTGGGTTTGAGTCATCTTTATGCAGTTTTATGAGTCAGTTAAGCGGTCTGTGCCCTGCCTGGCGTCGTCTTTATCTCAAAATCAACTTGGTTAGATTTGCACTTTGTTTATCTCAATCCTGTTGTCAGTTCATGTGTATCATCTGCTCGGATGGCAAAATGTTAATAATGAATGATTGAGTTTGGGTCAAGCTCAGTAAAACTCATCACTAAAACCATGATCATATTCATTTTCACTGTACAAAATATTGAGTTAGTTATAAGTAATATTATTTACATATTACAAGTTTTGCTTAATACTTAAGTTCGTCATATGTAGTGAAACATAATATATATATATATATTTTTTTTTTCTCAAAAGGAAAAGGAACAGAAAAGCTGGTTTGAACGGAATGCAGAATCTGTTGAATTACTTATGGATGATGATGAGAGTGAGGATGAAATAGCAAAAAATCATAAGCAAAAAAAAGTCAGCTCTGCAAATTTGAAAAAGTTGCAACAGGTTTGGACTGTAAAATATTCTGATGTTTACACTGAACTGCCTCTCACAGTTTAAATGTTTTTGTGTAATATAAAATGTTTGGTTCACTGTTCATTATTTCTTTTTATTTGGAAATACAGGAGCTGAAAACACTGCTTTCACGTCCGCTACAACCCCAATCTTTTTCACGTCGTTATTTGGCAGGGGTAACTATCTCTTAGAGACTTTTATGAACTTTAAGAGCTTTCAATTTATTGTAATTCTTGAAAAGATACATTTAGTGTAGATGCTAATAAAATGAGTCTAATATATTCAAGTATGTAAACAAGGGCTTCAAGTGAAGTAAATGTCCAATCAAGTATTGGTTTAGTTGGTCCCCTAGCCAATTGTGTTTTTCTGTAAGCAGTATAAAAGATGTCCTTTTTGACAATTCAGATGAGAATCTAGAGGAGCATGCATGCTTTCAGGTTGTAACTAAGACTACGTTATTAACAAGTCAATCAATGAGTTGAATATGGTTGCAATCCTTTGAAAGGAGATAGGTTACTTGAACATCAATAGCTATTTCCGGTGATATTTAATGAGGGTCATAGAAGTTTGTGTTAAGATTTATACTTCATTAGCTTTTCAGAGTTTGAGAATTGCTGCGAGTATGAAACATTTCAATAAATGCACAAATACTGCTTTGTCATTTGTGTTTAAACTACGTCGCTTTTAAAGTAAATTGATATACCTTATATGGTGCTTTATTTTTCTAGGCCGGTGTTTCGCCTCTCCTGCAACATCAATTTGAAGAATTAGCCAAAGAAAATATGAAAAATTCAGGAGAAATCAAAAGAAGGAAATTGGTGGTTATAGGTCAGGACTGTGTGGAACCACTACAAGCACTTCGAAATGCCGGACAACAGGTATATATGTATATATATTGTATTGTTTTTTGCTTTAGATTGGCTTATAAGGTGAACTGGTTAAAATACTTCCATATTTGTTTTCTCATACATCAGTAGTCACACGCCGATAATCACCGGAATCCTAATGCGTGATTAACTTACCCCCAAAAAGTAAAACTTTTCAAGCATTTACATCTTTTTCACGCCCCTCCCATACAGGTGAATATGGATGTTAAAGAGAGGACACAAAAAAGAAGTAACATGGAGGATCGACGGAGAAAAAGAAAACAGGAAAAGAAACGTATATTCTCCATTTCTCTTATCTTTTCTGACATTTTCAGCGTTTAAAAGTTTTATTTGTTAATTTGCATTAAACTACTTATGGGAGGGACGCAGTAGAATTAATGATGACTATTTGTTATTTCCTTCCAGATTTGAAAGATCGGCGAAGAAAGCAGAGGAAGAGGCTTAAAGAAGCAGAATGACAAGTTGTATTCAAATGAGTAATACATAAAACCTCCAAAAGAATTATCTAATATACATGTCTAATTAATTTTCAATTTTACATTTTAATCAGCCTCTTTGATTTTATTGTTTTTTTACTTGGGTACTAAGTTTTCCGAAGACCATGCAAATTCAAATAACTTCATGAGCTGTGTAATGTCACAAATTGCTTCAAAACCCTAGAAGCCGAACCCTGCGGGTTCATCACCATCAACATGTGCTTCTTCTTTTTTCTTTTTCTTTTTCTTTTTTCTTTTTTTTTAAATGGACTTGTAGAAAACCTAAGGTCTAATCATAATTGCAGATCTGCAGTGCACGTTATAATATAAATAAAATGAGAGTGCATTTTTTCATTGTTTAATTTGCTGCTGTTTTTCAAGTACCCAAACATATTTAAACCCTTGTAATTGGCACTACTAGGAATAAATTAACAACAAAAAAAATCAATCTTTATTGTGACTCATAAGTATACATCTAATTCTTACAAAGCCATAGGAAAAATAAAAATACAAATGTGAGAGACAAATGTCTAGAAAAGTTAAACATATGGGAGACCAACATACATATATAGAGAGAGAAATGCTCTAGTGTACTCATGTGAGACTCAATAAAAGATGAATATAAAAATGAATGAATAGTATAAATTTATATTTTTATCTATCTTTAATAAAATATCACATATGTATTACTCATCATATATGAGCAATGTAGTATACTAAAGCATTTCTATAATAAATTTTGAGTCCTTATGGAGTTTTCTTGTACTTTGATTATGAGCATTATTCCTCAATATATATATATATATAAACTTACCTTAGTCTTTTTATCTTCGTTTAAAAAAGTTTCTTTAAGTGTCTTTATAAGCTTATTATGGGGGAGGGTTTTATAATAAATTGGATTGTTAGATCTTTTACGTTGATGTATATTATAATCAAGGATAAAAAAAATAAAAAAATATCCACAAAATAATAAATTGGATTGTTAGATCTTTTACGTTGATGTATATTATAATCAAGGATAAAAAAAATAAAAAATATCCACGAAATTTCGTGGATATTTTTATTTTTTCAGTATATGAATATTATCCATCAACCGAAATTGAAAATATATATAATTTATGTAAAATTTTCAATATTTCTGAAATATTTTCATTAGAATTTCTATGTCAATTCCTTCATAATTTGGTAAGAATTTTCATAATTTTTATAAAA
The DNA here is from genome assembly GCA_007844105.2 of Rhamnella rubrinervis. NCBI lineage: Eukaryota > Viridiplantae > Streptophyta > Magnoliopsida > Rosales > Rhamnaceae > Rhamnella > Rhamnella rubrinervis. The sequence continues at coordinate 6,692,854 of CM017574.2, read as the reverse complement.
ATTTCATAATCTCCACAGAAATTTTCAAAATTTTCATAAAAATTTCTAAAATATACCTATTAACTATTAAATTCAACATTAATATTTTTTTCCTCAAATTATAATTATTATACTTATATGATTTCAACTTTCAACTTTCACATATTGCATAGAGTTTTTTTATTTTTTTTTCAAACTATAATTTTGATATTCTTATATATTACATAAAAGTACTGAAGTATAAGAGTATTTTTTTTGTTTTACAATATTATTAAGTTATTAAATATTTAAATTATAGCTTATGGGTGATGTATGAATGCTTGTCATAATAAATTTAAATATCTTAATTATTGGACTGTATCAAATGCAATTGTAATTGGACTACACCCACTCAAAATACCCTTTTTCAAATCAAAATTTTAAATTGTAATAATTTATGGATACATTTTCAAGTTCAACCATATGGAGCAGCAATTATGTATAGAACTAATCAATATTATATTTATATCATGATTATCAATAATAATCACATATAATATTAGATCTATATAATTGTCATATTAATAATTACATGCAAAACTATCAATGAGATATTTTTTTATCAATATTTCTTTTAATACACTATTGAAAATGAAGATGTGGAAGAGAGTGAATATTTTCAACCACAAAAAAATTCTATATGATATTAAGTTATATTTAAATAATTATATATTTATATCATTATTCTAATTAATGAATAATTTATCATAAAAAATATTATTTTTGTTACTATCAGCGAATGCTATAGGTTTCTTAAATATGAAAAATATAATTTGTGCTCAATAATTTTTTAATTTTTATAGTTAAATTGATAAAGTAATTAATAAATAAATATATTTTAAAATTTCATTAAAAATTTCCATATTTTGTTATTAATTTCCTCATTTCTTTTAAAGTTTTATCGATATCGATATTTTTACCGATATTTCTGTATTTTTAACTTTTGATATTTCCGTCGATACATATATTTTCAACTTTAATTATAATATCACTAGAAAAGTTCTCTCTGGATCTTTTACTATATTGGATGTCATATTTATAATATTAACGCCTAACATTATTACTATATAATATATGTATGTTTACGTTGATGTATATTCTAATATCACTAGGAAAGTTCACTCTGGATCTTTAACTATGTTGGATGTCATATTTATAATATTAAAGCGTAACATTATTACTATATAATATATGTATGTGTGTGCATGATCGGGCAGTGCATGTTATAAGAGATGTTCCTAAAAATAATGTCAAACAAAATTCTATCACTCCTAATGCAACAAGAAGTTATATTGGTCTTACAATTTTATTTTATTTTCAAGGGATTTTACAAAAAAGTTCAAACATAAATATTAAATAACACTAATAATATTAAGGTAATCCTAAAAAAAAATGATACTAATTATTAAAGGTTCATTTGCAATAACATACAAATAAGAATAAGAATTAGACCACAGAAATCCATTATTTTTCCAACATTAGAAGTACTTTCACATTTTTAATTTTTAATAAGTAATGTTGTTCAACATAATTTATATTACAACATAATTTATTTGGTATATTTTTATTAGTTACATATAATGATTTTAACGGGGGCATTAACAAGTGGATTCTGAAATCATACAAATTATGATAAAAATAAATTTTTTAACTATGTTTATTGGTTTATAAACTATATACATAAGTGAGAAAGGAATATTAATATCCAGTCCAATTTATGTACTACACCTACACGAAAGTTACAATTTGCAAAGTCATACCGTTGACCTTCCACATCGTCCCCATCAAGTGACGTTATGGCTGCTTATATATATCCTTAATTTTAAATTTCATTATTTACTCATCAATAATAATAATAATAATAATAATAATAATAATAATAATAATAATCATAACCACTGCCCCCAAGTCCCCATTATATATATATATATAGTTGCCACAAGCACTTAATAGTTAAACTCCAGAGGCTTCTTTTTTTTGGGTAAATAACTCCAGAGGCTTCTTGTTTGTGAAGAGAGTTGACATTCTAAATTATTATAACTCAATGATTTTTGTATTTCTGTATATCTCTGTTATCTAATCAGTACCTGTTGTTTTACCCAATTTGGATGGTATTTAGTGACTTTTTTTTTGACATTTTGAATGCACCATGCATGCATGCATCATTGCACATGTCACATGTGAATTAACAATAATACAATCTTATATATTTTATTATAATTCCATAATTAATTAACATACAGTTCATTTGGTCTCTCCACTTGTTGAAGGGCTCTCTTAAATTAATAAAAATAATCAAAAAGTTTATTTCCTTTGTGTCGCATCATCATCTGGTTTATAACTTCCTTTAATTTCTTCATTTTCTTTTGACTTCAGCTCTGTCAACTTCAGAAAATTATTGAGTTCACCAAAGTCAATCAACCAATATTTTACATATACAAACACATATATACATTTATATATAAAAATATTTTACATATACAAACACATATATACATTTATATATAAATATATGGATAAATAAAGAGCTGATTTCTTAGGCAATATAGTTATAATGAAATAAAGTATAGATAGAATCAGTCAATTATAAAGATTCAATAAAAAAATTAAAATTAAAATGATAAATATTTTATATTTATTTTTTTTCATATATAATAGTATGTTATTTTACTATAACTCATAATATATAAGCTGCATTATCAATGAGAACGATTTTGTACATTTACATATTTAGTAGCTGTGTGAATTGGAATTAGGAATATGAATGAGAGATGTTCCCTTGTGGTTTGGTCTTGCTTTAGAATTTGGTTAATTATCCTTTTCACTCAAATTTGAGACACTACTCCAATTTCACAATTAAAAGTATAAAATGGTGAAATTTAATTAAATTATCCTTTTCTATTAATTAATTTAGATAAGGAATATATATATATATATATATATATATATATATAGAGAGAGAGAGGGCGTTGGCAACTCATTTCCTTTGACATTTGTTTCTTACATTCATTGATGTGTTCGGTTTATTCCATTTTATTTGTTAAAGAAAAAAAAGAATCTGGGTCTATTTTTGCAATGACATTAATATATTATTGCCCTTTAATTAATTATTAATGTACGGAGTATATCTCACTCCAATCCATTTGATTAATTTTAAATGTAAACATCAAACATCAACAGCACAAAATCAGAATAATATTCAATTAATGGAAGCTTATTGCCTATTTATTAATCTAATTATAACCATGTCTCTCATATCCGTGGCCAACAACCCCTTATTCTATTTGTAATCTGTCACAGATTAAATGTTAATTAAATCATGTATTATTAATTAATTAGTACGTTGAAACCCGAAAGGTTCTGAATCTTGATCATCGATATTCATATACACTTAGGTTTTAATTTATTCTAGCTAGATTTCTGGGTTAATTACTTAGCAACCCAATATATACCATTTTTGATGTAATTAATTAATTAATAATATTTTGAATTCGAAGCTTATCTTTGTCTGAGGGTGGTTGCGGGCAGTTGAAGTTGAAGTTTGCTAATTACCCTTCAAGTGCTACCATTGGCGGTCAAAGGTGGGTCTACTACTCTGCTTGCTTTTCACTACTTTACCTTCAACTATTGAAATATCAAAGGTTGATTTCTTTTTTGAAATAACAAACGTTTGATTATGATTCCAAGGGTCTACTTTGATTAGAGAATGTCCATTTTTTTTAATCTTAAATTTTTAATTTTCAATTTAAAAGGTTAATTTTTATAGTATGTTAGTTTTTATCTCAAAATGTTGATTTTGATCCTAAAAGATTGATTTTTTTTAATCCAAAAACATCTATTTGTGATATCAAAATGTCATTTTTTTTTTAATCTAAAAGTTCGATTTTTATCATGAAATGTCAATTCTTAATACTTAAATGCTGATTTTTTAAAAAAAAATCTTAAAATGTCAATTTTTTAATACCAAATGTCGATTTATTACTTGAATAATCAAAAATATTTTTTTTTCTTCATAAAATGGATGAAACTATCAATATAATTGGTCATTATAAATGAGATATTTTTATTTCTCAAATTTAAAATATTGTAAATAAAACAAAGAAAAATGGAGGAAATTATAAGTCCATTGATAAACGTGACAAGTGCAGGGCCAGTAATGAATAAACCAATTGAGATAAGATTTGCTTAACAACTAAAAATTAATTACCACCACATGAATTTCAAAGGCTAGTTTACAATTTCCTCACATCTCTTTCAGGCTCTCATAAAATAAAAATCGAGCTCGTGAAAAGGAAAGCATTTTGTTTAATTTTTTGAATCACAAAAGTCTAAAATTGATGTGCATGCAATTTCAGTCTTTTTCTTCATTAAGTTTCATGAACCTGCATTCCATGCCACCCTTTCTCTTTCTTTTAATTTGCATTATTTTTCTCAATCATATTTTGGCCTATATATATATATATATATATATATATATATATATAGAGAGGGTATGCGTCAATAGTGAAAAGTTATATAAATGATTATTTACTTGATATATTTTAAGTGTTTTTACATGAACATTAGTGGTATGATAGTTTATGTGACAAAATTCAATTTGAAAAAGGTTAATTCTAAAATATTTAATATCAATTAAATTTTCCATATCAGTATTAGTATCCAACCACTTGTAATTATCCAACCACTTGTAATTATGTGACCGTCTTTAAATTTAATTAAATAATAAATTTCATCGTAGAATTCTCATTTGAGAACTTGATTATAGTTTTCAACCACTTTAAATTATTAGAAGAAAAAGATTAAAATCTTAAACATATGTACATGTAACTCTCCAAATTAAACATATATAAATGGCATTCAACATCTCAATAATTAATTAAGTAAAAATTATTTTGAAAAATTAAAGATATAACAATTGAAAAAATTATTATGGTTATCCAGCCTTGAGAACCGGGGAGGTATCCAAGAAATATTTCTTACATAGTTTGTGTTATTGAAGTTTTTTTTTAATTAAAATGCTATAAGTAAAAAGTGTTATGAGAAAAAATACTGTTACAGAAGCATATAGCCCTAAATTATTATTTATAGATATAGACAAAATTATCCTAAATACATAACTTAAAAATAGAATGTTGTTAATTAATTATTTTATCATCTCTCTTTGTCCTTAAATAACTATTTTCTATTCTAAGATTGAAGTTTCAAATACTGGGTTTAAGAAAAAAAATTAATAAGAAAAAAAGGTCTAAACATGTATATAATAAAATATATATATATATATATATATATATATAGGTGCTATAAACTCCAACGTCGGATAAGTTATAAAATCCGTACGTTAACGAAAGCATTTATTTAAACTTTCGTTTAAATGCACTCAATTTTAGTCAGTGTTTGTTGTTGTCAATGATAGGCTGGTCCAGAAAAATATTTTGCCAAAGGGCAAGATCTCTCTCCTTTGGTGAGAATATTATTTTACAGTTTTTATTTATGCTCACTAATAGTAGCGAGAACTACTACTATGAGTAAGAGTTTAATTTTAGTCAATATTTGAACTCGCTACTACGAGTGAGATACTCATTTTAATAAAACACACTGTTTAAACATAAACGGTCCTTCACGTCGCGTTTTATAATATCCCATGGTATTTATAGCATCCATATATATATATATATATATATATATATATATAATTATATATGCTTATTGTATTTTGCACATATAAAAATGTTTCTTGTTTTTCATAAAAAAAAAAAAAATTCTTTTTCTCTTCGTGGGGTATCTTTAATTTTTTTTTTTTGAGAAGTGTGAGATATATATGTGAAGTATGTCATGGGAATATATAATTCTGAATGATTTTTTTTTGTCTTATTATAGAAAGATAATAGCATTAATATTGATTATATTCTTTAGTTGTATACTTATATGCAGCACAAGTGAACCATATCATACATGTAGAAGCATAATAATTAATATGGGAAAAAAAAGAAAAAAAAAATTTAAACATTGATAAATATAAAAAGAATTAAAAATGTAACACAAATATGTAAATTATTCATTAATAAACATTAGCCATATACAATTATGCACATAACTTAATAAAATATTTTATTTTCTAATATTTACTATGAACTTCATAAAAAAAATTTACTATGAACAATATTATCTCAATATTTCCTATTAAAACTAATAAACATAATTAATTAAAACTTCTAACCTTCTAATAATTACATGTGGGAATATGATTCGCTTAAACTAATAACATGTATCATTTGCTTATATACTGTTATACATGTAAAACTTTAGGAATAGTAACTTATACATTTATTTATGCATTTATAATTGAAACCCTTTTCTAATTACCAAAGAAAAAAAAAACTTTTCTTAAACTTTTTAATCTTTTTTATCAAACAAAAAAGATTTTAAAAAAAACTTTTAATCTCTTTGTAAAAAAAGTGACCCTATTATAATAAGCTAATTTTAGTAATAATTACATGTGGGAATATGATTCACTGAAACTAATAAGATGCTTTAGGAATAGTAACTTACACATTTATATATGCATTTATAATAGAAACCCTTTCCTAAAACTTTTTAATATTTTTTATCAAACCAAAAAAAAAACTTTTCAATCTCTTTGTAGAAAAAGTATCCCTATTATAATAAACCAATTTTATTAATAATTCAGCACTATATTTATTCATTATATATCATTCTAAAACTTTAAGATTTACATCACGTGTACACAACAACTTTTTTTCTATAACCTTTGAATTTCTTTAAATATAAAGGAAATTAATTATTTTCTTAATAAGAAAAGGTCCAAACTAACAAAAAGAAACAAATTAATTAATTAATTAAATATTCAGCAATATATTAAATATATAAACATCGTATATGGAAAAAAAAAATTAAAGAAAATAAGAGAGAGGCATGGATCTGAATCCTTCAAGTATATACCCAAAAAAGCTGCGTGTATAGTTGGAATCTTTCTATCACCCAATCAAAATTCAGTATGAAAATTTTGAAAAGTCAAAATTATAATTCCTAAAGTCTTTATACTTCCTACGTTCTCTCTCACTCCCTCTATATATACGGATCCAAACCACACTCAACTCTCTGTTATCTCTCTCTCTCTCTCTCTGTCTGCCTTCAAGCTTTAGCCATGGCGACCCTGGACTGTTCGGCTTCCCAGCTGGCCCAACTCTTGGGACCCAACTCCACAGACGCAGCCACTTTCATCTGCAGCCACTTCGACACTGTTTCGTCCAAGTTCTCTGACACTGCCTATGCCGTTGACAGTACATACCTTTTGTTCTCTGCCTATTTGGTTTTCTCTATGCAGCTTGGCTTTGCCATGCTCTGTGCCGGTTCCGTACGTGCCAAGAACACCATGAACATCATGCTCACCAACGTACTCGACGCCGCCGCCGGTGGTCTCTTCTACTACCTCTTCGGCTTCGCTTTCGCCTTTGGAGCCCCCTCTAATGGCTTCATCGGCCGCCAATTCTTCGGCCTCAAAGACGTTCCTGAGCTAAATTTCGATTACAGTCTCTTCCTCTACCAATGGGCTTTCGCCATAGCCGCCGCCGGAATAACCAGCGGTTCAATCGCCGAGCGAACCCAGTTCGTCGCTTACCTCATCTACTCTTCCTTCTTAACCGGCTTCGTCTACCCTGTCGTCTCTCACTGGTTCTGGTCCGTCGACGGCTGGGCCAGCGCGACGAACCCGGACCTATTATTCGGATCTGGAGTCATCGATTTCGCCGGGTCGGGTGTGGTCCACATGGTCGGAGGCATTGCCGGTTTATGGGGTGCTCTAATCGAAGGTCCGAGAATTGGCCGGTTCGACCACGGCGGAAGGTCTGTCTCTCTACGTGGACACAGCGCCTCTCTCGTCGTCCTGGGAACCTTCTTGCTCTGGTTCGGATGGTACGGGTTCAACCCGGGTTCGTTCACCAAGATCCTCAGCCCGTACACCTCCGGATCTTACTACGGTCAGTGGAGTGCTGTGGGTCGGACAGCCGTGACGACGACAATCGCCGGTTGTACGGCTGCTCTGACCACGCTCTTCGGTAAGAGAATACTCTCCGGCCACTGGAACGTCACCGACGTCTGCAACGGGCTACTGGGTGGCTTCGCCGCCATAACTTCGGGCTGCTCCGTCGTAGAACCGTGGGCTGCGGTCATCTGCGGGTTCGTCGCCGCTGTGGTCCTGATCTCCTGCAACAAGCTAGCCGAGAAGTTGAAGTTCGACGACCCGTTGGAGGCGGCTCAGCTACACGGCGGGTGTGGCGCGTGGGGGATCATATTCACATCGTTGTTCGCCACCGAGAAGTACGTGAACGAGGTCTACCCGGGCGTACCGGGTCGTCCATACGGGTTGTTCATGGGCGGAGGTGGCAAATTGCTGGGCGCCCATGTGATCCAGATCTTGGTCATCATCGGGTGGGTCAGCGCCACCATGGGCCCACTCTTCTTCATCCTACACAAACTCAACCTGCTGAGGATCTCAGCCGAAGACGAAATGGCGGGTATGGATCTGACCCGACATGGTGGATTCGCCTACGTGTACCACGATGACGACGACTCTCAAAAGAATGGATTTCAGCTTAGAAAAATCGAACCAAACGCCACCACTCCACCCTCAGCTTAGGGTTTTTAATTTTATTTGGAATTTTATTTTCTTGGGTAATTGTTGTTATTATTATATTATTAATTATTATTATTTATATTAGTATTTTCTAGATTTTCTGTATATGGTGGTGACAAATCAAAGGTATGGTCTCTCAGATTCCCTTGTTTTCTCTGCTCATAATTCATTTGGAAAATTGTCTCATCGGTGATATGTATATAGTCGAGTCCATGATGGAAAATAGTTAATAATTTTGTTTGAAAGTGGCTTGCGTTTTCGTTGAATTGTCAACGGCTGTGTTTTTTTCATAAAGATTTTGTGGGTTTGTGTTGGCTTTTTCCAAATAATGTGAAAAGGAAAGGCAAATTTGTGTCCTTTTGCATGTGATTCAATTAAATTTATTTGTGGGTCCGGATAAGTCGGAGCTATAGGAGTCCGTGAATGCTACAAATTTGGAACCGGTTAAATCCTTGGAATTGGGAATTGGGATTCTAATGCAGTGGACCTGTCAGTATTGTTTAAAATTAACTATATATTTAAAGAAATAAATTATATAATGATGGAATGAATTTTTTTTCTAATAATAATAAAAAAAAGCTTGTGGGGATTATCAGTTTAATTGTATTAATAGATAAAAATTTATTACTATTTTAATTTTATTATAAGGATTTATTTTTTAATTGATTCGCTTTTCTTACAAGCCTCTTATAAACTTCTTTTGCCGTTAAATCATAATTTAAGTGCATGATGGGATAAATCTAAACATTATATTATTTTTTTTAATATATAGCTTAAAGGACACCTAAGATTGAGAATTTATCAGATTTTATCTCTTTTTTTTTAATAATGAAATAAGATAAACAATGTGAGGGAATCTAAAGTTTTGATGAATTCAGAAACTTATTTGTATATTTGATAAATTTCAAAATCTTGATGAATTTTTTAAAACAGATAAGAACCAAGTGATGAATATTCTTAAGGATCTGTATGTCTGCCGTGTTACTAACAGAAAAATATTAAAACAATTTAATATGCCTTAGTGTTTCTTCTTTTTTAATAGCTAAATAATCACATGCATTTAGTTCTTCTTGGAAACTTAGGAACATAAAATATATATATATATATATTTTTGAAAAATATAAGGAATTTCAAATTATAAAATACCAAATGATATAGAAGTGCCATCTCAGCGTTAAAAAATTATTAATAATATAATTTTTTTTAACTCAACTAATTAAAAAGATTAAAAAAAATAATAATATTTATCACATCACTTAATGTGATTTATCATTTATCCAAATGCCACATCCTTATTTCTATGTGGCATATCTTAAATACAGGAACCATGTGTGGTGGGGTTACATAGTTTCATAGTAATCATGCATAAAGTTTATAATTTAGTGCTAATAATAATAGACTTTTTTTATAAATTAAAAAGAGTTTCAATTTGAAAATTTTATTAAAAAATAAAATTTTATTGCTATTTAAATTTTAAAATTTTGTAAAGATTTAGAATAATAGATTTACTCTTTTTAATAATAAACTTTGTATTAGGTAGTTTGGAGATGGCAGGTTACATACTTGGGCATGTAATGCCTGATATTTTTAAAAATTTTATAGCCAAAGTTTTTGAAACCAACAAATCCAACACGACAAAATGTGTACGAACAGTAGCACTTTGAACCCACAGAAGTCAGATTTACTGTGCAAGGACAGACAGGGTTTGATCTTCAAAAATTAGAGCTCTAGCTGTTTGATGAATTTGTCTAAAATAATGTGTAATTAGCATAATTACGAGAATAACCCTGATAAGTTATCAAATTTACTAATTTAGGATCTCAAAATTATAAATATAATTATTATTTTTTTATTAAAAAAAAAAAGTCGAAAGGGTGGTGAATGGACTCCAACAAAGGAAATTTTTTTTTAATACTTTCGGAGTATACATTACTCTCCCTCATTAAAATAATGTCATTTACCTTTTTTTGTTGATGTGATATCATTTTAACGAAAAAGAAAAAGAAAATAAAGTACGTTTAATTGAAGGATAGACCACGTTTCCATCCCATTTAAAGCTGGGGGAAAAATTGTAAATATAGTTGGATTTTAAAGAAGTTTGAAGGTTGAATATGCCTTTGATGTCAAACCCTTTTTGTTTCCTTTTCCTTGAAGAAATTAATTATTAGTTGGTATTCGGAAACCTTTACGCATTTTCACACCAAATTAATCACTACAAATTAAAGGCTACAAAGACTTTGCCTTTCTGTGAACATGAAGCTTTTAACGGTCAACTTTCTTTTACTGATACCTTTGAAAAATCTTAAGAATGGTACATATTTGACCATGCATAGAAACAAATCCAGAACAAAAATTAAAAAAAAACAATTGAACCCACTAGAATGAGTTGTGAACAAAAGAAAAATAACAAAAAAAAAAATAAAAATAACAATCGCTGAGAGCCTTACCAGTCAAAGAAGCAAAATGGGCAAATGTGGAAGACCCAAAACCCCAAAAGTCTTAAAGACTAAAAGGTAAAGCAATGGGTTGGAGTGGTTCTGGTTTTGGTTGGTTTGCGTCAATATCATTTTTAAGTGGACTACTTTGAAGGCTGCTTTGTTTCCTTGAAACTTCAAAAGTCTCTTTCTACAAATTGTACGGTTGGCCCCCAAGCATGCCTTTTTAAAATCGTTTATGTTTACATTGCTCAAATAGAAAGTCATCTCTATGAAATCCAAGCAATAAATAATAGAACAAATAAAAATAAAAATTGAGACAAAAAAGAAGAACAGAGAAAACCGACTAAAGATCCATTGGATTACAATCCTAGTCCATTTTTTTTTAAAAAATAAATTTTATGAGGGAAAAAATAAATTTATTGGAATAGAACGTGTAATCACATATTTTTTATTTAAAATTTGATATATATTTATTATTTGATAAAAATTAAATAATAAATACGTGCTCTAATTCTAAATAGAGAAAAATAAAATATACATAATTACTCTAATATATTATATCACTAATATATAATATGATGAGCAATAATATAAATTAAAGATAGATAGATAGTGATTGGTATTTATTGTTTTTGGGGAAAGAATTCCAAAAATAATGCATGATCAATGATGATGTTGTAGTGCCCATAGGAATGGCCTTGCCATTATGACCATAAGAAATTGTTATTCTATGTGATGATTGCGTAACGTCGTCGTTGCGGTGACTGGTAAAATGACAAATATTTCAATTAAGGTGAGTATGATGTGATGAATAATCAGCAAAATGACGTCAGTGATAGTGCACTGGCAGTCTGGCACTAATGTATCGGAAGCTTCCTTAAATTTACAGCGTAAACTTTTGATAATCATTCAATGCATACATTTTTTTTTAAATTAAATTTCTTATAAAAATAATAAATAATATTACTGAAATATTTAACGGACTAATTGAAATCTCTCATAAAAAAATAATAAATAATATCACTAAGCTGTCCTTTAAAGAACCATTTAATACATTCATGATGAATGTTTTATGATATTAGTATATTAGTTGTTTTTATTTTTATTAAATTAAATATTACAGTAATTATAATTTAAAAGGAAAAAAGTATTGAACTCATGGGCTTAAAGATATTATGTATATTTATATTATGGTGTTTTATTTGTTATTTATAAAATCTTTTGTTATGTGCATAAATTTTTTAAAGACTTTTCTGCATGCAATTTGAATTAACTTATTTTTTTTAAAAAATAAATAATAACTGCAATAATAATATATATTATTCTTTTTCACATTATCTGAATGTAAGTTCTTATAAGAATTAACTTATTTTATATACTAAATTAACTTATTTTAAAAAATAAATAATAGTGACTATGATAAATATTTTTTTGGGCTCATTATGTTGGGCCATTCCTTTTAACTAGGCCCACAATTGTGAAACTTAATATGGGCCACATCCAAGTTTTCAGCCCAACAGGGAATTAAAGAACAGAATGGATATAAAATAACGATTTTTGTTTTATTTTATTTTTGTGAAAATATAAAAATAAGGATTTAAAAGAGCCAAATATTTGAAAAGAAAAAATAGAGCAGGAACCGTGTGGATGGAATTCCTCGCAATCTCTGCAACTGCTTCTTCATCATCACCTCACTTCGTCATTTCTGGCTTCTTCAAGAGCTCTAATTGTGCCTTCATGTCCGCAACTCGTCGGGTAACTCTCTCTCTCTCACTCTCTCTCTAAATATTCAATGCATTTTAAAACTATCAAATTCCTTGTATGTTTAGCTTCAGAGCTTCCGTGGTTTAGCTCTTATATATTAACTTCAATTGGTAAATGCTTGAGGTTATATATTTTTCTTACAACTTAGCCAACGAGATTGAGATTTCTCTTCCATCAATTAGTTCAATTAAAGCTTGTTTTACAGTTGTCGTCATTGTGCAGTTCTAGCACCAGTGATGGCTAAAGAGCCCCACAAAAAGAAAAAAGGCCAAATGAAAATTTTTATGGATTTTGTAATTTTTTTTGTATTTTTTTTTTAATAAAGATGTATTTATTGTACAAAATAAGTTTAGGAAAAAAGAAGGAGAATGGGGTAGGGATTCTAATCCAACTTTATTTGAGTATTTACATACAATTTTCAATGTTTTTTTTACCAACTTGTTAAAAAATAAAAATGAAAAAAAATTGTAAAATGAATGAATTCATAATGATTTATAAAATTTAATAATAAAGGAAAGTCACGGTTTTTATTGAATTTGTCAAACAAATTTCAACATTTATTTTCAAAATTTGTTGAAGATACTGTTTGTGTGACAAAAGATATCTACTTTGAAGAGAATTACTAGGGATGCTTTCCATAAAAAGGAAAAGATAATGCTGAATACCTTAATTAGGATATGAAACACTGTGGTCAACATCTAATTCTGATTCTTAATTAGGATTTTCTATTATGAAAACCTTTCATCCAAGAAAGATTATTCTGTTTGAATAACCAAATCATGATGCAATGCCATTGTAATTAGGACATTCATATTTTCCTGTCGGCAGGTGTTACCATGTAAGCATCTGCCTGTTAAAAATGAACTGTGTAGCCCCCTTATGTGCATAAGGGTTGATGCGTGTTACAACCCAAGATATGGTAGGGATAGTGATGGAGCTTGTGAATGGAATGTCTTGCTTCAGCAGAAATGGAGACTCAATAAAAGTTTTTCTTCTCAGTATGGTTTGTTCTCCGTAAGGTACAGGTGCATTTCTGAATTCAGGAAATATGCTGGCTGTCTACGTGAATCGATGAATTGTTCAGAAATTAGACAGAATGTTTCTGTAGTTTTTGTCCAATTGGTTGTTGGGGTGTTGTTGGTCATGTCACTTTCCGTTGCTGTTACCAAGAGTCCAACCTGTAAGTCTAGTTTCTGTTTAACTCATCAACAAGATTTACAAGATTCTGAAATGGTTGAGTGATTACTTTGCATTTCATTGTTTGTGTTTATTGCACAGGGGCTCTCAGTGAAGAGAATCTTCTCTTCTTAGAGGCATGGAGAACAATTGATCGTGCATATGTCGACAAAAGTTTTAACGGACAAAGTTGGTTTCGGTACAGAGAAAATGCATTGCGCAATGAACCGATGAACACACGAGAAGAGACATGTATTTGTTTAGTTATTTTTATCATTCATTTCCAAAAGAGGGTGCTGCATCTCCCTATTAAATTAAGTTGAAATAATGACTTCAATGGTTTATATATACTACCCTTCTTATCTTAGTAGACTGACTTTCCATTTCCTGATTGAATATTGCATTCAGATGCAGCCATAAAGAAGATGCTTGCCACACTTGATGATCCTTTCACTCGGTTTTTGGAGCCGGAGAAGTTCAAGAGTTTGCAGGTAGATAGCTTGTTTTTCCTTTAACTTTTTCTCTTCTATATCTTAGTATGTTGCATTTTTTTTGATAAAATCTTAATATGTTGCATTGATTAACTGAGTTGCACTCTTTATACACCAAGTCGGCAACATTAATCAATATTAGTAGTGGCATTGTCTACTAAATTGACATTTGGTAAAATATTCTCCCTAAAGTCTGTAAATATCTTCTTTGAAGGCAGTCTGGAACTCAAGGTGCGCTTACAGGTGTGGGGCTTTCAATTGGCTACCCTACAAAATTTGATGGATCACCCGCTGGCCTTGTCGTTATCTCAGCTGCTCCAGAAGGCCCTGCTAACAGAGCTGGGATTTTGTCTGGGGATATAATTCTGGCAATTGACGATACAAGTACAGAAACAATGGGTATATATGATGCAGCGGAGCGTTTGCAGTAAGTTTCTTATCCTAATAGAAGTTCAATTGACAAATCAGACTTATCATTCTAAATAAATTGAAAGGTCCGATTAAGGAAAACGAATGTACTATGTATAAAATCTTTTGTATTTGCATTTCTCCTAGGGATTTCTCAAATCTCCATTTTTCATTTTCAAACAGCCAAAGGTGTAAATGCAAACAGTTTTTGGTGTGTTTTTACTTCTGCTTTTGTGATGATTATTAGGTTTCTTTAGTTGGTGGAAAATTCCGTTACCAAGTGAATTTAAAGTGCTGTGTAAGTTTGTTATGATATCTCAAATGGCATTTTCTTTAAAAGTTGAATTTACAAAGTGACTTTAGAAGTCTGTTGTAAATTTTTTATGGTAATAAAATTGCTAACTAGAATGATATAGTAATACTATTAAATTGTTGGGAGCTATATTTTGATATTCCTTATCAGTAGTTAAAGTTCCATAAAATTTTAAAGTTACTGTTTTATTTAAATGAATGCCCTCAAGTTTCTGCTGTTTATCTATGTTCTATTTTTTCCATACTCTTAACAGGGGTCCTGAAGGTAGCTCAGTGAAATTGACCATCCAAAGTGGACCTGAAATAAAGCATCTGGCTTTAATGTGAGTATGGCTTTCATGTACCTCTTCAGAAATCCTATAATGTCAGTGTCTAAAGAATACCTTGTTCTCCTTTTTTATTCAAGGGGACATTAATTCTGCATTCCCTAAAAATTGTTGAGGTGATTTATTCTTTGTTAAGCATTACTGGATTAAGGGGCCGAATATTCATACAGATTTTAGTTTCATATTACATTCTTAGGATACACTTCTGGAACTTGAGCTATGACTAAGATTGGTGGTTTTGTTGTCATTTGATATGTTCTGATACTGCATCAAATTTCATTTTTATTGTTTTTTTCTCCTTATAAGTTTGTTTGTTTGTGAGTTTTGTTTCTTTTTTAATTATCTTGTGTAGTTAATCTACTCTTTCCTTGTAGACGAGAGAAAATTCAATTGAATCCGGTGAAATCAAGACTCTGCAAAGTGCCCAGTTTAGGGGAGGACTCCCCTCAGATTGGTTATATTAAACTAACTTCGTTCAATCAAAATGCTTCTGGTAAGTAAAACTATTTGCTCTTAGTTAGGTTCTGTCTGCAATTTCAAGTGATCAAAGTTCCTCTTACATTGATTATGAGTGAAATATTTTTAAATATGCTTGAAATTTGGATATTCGATGGTTCAATATCTATGCTACTTCTTTTGTCTTGGATTTAAGATGTGATTTTCTGCAATTTGGCCGAGCACTTTCATTTTGTGTAGGTGCTGTGAAGGAAGCAATTGATACTTTGCGAAGTAACAATGTCAATGCCTTTGTGTTGGACCTTCGAGATAATAGGTGATTTCCTATGAAATACGATTCGTTTGAACTTTTCCATTGTGCAAGCTTTCTGAAAAACTAAAATTTGGTGCAGTGGTGGTCTTTTCCCAGAAGGAATCGAGATTGCCAAGATTTGGTAAGCTATGCCAGCGTGTTATGGCAATCAGTTTGTATTTATATTCTATGTCTTTGTCATTTTTATGTCCCTATAATTACTCAATATGTTAAGCTATGATGTATATGGACAAATATGGATGTGAAGTCATTTACACTGACTAATCCAGAAACTTACAAGTGAGTAACAATCACATAGTTAAAGGTGTTCATGATAATAGAAGTCAATTAATCACCCAAAATTTGATCTACCGGGGAGGTTATCTCTTTCCAATATAGAAGCCAGCAAAGCATATCGTTACTTAGATATGAAATTAAGAAAACTTGCATAATTAAGATGTTCTTCATAACATGTAAAGAGGCATTGGCTTTGTATGCAATTTTCTTTTTCCAGTTGCTAACAGTATAAAAAAATTTGATTTTGGAAAACCAAATCTTGGACAGTGATCTTTAGAATACCATGGGTTGCCCGTTTAGAAAACAAGCTTTGTATTGTACCTTAAAGTGGAGTCTCAAATTTCTCCAAATTAAGGCTCAAATCATCCATTAGCTGGGTTTACATAGAATTATATGGATTCATCAACAGGCATACAAGGTCAAATCATCCGTATTTACATGCATTGGATTAGTCAATGTAACTTCTTTGGTAGATAAAATTTAGGTGATTAACTGAATTCTATATCATGAGCACCTTTTACTATGTGATAGGTGCACTTTTATAAATTAAATTATACTTCTTTGTCTGATAAGGCTTATAATACATAAGTTTTTTAACTAAATGTTGCTATGCAGGTTGGATAAAGGTGTCATTGTTTACATTTGTGATAGTCGTGGTGTACGAGATATATATGACACAGATGGAAGCAGTGCAATAGCACCTTCAGAACCCCTAGCCGTGCTGGTATACTTTCATATATTATACAATTCATTGGATACAGTCATTTATTTACCTTGATACATAACATATATTCTTCATATGCGGTACTGATTATGATGTCTTTGGGCTATAATCAAAGTAAATGTCACTATTCTACCCAAAAAAAGGAAAAAAAAGGAAGGGTAAATGTTACTATACTGAGCAGTGACTGACTTTCATGTCTTCATTATTAGTTATTAATAATGAAACCTTTTCTATTATATTTAGTATAAAATCTCTGCTGAGAAATTGCAGACATGACTATTCTGAGCTTCCTTTAGGTGAATAAAGGAACTGCTAGTGCAGGTGAAATATTAGCTGGTGCATTGAAAGACAATAAACGTGCTGTGTTGTTTGGAGAACCCACATATGGGAAAGGGTAATCTCATTTTGCTTCAACATTTTGCATGCACTCAAATCATATCATGAATTCCTGAAATGTTTATAATCTATCCCACGCTCTGCAGCAAGATCCAGTCTGTTTTTAAGCTGTCCGATGGCTCTGGTTTGGCTGTTACGGTTGCTCGTTACGAGACACCTGCTCACACAGACATTGACAAGGTTTTACTCTCTTCCTACCTCTCTCTCGCGTGTCTGTCTCTGTCTAACTCGAATTAACCTTGCTCATAGGTGGGAGTGGTGCCAGACCATCCATTGCCAAAATTATTTCCCAAAGATGACGAGGGCTTTTGTAGCTGCCTACAGGACCCTGCATCTGCTTGCTATGTCAACAGAGTCCAGCTATTTTCGCAATGACAATAAATTTGTGTGTACACTAACAGGAAGATGACAATTTTTTAGGGAATGTAGGAGTCAAAAACCGTTCTTTTGGGGGTTCAGTTCTTTTTAATTCTCACACCCCTCGTCAACTGGGTGTAGCCGGAAAGGCCTTCAGAACAGAAATGTATAATTTTTTACCCCCTTTTCCATTCATGATAATTGACAAGTAGATATTTCGACCAATTTCTTATTGGCATCAGCTTATAAAATGTATTTAACAGTGTTTTAGATTCTTAGTTTGGTCGTTGTTTCTGGCAGAAAAACAATGGAAAGTCAAATGTTTGACAAATTCGAAAACCTAAATTGAAGTTCAGGCACCAAAAACCCTAAAGAAATCAAAGGAACTAAAGGAAAAGGGAGAGATTTAAAATTGTTATTATATTATTAGTATTATAATCAGCCCAGTTCTTATTATTATCATTATTATTTTGGGTTTATTACTGTTTTTATTACTATTGTCTTAATTAAATTACTATTGACATTATTATCATTAGTATTGTTGTTAGGGTAAATAACTTATGAAGGGTGTAAGGTATTTTATGTGGCTTTTATAAATGGATTCTTTTTGGGTCAATTACATGCACAAATTAGGTAACACATACGGGGAAGGTGGAGACAGCAAAGATGAGACAAAGACATACCAAACCCAACCAAAACACTATTATTAAATGGGCTTCTTACCGTTAATGTTGTTATTGTTTGTATTATTTTCATTTTATGCAATATTTAGATCTCTAGCAATACATGATGTCTTGTTAATGATAACAAAACTCTAATGATTTCTGCAACTTCAATTTTAGGTATAAGCTAAACTGTACAAATCCAATTTTCCTGAACACTGTTCCAGGACTGTATACAATGAAGGTACAATAGGTTTTTCCAAAAGAAACACCATGATCAAAGTTGGAGTTTAGAAGAATGCAGCCAAAGCGTGTTGTCAAAAATCATCACTAGGATGTCTGACATTCAGATTACTTTTGACTGAATTCTAATTCTTCATCCTACCTTCAAGTGACTCCACATAAAACACAGGAAGGTCACCGAAACAAAAACAAGCACCAGCACCTTCTGTGCCATGACCGGTACACATTACTCACTCCTGATAAAATTTAACCAATTTCATCATGTAAACCTGTGACTGCTTGAGAGTAACCATTCACCATAGCATCTTAGTCCATGATCCCAAAAATGGGAAAACAGCAATCAACAACCTCAACAGCAGAGGTGTTTCACTTTTTCTTTCTCTCCGACTCAGCTTACCCTTCTCTGTTGTTCTTCTTCCTGACCCACCTGTCATTCTAGATGGCCTTTGTGCAGATTTCAAACTTTCCAGATCATCCCATCCGCCAAAATTGGCTCCATCTCGGCCACTCTTATCAACTGACTCACCATTTCCAGCTACCCATGATTGATAGCCAGTCCTACGTTTTCTGGTCTCCTGGCCTTCATCTTCTTCTTCTTCTGTTTCAACATCATTGACATTGTTCACAGATGGTTTCCTTCTCATCCTGGACCAGGACTTACGTTTTCGCCCGTTTTGTGTCCTTCCCCATATCTTTTCAAATGCCAGTGAGATTGCTGATTGACCAAGGGGGAGTGCCAATGCCATGAGGAAAGCCTTTGGCCCAGAGGCCACCAACCACGGTATGATTATAAATGGAAGTGTCCAACCATAAGACCTGAATACCTACATAGACAAAAGATCAGATATATTAGGACACAACACAACGCCTAAAACAAAGCACATCCCATGGTAGAATTTGACCAAAATTCTCAAGAAGTCTCTGTGCAGCATGCAATTCATACTCAAATGTCATTATGGTAGTTAATCTTTTATCCTATCAAAGGATTGGTATGTCATCTAGTCTGAAGTAAATCAATTATATAAGTGATATAAAGGAAATCCAGGATGCAAGTAGGAATAAAAGCATGGGCAAAGATCCTAAGTTTAAAGAGTCTGAACTGATAAACTTTTTGATTCAAAACAGTCTCAATTAAAAAACAATTTGCATGGCAGCATAAATAAATTCTCTATGTACAAAACTATAATAAGAGAAAAATTACTGATGCGTGGGGAAATGATGCCGCTCATTTGAGGAACTCCATCTAAGACAAGTGGATTACCCACATAATTGTATTCCATAATGATCTGCTCACCCTTTACTTAGGATCTAACAATAAACTTGTAAGTTAATCCATCTACCAAATTAGCACCTTAAGAAGACCCTTTATCCTCCGAAATCTCTGTATAATAAAGAAGAGGTAAATCACAATAATACATAAAAAGAGCTAAAGTTTGTTGTTTTAGGTGTTGTCAGTTTGCAACCTTAGCTAAGGCACTCAAAATATAGTTTACTACTTCAATGTGTCTTTCCTTAGCTGAGATAATGTCCCACTGTAATGCCTTTAAACTTATGGTTGCACAGGTCAGTACTTTCAGCAACATAGTGTTGAAACGTAAGCTCTCTTCCAATTTTACTACCGAAAGTTTATCCATAACCCTTCTCAGTTGGAAAAATATTTAGCACACTAAGTACCCAAATCTAGAGAATAAACAGAACTCTAAGATTAGGTTCACGACTTAAAAGTGTACCACAGGGAGGGGTGGTCCTTCAGGAGAGGAACGACTCCAGACTGATAGGTTATTTTGGTCTAATTGCACTCTCAGTCATGCCTGGCATTTTCCTCTCATTCTTCCAAATGCAGAAGATATGGTAAGTTGGTAACATACAGAGGAATAAAACACTGCAAACTCATTAGCAAACAAAAGAAAATATATAGGTCAAACTATGAAATGTGGCATCTAGAAAATACTGAACTTTAAGTGCAATAAGCAACAATTTTGGACTCACAGCAACAAAATCAATCTAGAGAAGCCAACCTGGAGGTTGAAGCATAAAAATGGTATTACCTTTACAAGTGAATTGAGAGTAATTTAACTTGGATCAAAAGCCTAAGTTTTTCGAAAACTAAAAGTTGTCTGCTTTCTTCCTCTCAAATTGCAAAATCATTTGAGACAGTTGGGCATTGCCTATAGTATAATAGCAACACAGAAACGTAAACTATAAAAGCTAATTATGAAGATGAAACCCATATGCCAATACATGGATGTTAACAGTTACAATCAAAGTCAGCTAAAATTAGCTAAAAAATCAGAAAAACACCATCAAGCAAACCAAAACAGAAACACTCTAATCTAGTAACATAAGTTCTTATGGAGAGTGATATCTATAGAAATTAAAGGGATACATAGAAAGAAAGCTAACAAAATATAGAAAGACCATTTTTATGCATTACAAAACCCCAGCTACATAATGTATGCATTATGAGACTCCAATATCTGGAAAATCAAAATCAACTAACTACAGAATATCATATGCATCATCTTGTAAGTTTCAATACATCTCTAAAACCGGTAGAAAAGCATATCTATATAAAAGAATGAATTAAAGTTTGAACCTTGAAAATCCAGATACTATCAATGGCTTCCTCCAAGATACCAGAAGGGCCATCCTCCATTCTCGACGACTCATCGGACCACCACCTCTTCTTCTTCCCTCTAATTCCATCATAGTCGTCTTCCTCATCATATTGTTCTTCTTCCTCGTCGCCTCTGCGTTTGAAACCAAAATTGAATCCTTCAGACCTTACAGTTTCTGCATTTGAATCCCAACGACGGTACCTGGAGGAGAAGGAGCATCTGTAATGGGAAGAAGGAAGTGGGTTTAGAGAGAGAGAAGGAAAGGAGTATCTGGGTCGCCATGGATGAGTTGGGTGTGTGAGGAGGAGGACGACACCACTCTCCATTGGCAGTCACTGTGAGCTTCCATTTGCCACGTTCTCCTCGTTATCCACTTACGTTAGAATTTTAAGTAATTTTCTTAATTCTTTTAATTATTAGAGTTTTTTAAAAAACAATTAACGCTTAAAAAAAATTTAACACCTAATTTTATACTAAACAAAAATTAAATATGAAAATGGTAATGATTTTTTTTTTTGGTGAATAATGAAAATGGTAATGATAAAAGAAGTAATATTCGGTGTTAAATGTATTCAAAAATTGTATGCTAAAAAAAAGTAATTATTTTATTTGTGGTTTGGTTATATATTAAACAACAGTAAAAAAAATTATTATATATATTAAAAAACTACAAAAATAAAATATAAAATTACATGAAATAATTTAAATCCTAAAAATTCATATTTTATTTATTTTCCTTAAAATTTAAATGGAGTAAATAGATATTAAAATATATGGTCGTTCAATAAAATTGAAAACAGGAAGAGTGTTTAGTGTAATTACACAAAAAACAATTCCTACCAAAAGCTCTGCAACGCCGTTTCAATTGACAATATAAGAAGCCCAGTCCGAACAAACCTTATTTAACCAGAACGGTGCCGTTTCAACAGCTTTAGAAAGGACGCAAAAGAAATAAATTTTGTATTTATATGGCGACGGCGCCGTTTCAAGTAAAATGAAAAGCAAGAGATGTTTAGAGGCCCATCCTGAGAAATCCAATCCAAACAAACTTTTTTTAACCTGGACGGTGCCGTTTCAACCGCTCAGAAAACATTCAAAGAAATAGACGTTGTATTTATAGTTTGTGTCTGGATTCTTCTGCGACTCGTCGAGCACAGAGAGAGAGGAGGTATGAGGTCGACGACGATGGAGTTCTTCGGCGACATGGGTGAGCAGGGATCGACAATGGCCATGGACGTGGACGACGTCGATCCATTGGAGATTCTCGGCGAGGGGGTCGTATCCGACAACAAGCTCGCCGACGCCGACTTCTTCAACTCCTTCGAAGACGACTTCGATGACGCTGACATCAATTGATCGTCTTCTTCTTCTTCTTCTTTCATAACCAGTTAGCATGTATTTTTTATCTAGGGTTTCTTCTGTAATTTTGTAATTCAGAAAAGAAAAGAAAATTTCAATTGAAAGGGTTTATTAAAAACGAAAACACTTTTGTTCAGTTACTCTGCTTCAATTCAATGCACTGATTTGATTTTCTCTATGATAAATGTTTCTGGCTTTATTGATTTTCTCTATGTGCGTTTATTGATTGAGGTTTTTGACAGTCACCAATTGTACTAACTGAAGGTATTGTAAGCCATGGATCTTCTACTTACACCACCCATTAATGTCCCAAGTCTAAGTTGGTCGGAGAAAATGGCATTACTTCACTCACCCACCTGCTCAATGTCTATATCTCTCCAGCGTCACCCATCACGCCAGTCACTATTAGAAACCTTTTATTGGTCTTGGATCATCTGTCGTTGAGTGTGTTGCTGTATCTTAGCTTCTTTGGTTTTTTGTTGCGTACCACATACCATTGCTCCGAGATTGTATCAGAAAGAGAAAACATCTTGTTAATGTGAAGGTAATGATGAGGGATTGGAGCTGGTGGGACATATATCATTCATTACTTCATATGTTTTGGTAGTAGGTCGTCAATTGAAGTACAGAGAGGTTAAGAGAAAATGAAATGGAAAAGGAAGGAAACGCACTACAGCACCATGACAAACTGAAAGAAAATACATACACACAACATCACGAACATACAAGGATTGCAACTAACTGTGTGAACTGGATGTCCAAGTTGGCGGATCAAACAGCTGCTGCAATGTTATTAGATCAAGAGGCGCTGACAGTGATGGTGATGAAGCTGCCAATTTGTCAGAAACCTGCTTCATAGTTGGACGAGATTGTGGATTTGCTTGCAGACATGCAAATGCTGTATTTGCAATGGAGACCACTTGGTTTGCCATTTGATTCTTTGGTGGTGTGAGGCGTTGATCCAATACATTCCTAAACAGAATCTGATGATGAACAGCTAGTGACGACGTTGATGATGGTAGGGAAAGAGACGACATGAGATCTCCTGGATGGTATCCCATGATAACTTCCATTGCTACAACTCCGAAGCTATACACGTCGCACTTCTCATTTACTTCCGACGTGTAAGCAAGCTCTTCAGTGGAACATGTTTTAAGTTAGTTTTCAGTGATTGAGATATAATAAAATCAAGCATTGAATTTAGTCTTTTATGTCAACAGTATAAATGAAGTGAACAAAACATGAGCTGCCTAGTTAAGCTAGCCAGTATTATTTTAATGGAAATTAAATCATACCTGGGGCTGCGTATCCGAAGGTTCCAGCAAATGAAGTCCAATTTGATGAATCGGGATCAACGGTTCTAGCGGAACCAAAGTCAGAAAGATGAGCTTCATACTCTTCATCCAACAAAATATTCTTGCTTGATATGTCTCTGTGAACTACACAAGGACAACATTCATGGTGCATGTAGGATACAGCATTGGCTAAACCTTTGACAACGTTCACTCTCTTAGCCCACTTCAATTCCATTGCCTTTCCATCATCGCTAAGTATCTTTTCTAAGCTTCCCCTTTCCATGAACTCATACACCAAAAATGAGTGTCTTGTATGCAAACAAAATCCATAAAGCTTGATAATATTTCGGTGCCGTATTTTTGTCAAAATATCAGTCTCACTTTCGAAAGCTTCCTCATTGGCCACTCCACCATTGTCATGAATTTTTTTCACAGCAACAACTCGACCAGTTGACAGCAGTGTTTTATAAACACTCCCATATCCACCAACTCCAATGCAATATTTGGAGTCAAAGTTTTCTGTGGCTTCAACTATTTCTTTATGAACCCTTTTGCCATCGTGACCCCACGCAACAAAGAAAGTTTCATTTTGTGTTACTCTCGGTTCTTCAATGTTGTTCCTTTCTCTTTTCTGACGAATATAAAGCACTCCAACAATGATACAAAATAGCATGAAGATGACCAATATAGACACTATGACTAAAATTATGACAACTTCATTGCTACTTTGTTTAGATATGTGGCAGGGCTTCAAACTAGAATTGTTGCCGCACAACGCTTTATTATTGCCCACTGAGGCTTCAAAGAATGCTTTGTTGGCAGGGAGGGAACCTTCTAACTGGTTGTAGGACATATCAACAGATGTCAAGCTTATCATCTCTTTAAATGAAGGTGGAATTAACCCAGAGAAATTGTTGTGGGAGATGTTGAAAGTTTCTAGCTTACTCAAATGTCCAAGCTCTAGAGGTAGCTGTCCAGTAAGAACATTCTCACTTATGTCAAGATTTTCAAGAGACTGCAAATTTTCAATTTGGAGAGGAACATTTCCACTGAATCTGTTATTTCTCAAGTTCAATTTGAGTAGTTTTGAACATTGTTCCAATTGTTCAGGAATTGGTCCACTCAAATTGTTTGCTGAAAGGTCAACAATCTGAAGTTCAGATAACATTCCGAGTTCAGTAGGAATTTTGCCTGAAATATTATTATTGTTCAATTTGAGGTTGAACAACAATTTTAGTTTCCCCAACTCTTTTGGAATTTCTCCATCCATTAGATTTTTGGACAAGTCAATTAGACCCAATTTAGCAGCATTTGCCAGATCCGAAGGTATTCTACCAGTGATTTTATTGTTGGACATCTTTAGGCTAACAAGTTTAGGACATTTCCCCCAATTTCCAGTAATTCTACCAACAAACTTGTTATTGCTTAAGGTTATATAAACCAAGTTTGAGTATATTCCAAAATCTTCTGAGATATTTCCTGTTAGTTGATTTACACCAAGATGAACTCTGAATAAGGAGGTGCAGTTTCTCAAGCTTTTTGGAATAGAACCTGTGAGGTTGTTCTGCGTTGCTTGAAGCTGTTTAAGCCTTCCACCATGACAGATATTTTCTGGAAGATTTCCGGAAATGAAGTTGGTGCCTATTTGGAAGATTTCCAAATTGGTAAGATTGTTCATTTCTATAGGAATTGAACCTGTGATGTTGTTCATCATCAAATTTAGGGTAGTAAGGGACCTAAGGTTTCCAATGGATGCAGGGATGGAGCCAACAATATTGTTTTCATTAAGGTCTAAGACGGATAGCTTGCTCAGGTTTCCAATGGATACAGGGATAGAACCAGAAAGATGATTTCCAAACAATTGAAGTATGATGAGAGATTTAAGTTGCCCTACTTCTTGAGGGATGGATCCAACAATATTGTTTTCACTAATGTCGAAACCGGATAACTTGCTCAGGTTTCCGATGGATGCAGGGATTGGACCACTGAGATGATTTGTATACAAATAGAGCACTATGAGAGAGTTAAGTTGTCCTACTTTTTGAGGGATGGAGCCAACAATGTTGTTTTCACTGAGTTCTAAACTGAATAACTTGCTCAGGTTTCCAATGGATACAGGGATTGAACCAGTAAGATGGTTTGTATACAATCGAAGTATTGAGAGAGATTTAAGTTGTCCTACTTCCAGAGGGATAGGTCCAGTAATGTTGTTATCATGAAGCGATAACTCAGATAATTTGCTCAGGTTTCCGATGGATGCAGGGATTGGACCACTGAGATGATTTGAATACAAATAAAGCACCATGAGAGAGCTAAGTTGTCCTACTCCTTGAGGGATGGTTCCAACAATTTTGTTCTCATAAAGAGATAAAAAGGTTAAGCTGCTTAGGTTGCCAATGGACAAAGGGATTGAACCTGTAAGATTGTTACGGCTAACCCAAAACACCTCAAGAGATCCCAACATGCCTATTTCAAATGGAATATTTCCAGAGAGTTGATTCTGACTCAAGGAAAGATGGGTGAGTCTAGAAAGGTTACTGATTTTAGGAGGTATACTACCGTAAAGTGAATTGTTAGACAAGTCAAAGGAGAGTATGTTGGGAAACGATGAGAAATTGAAGTATTGGAGCGTACCTTTCAAATTGCTGCCAGTAAGATTAATCTCGGAGACACTCCCAAACGTGTTACAAACAATCCCAGTCCATTGGCAGCAGCTACTATGAGAAGAATTAGTAGAAGGTGAAGTGGAATTAGCAGAAGAAGGAAGCAAGTTCCAAGAAGGAAGAAGAGAATGAGTAGTTGGATTGTGAAGGCTGTTTTTCCATTTCAGAAGGGCCTCTGCTTCACTTGTTGTTGCAGTTGCAGATGGACAAGGAGACAGTAGAATGAGGATGAGAATGAAAACAGAGAAAAACAGGAGATTGTTGGAGATTGGCATGGCTACTAAGTTGGGTTGTTTTTTGCATTTGATGCTCTAGTTGGTGGCTGCCTGAAATAGCCTTATTTACTCGTTAATAAAGTAAGGCTTAAATGCCTACGCTTTGTTAACAGAAAAAAATATATGTATGGATAGAAGTCTAATAAAGTTCCAAATAAGTTGTTCGGACTTTTTTTAAAAAAATTAATTGAACAACTAATGAGTGAAGCTGAAAAGGGTCTCAGCTTCAATCATTGCTCAAGGAAACAATATAATGATGATAAGGATGACCAGAATATTGCCGTGTCATGCATAGAAATTAAATAAATTTCTGTTTAAAGTTGCTAATTTAACTTCTTCAGATTCTTTTTTTTTTATAAATTAATTAAAGTAGCTAATCAAACAGCTATTTAATTAAAGTAGTAAAATGAAATTTTCAAGTCAGGAAGTATTCACCCAAAAAAAAAAGTCAGTCTGGAAGTTCGCAGTTGCTATTTTTAGTATGATTATGACATATCCAATATGAATGGGAAAAGATATAGTTTCATGTCACCATAAAGAATTATATCATGTCCAATGAAATCAAACTAACCAATCTGGGTCGCTGTTCTAAGAGTTAAAGCCCGGGGCCCATCTTCTGAAGACAAAGTTACAGTCTTAAATGCATCTTATCATAAAAAATAATTAAAAAAAACTCGAGCTCCATAACATGTGCATGTTATTGTTGGGGTTTATAATATTTCCTTTCACTTATATATATTCATTGTGTGTCACATATATATTATTATATTAATTATGTATCACATGTATATTATTACTGTTATATAGGATCAATTATTTAATAATTATTAAATAAATCAAGATCCTTCATTAACAACAATTTGCTTTTCCACATACTTCTAAAGCCATATACTAAAACACCTCTCTATCTCTCTCTATACACATATATGATATATGCTAGTGCGCGTGAGTAGAAAGAGAGAAACTATTCTGTTGAGAGACATTTTCTTAATTATATTTTGGACAGAAGTACTTGACCTTGACTTTAGGAATCCATGTGATGTAATTGTGTAAATCAATCCATGAATTTTCTTTTGTATTCATAAAAAAATAAATAAAGACGAATACAAATTAGTTTTTATTTCTTTAAGCTCTTATTTGGTAGGAGATATTAATAGAAGGATTGGAGATGAAAAGAGAGTGGTAGAGATTTGAGGTATGAAAGAGGAGAAGAAGAAGCATGGAGTGAAGTGAGAAGATGGAGAGGTTGAATGAGTGAGTGAATTGTATAAATTTTTTATGTTGTTTGGTATGATGTGAAGGAAAAAGAGTATAATAGATTAAAGTGTAATTAAAAATTTATTAGTTAGTTATAAAAATTCTATCTCCTCGAATTCTTCTAATATTGGAGGGAGTATTTTTTATAGATTTGGATAGATTTGTCATTTATCCTCAAACTGATTCCCTTTATTCTTCTATCATACAGTCACCACCCGTCAAATCCTTCCACCACTCACTTCCCCTCTCTCAATCTCTTCACTAATACAATCACCACCCGTCAAATCCCTCCACCACTCACTTCCACTTTCTTAATCTCTTCACTAATACCTCCTATCAAATAAAGGTTAAAAGTAAATAGATGAAGACATAGTGTACTATTAGACATGTAGTGCCTCTATTCTCTAAGCAAATCAATAATCAGTTTCAATTTTTATGAATTTTAGTTAAGGAAAATTCTTCATTAATTATGACAAATAGTATTATTCTTTTATATATATGTAAGAAATCAATTTGGATAGATAGTCAGTCAATTTAATAAAATTTTGGCAACAAATTATAAAAAGAAAAGGACAATTTGATATTATGTTGAAGTTTAGAAGGCAAATTACATATGAGTTAAAATTAAAGATGAAAGTTTGTAATTTCCCCTAATTATTTCACATTTTAAAGTCTCACTCCAACCTTTTTATTATCTTTTTTAATTTTTTTCTTCTCATTAAAGAGAATCTTGATCTTATATATTGTCTAAGTTCTAAAACAACGCCAACATGATTAGGAAAATATTAATTTATTTTTGATAATTTATAAAGCAAAAAAAAAAAAAATTAAATCAAATTTACACATAATCATTAAATTCACACACAATATAAATTTCAAATGCCTGTAGGTTGATTTTTTTTTTTAGACGTTAGGAGCATTTGTATTGTATTGCTTTGTTTCACTATTCATGCTTTGTAATATTATTTACACAAATATATGTAATATTACCATTCAATTTAATTTTAATGTCTGAGTTAGTCTTCGGTCCAACTTAGGGGAAATTAAGTGGTATGAGGGTTGATATTTCTTAGTCAATTGTGAAGGGAATGATGAGTGGACCACGTGTGACAGATTTGCTATCGGTTTAGGTGGTGAATTCTAGTATAAGGAGGCTAATGATGACTGTCTCCTTTTAAAATCAATTCAGCATTAAAACAATAAAAGAATGACTTCGCAAGTGATACAAAAGAGTGTGATCCGTAGGAAAAAAGTCGACAAGAGTTTAAATTTAAATTTTGATAAATTCTATTATTATTTTAAATATATTCAATTTTATTTAATACGTCAGATAGACAAAATCTGTTAATAAAATTCTAATAAAAAGCTCTATTCCCTAATAAAATTCTGAATCGATAAGATTTACATTAATATTTTTATTTATTATTATTATTATTATTTTTTTAGATATTACAAATGCAAAAGATAGTAAAATGAAAGCAAGAGATTTTGTCTGAGACTGCAAAAGGCAGTAAACTTTTTTTTTTTCCAAGAATTTTATCAACCCTTTTTGAGGGGCAAATCACGTTGTATAATCTTTTTCAAGTCCCTATAGGATCCCACTACTCATGGTAAGAAATCAATATTCAAAAAAACGGAACCACGTTTTTATTGAGAATAAAAATAAAAATATAACATAAAATATGATATATTTACAAAAAGCCCTATTTATTATTGTCTAAGTATATATTGCAGTCAATTAATTAAGACTAATCCTCTTTCATAATACATGTAAGGCCTTAAGGGTGAAAAAAATGCGGAAAAACAAAATCAAGCATTCAATTTTTTCTGCTATGCCAGTGCTTTCAGCAGCATAGTGTCGAAACATAAGCTATCTTCCAATTTTACAACCAAAAAGTTTATCCAAATCTAGAAAAATATTTCAGCAACATAGTGTTGAAACAAGGGGACGGTGCCGTTTCAACCGCTTAGAAAGGACGCAAAATAAATAAATTTTGTATTTATAAGGGGACGGCGCCGTTTCAATTTAAAGGAAAAGGAAGAGTTGTGTGGAGGCCCATCCACAGAGAAGCCCAATCCGACCACACCCCATTTAACCCAGACGGTGCCGTTTCAACCGCTTAGAAAGGACGCAAAGAAATAAATGTTGTATTTACATGGCGACGGCGCCGTTTCAATTAAAATGAAAAGGACGAGACGTTTGGAGGCCCATCCTGAGAAGCCCAATCCAAACAAACCCCTATTTAACCTGGACGGTGCCGTTTCAACCGCTTAGAAAACACGCAAAGAAATAGATGTATTTATAGTCTGTGTCTGGATTCTCCTGCGACTCGTCGAGCACAGAGAGAGAGAGAGAGAAATAGAGAGATAGAAGGAGTTAAAGTATGAGGTCGACGGCGATGGAGTTCTTCGGCGACATGGATGAGCAGGCATCGACAATGGCCATGGACGTGGACGACGTCGATCCATTGGACATTCTCGGCGAGGGGGTCGTATCCGACAACAAGCTCGCCGACGCCGACTTCTTCAACTCCTTCGAAGACGACTTCGATGACGCCGACATCAATTGATCTTCTTCTTCTTCTTCTTTCATAACCAGTTAGCATGTTATTTTTTATCTAGGTTTCTTCTGTTATTTTGTAATTCAGAAAAGAAAAGAAAATTTCAATTGAAGGGTTTATTAAAAAGGAAAACACTTTTGTTCAGTTACTCTGCTTCTATTCAATGCACTGATTTGATTTTCTCTATGATAAATGTTTCCGGACTTATTTAATTTTCTGGGAAAATTATTGGTTAGGCATCGGATGGGTATTTGGTATTTGTTATCTTGCTGGAGGAAGTTGGTTAAACAGTAATTTTTGTTGTTATTGCGGTGCGTTTGCTCACTGGATGCATTTATTTTCTCTTGGGACTTTTAAGAAAACAGAATTACATTTTTTTTTCCCTGAAAATATACAAGTAACGATGTCTGTAATTTCTGTGTTGGGATATTCCTAAACATGAATGGTGTGGTAATGCGACTTTGTACAATTTTGAACTTCAAGGGAACAAGAGATTGAAGTTGTCTATACAATTTTTGAACTTCAAGGGAACAAGAGATGGAAGTTAATCTGTACAATTTTGAACTTCAAGAGAACAAGAGATTGAAGTTGCTTTACAATTTTTAACTTCAAGGGAACAAGATATTGAAGTTAATCTGTACAATTTTGAACTTCAAGGGAACAAGAGATTGAAGTTGTCTTTACAATTTTTGGACTTCAAGGGAACAAGAGATTGAAGTTATCCCACTTTACGGATGGATCCAAAAAGTTTGTTCTGAATGAGTCTTAGCCTCATTAAGTTGCTGAAATTTCCAATAATAGATGCGTGGGTTGAGCCAGTTAGATGGACTGTGCTTAAATCAAAGATGGTGAGAAACTTTAAGTTGTCCTACTGCTCGAGGGGTAGATCCGGAAACTTTGTTATTGCTAAGACTCAAAAAAGGTTAAGCTGCTGAGGTTTCCAATCGAATTGATTCAGGGGACGAACTTGAAAGACTGTTATAATGAGCATTAAACTTCTCAAGAAAACACAGGTTGCCTATTTCATGTGGTATAGAAGAAAGCGTATTGTTATACAGCACAATGGTGAGTAAGTCGGTAAGGGATGAGAAGCTGAAGGTTTGGAGCGTACCTTTCAGGTTACTGCTTGTAAGATTACTCTCGGTGATGCTACCTAACCTGTTACAGACGATCCCAACCGAGTCAATAGAAGTTGTTGCTGCTACTCTGTTTGATGTAATGAGAATTATTATGATGAAAGCAGCTTCCATGAGGAGAGAAGAGTTGGATAATCAAGGCTGTCATTCTACTTCAGGAGGGCTTTAGCTTCTTGTCCTTCTTGTGTAGTTCCTCTTTATGTGCTAACAACACTTGCAGTCGCAGAGGCGGGAATCAGTAAATTGACAATGGTGATAACAAAAGAGAACAGGATTAGCATTCTAATCTTATTGAAGACTAGCATTCTAATCTTCTTGGAGATTGATATATTTAATAATGATACTAGAGCTCGGGGATTGCACATAGAAATCCACATTATGTATTTGTAATTTTCATCCTGCCAAAGTAACTTTTGACATTGGTTATTGTGACACGAGGATAGTGCAGCTTTTGAACGTTTAGGTCTTGAATGGTGCTGTTGAGACCTTGATGCTCACGGGAACAAGAATATCACAGTAAATACGAATAAGTTTTTGCTAATTTTGATCCCCTATTGTTCTTTATATTGATGGAGATTAAAATAGCTAGCCCTGGTGACTGCTATGTTTTTATGCAATTTGTGGTTTGGGACTTGTGATTTTTATTTTTTTTCAGTTCTGGTGAGTGATTGCAGCGAGTCAATGTTCAGGCTCATGACTTCTTGATCTTGGTGATTTGCCTGCAGGAGGATCATAGAAGGTAGGGGAAAGGGTAAACTACTTGTAACAATAGGGGTGATATTGTTAAATCTTTCAATCTGAACTTGAGTGTGGGACTAAAGAAAGTATCTATATTCATATGTTTATTAGATTTATGGTTTTGTTTCCAGTAAGAATTAGCTCTTTCCTTTGTATGGGCCAAAAGGAAAAGGAAGAAATTAATCACTTCTTTGTTTCTAATTTAATATTTGAATCAGACCTATGTGCTTGCCTTTATATGTGGTTATAGAGCAGAGACAACTCAGAAATAACTTGGTATTTTAAAATCGATCACATATAAAATTTCTGAAGGATTTACTGTTCGTGACCAGATATTATTTGGTTCTGATGGAAAGGAAAACTAAAAATGCACTTCTCCTGGTTTTTCCTCTAGTAAGTTTTTCTTACTAGAGGAAGCTGGGACTTTTGATTGCATAGAATATGATAATGTGTAATCAAAATAAAAATTGTCAAATTCATGATTTTCCTCAAATTGTTTGGTTAGAAGGGAAACTCGTAGCAAGAGGAAGCTGGGACTTTTGATTACATAGAATATGATAATGTGTTTTCTCCACTATAATGATTGTATTCATAGTAAATTTGTCGACTTGAGGGGAGGATGATACCATTTGAGACCGTTTCTTAGATGCTTCATTGATTGCCGAACTTGTTGCAGGCGTGAAAATACCATCTTCGCAATGTAGTCAATTTGCTCTGCTATTTGATGCATTGGAAGTGAGAGGCGTTGGTCCAATACGTCCTTGAGCAGAATTTGATGACCTGGTGGTGATGGTTACAAAGATGAGATGAGATCCCCTGGATATTTCCCCACAATCACTTCCAGGGCTACAACTCCAAAGCTATACATGTCACACTTCTCATTTGCTCCCACATCGTAAGCAAGGTCTGCAAAGAACTTGGTCTTTCTGTTATTATTTTAATATAAATTATGTGGATACAACTAACTGAAACAACAAAATAATACATGTTTGGTATCTGGTGTTGAGTAAGCTAGCTAAGAATTTGTGTTTGGAAATGAGGTAGGCATCTAGAGAAAGCAACTGGTGTAGAAAATTTCGGAACTAGAAAGTGAATGCTTGTTTTGAAAATAAAATTCCTCCATTCTTAGCACAAAATTAGTAAAGATAAGAGTCTTCCAGGATTGGCCATTTTGCCTTCAAGCACTTCAAAATCTGAAATGACCGAGGAATAATTATTACCCTTGTAAATATAAATCATCGACAACCAAGGTATTCTGCGTAGGTTGTTAAAGTAGATCATATGAATCATTGTCGGTTTATTTCTTACTTGAAAATGAAATTATGAAGAACAATGGTACTTAACATGAGGGACTAAATCTGAATGGAAAACTTACCTGGAACTGAATAACCTAAAGTCCCTGCAAATGAACTCCAGCTAGATGATGATTCAGGCACCAGAATACTAGCTGAGCCAAATTCAGCTATGTGAGCTTCATGTGCATCCATAAAGACATTGTTGCTAGATATGTCTCTATGAATTTATAGCTGGTAAGCATTCATGGTAAGCATTAGCTAAACCTTTGACAACATTCACTCTCTTACTCCATTCCAACTCGATTGCTTTTACATTATCGTTTTAACATATTTGCTATGCTTCCATTTTCCATAAACCCATACACCGAAAATGAGTGTCTTGCATGTGAACAAAATCCTTAGTGCTTAGTGATATTTGGTGTTGTGCTGCTGTCAAAGCATTGATTTCACCTGTGAAAGCTTCTGGACTGGCTGGTTCATCATTCTCATGGAATTTATTTACAGCGACAACTTGATCAGTTGACAGCAATGCTTTATACGCAGTCCCATATTCCCCAACACCAATGCAATATTTGGAGTCAAAAGTTCTCATAACTTTAACTGTCTCCTGATGCATTTTTTTGCCATCATGGTTCCGTGTTGCAAGGAAAGTTTCAGTTGGTTCTTCTTTTGGCTCCTCCACGACCATGTTCATCTCTTTCTTCGGACAGATAAGAATTACCCCAACAATAACGATAAAGAACAAAATTAGAGCGCCTGAGATAGAGATTGTAGATAATACTACAACCCCATTGCTATTCATCGTTTCATGTACAGGGCAAGCCTTAAGACTTGTGTTGTTGCCTCACAACTCTCCCCAGTTCTTTAGGAATCTTCCCCACAAAATGATTGGAGACATCAAGTAGTAGCTTTCCCAAATTTGAGGTAAAGTACAAGAAATTTTGTCGTTGGAGATGTTCAGAGTTAGATTATGACAGTGTCCCCACTTCAAAGAAAGTTCACCATAGAACTTATTGATACTAATACACGTACATGTCAATCGTGATATATTCCAAACGTTTCCGATACCTTTCAAGTTTATTTCCTTGTAGCTTAACTCTGACCGAGGTGCTGCAATTTCTCAAGCTTATTGGAATTTTAGACCTTTGAAACTACTATTATTTGCAGAAAACTCTTCCAAGTTTCCCACAAAGACAAATACTTTCTGGTAGGCTGTCAGACAATTGGTTTTCACCCAATCGGTAATTTTCCAAATTCATAGGATTGTTCATTTCCAGAGGAACAGAACCGGTGAGTTTGTTCATAAACAAGCCTATATGCGTGAGGGATCTAAGTTTTCCAATTTCCGGAGGTATGGGGCCTGATAGTGTATTGCTTGCTAGTTGTAAGACGTAAATGGAAGCCTCGAAGCTGTCTGGGGCAGGAGCAACTCATGTTGGGCACTGCTGCAGCATCAACTGGTACGAGGAAGATGCATGATTTCATGCATGCTTCGTTAAGTGGAAGGAATGAATCCAGAAAACTTGTTGCCAAAGAGTTCAGAATGGTTAAGTTGCTCATGTTTCCAACGAAGTTAGGAAAAGCTTGTTTTGGATCCAAAAACAAGCTTGTTTTGAATAGAGAGGTTGAAGTTGTCCCACTTTATGAGGGATGGATCCAAAAAGCTTGTTTTGGTCGAGTCTTATTTGCATTAAGTTGCTAAGGTTTCCAATAATAGATGCGTGGATTGAGCCAGTTAGATGGTAATTACTTCTATGCTTTGATGTTACTGATTTTTCATGTTGTGGTTGCATACACATCTTATGGTTGCATATACATCTTGTTAATGTGAAGGTAATGATGAGGGATTGGAGCTGGTGGGACAGATATCATTCATTACTTCATATGTTTTGGTAGTAGATGGGCAATTGAAGTACGGAGAGGCTAAGGGATCTTTAAAGACAATTTTGTTATTAAAGTCGTTGACATTTTAAAAAGTTTCAAGAGAGAATGAAATGGAAAGGAAAGAAGCGTACTACAACACCATGATAAACTGAAATAAAATATAAACACATACACACAGCATCATGATCAAACAAGGATTGCAACTAACTGTGTGAACTGGATGTCCAAGTTGGCGGATCAAACAGCTGCTGCAATGTAATTAGATCAAGAGGCACTGACAGTGATGGTGATGAAGTTGCCAATTTGTCAGAAACTTGCTTCATAGTTGGCCGCGATTGTGGATTTGCTTGCAGACATGCAAATGCTGTGTTTGCAATGGAGACCACTTTGTTTGCTATTTCATTTCTTGGCGGTGACAGGCGCTGATCCAATACATTCCTAAACAGAATCTGATGACGAACAGCTGATGATGATGATCTTAAGGGAAGAGACAAGATAAGATCTCCTGGATGCTTTCCCATGATTACTTCCAATGTTACTACGCCGAAGCTGTACACATCGCACTTCTCATTTACTTCCATAGTGTAAGCAAGCTCTACAACGAAACATGTTTTAAGTTAATATTTTCCAATGATTGAGATAAAATATTAGATGTTCTAACTTGCCGACAACTCTAAGTATAATAGTATATATTGCAGTCAACTTAATAATTCCATTTACAACACATGTAAGGCCTGAAGGGTGAAAAATAAAATAAAAATCAAGCATACAATTTTGTCTTTGATGTCCTGTATCTAAATGAAATGAACAAAACATGAGCTGCCTAGTTAATTATCAAAAGGTAAAAATGATAAGCCAGTATTTTAAAAGAAACTGAATCGTACCTGGGGCTGCATATCCAAAGGTTCCACCGAGTGAAGTCCAATTTGATGAATCGGGATCAACAGTTCTAGCTGAACCAAAGTCAGAAAGATGAGCTTCATACTCTCCATCCAACAAAACATTCTTGCTTGATATGTCTCTGTGAACTACGCAAGGACAACATTCATGGTGCATGTAGGATACAGCATTGGCTAAACCTTTGACAACGTTCACTCTCTTAGCCCACTTCAATTCCATTGCCTTTCCATCATCGCTAAGTATCTTTCCTAAGCTTCCCCTTTCCATGAACTCATACACCAAAAATGAGTGTCTTGTATGCAAACAAAATCCATAAAGCTTGATGATATTTCGGTGCCGTATTTTTGTCAAAATATTAGTCTCACTTTCGAAAGCCACTCCTCCATTCTCATGATTTTTTTTAACGGCGACAACTTCACCAGTTGACAGCAGTGTTTTATAAACACTCCCATATCCACCAACTCCAATGCAATACTTGGAGTCAAAGTTTTCTGTGGCTTCAACTATTTCTTTATGAACCCTTCTGCCATCGTGACCCCACGCAACAAAGAAAGTTTCATTTTGTGTTACTTTTGGTTCTTCAACGTTGTTCCTTTCCCTTTTCTGACGAATATAAAGCACTCCAACAATGATACAAAATAGCATGAAGATGACCAATACAGAGACTATGACTAAAATTATGACAACTTCATTGCTACTTTGTTTAGATATGGGGCAGGGCTTCAAACTAGAATTGTTGCCGCACAACGCTTTATTATTGCCCACTGAGGCTTCAACGAATGCTTTGTTGGCAGGGAGGGAACCTTCTAACTGGTTGTAGGACATATCAACAGATGTCAAGCTTATCATCTCTTGAAATGACGGTGGAATTGAGCCAGAGAAATTGTTGTGGGAGACGTTGAAAGTTTCAAGCTTACTCAAACGTCCAAGCTGTAGAGGTAGCTGTCCAGTAAGAACATTCTCACTTATGTCAAGATTTTCAAGAGACTGCAAATTTCCAATTTGGAGAGGAACATTTCCACTGAATCTGTTATTTCTCAAGTTCAATTTGAGGAGTTTTGAACATTGTTCCAATTGTTCGGGAATTAGTCCACTCAAATTGTTTGCAGAAAGGTCAACTTCCTTAAGTTCAGATAACATTCCGAGTTCTGTAGGAACTTTGGCTGAAAGATTATTATTGTTCAATTTGAGGTTGAACAACAATTTTAATTTCCCTAACTCTTTTGGAATTTTTCCTACTAAAAGATTGGAGGAAAGGTCAAGTAAATGCAATTGAGTAGCTTTCCCGAGTTCAGGAGAAAGAGTGCCAGATATTTTATTTCTTGAGATGTTCAGCATCACAAGTTTAGGGCATTGGCCCCAATTCCCAGTAAGTTCACCAGCAAATTTATTGTTGCTCAAATCCATATATTCTAAGTTTGGTTATATTCCAAACTCTTCTGAGATATTTCCTGTTATTTGATTTCCTTTAAGAGAAACTTTGGCTAATGTGCTGCAGTTTCTCAGGCTTTTTGGAATGGAACCTGTGAGGTTGTTATACGATGCTTGAAACCATGTAAGCCTTCCGCCAAGACAAATATTTTCTGGAAGATTTCCGGAAATGAAGTTTCTGCCTATTTGGAAGCTTTCCAAATTGGTAAGATTGTTCATTTCTATAGGAATTGAATCTATGATGTTGTTTATGATCAAATTTAGGGTAGTAAGGGACCTAAGGTTTCCAATGGATGCAGGGATTGAACCAGTAATGTTGTTATTACTAAACTCTAAATC
This sequence comes from Rhamnella rubrinervis, assembly GCA_007844105.2. Taxonomy (NCBI): domain Eukaryota; kingdom Viridiplantae; phylum Streptophyta; class Magnoliopsida; order Rosales; family Rhamnaceae; genus Rhamnella; species Rhamnella rubrinervis. The sequence goes on along the minus strand of CM017574.2, from coordinate 6,654,090 downwards.
AGACAACTTGCTCAGGTTTCCGATGGATGGAGGGATTGGACCACTGAAATGATTTGCACCAAAATAAAGCACCGTGAGAGAGCTAAGTTGTCCTACTTCTTCTGGGATGGATCCAGTAATGCTGTTATTACTAAGCTCTAAATCAGATAACTTGCTCAGGTTTCCGATGGATGAAGGGATTGGACCACTGAGATGATTTGTAAACAATTGAAGTAAAATAAGAGAGTTGAGTTGTCCTACTTCTTGAGGAATGGATCCACTGATGTTGTTTTCACTAAGGTCTAAATTGGATAATTTGCTCAGGTTTCCGATGGATGTAGGGATTGGACCACTGAGATAATTTGTATAAAAAAAAAGCAACAAGAGAGAGCTAAGGTTTCCAATGGATGTAGGGATTGAACCTGAAAGACTGTTGTGGTAAAGGCCAAACTCCTCAAGAGACACCAACATGCCTACTTCAGGAGGAATATTTCCAGAGAATTGATTATAACCCAAGTCAAGGTAGGTGATCAGTCTAGAAAGGTTACTGATTTGAGAAGGTATACTTCCATAAAGTGAATTGTTATACAAATCTAGGGAGAGTAAGTTGGGAAACGATGAGAAGTTAAAGTGTTGGAGCGTACCTTTCAGATTAGTGCTAGTAAGGTTAATCTTGGTGACACTCCCAAACTCGTTACAAACAATCCCAATCCATTGGCAGCAGCTACTATGAGAAGAATTAGTAGAAGGTGAAGTGGAATTGTAAGAAGGAAGCAAGTTCCAAGAGGAAAGAAGAGAATGATTAGTTGGATTGTGAAGGCTATTTTTCCATTTCAGTAGGGCCTCTGCTTCAGTTCTTGTTGCAGAGGGACAAGGACATAATAGAATGAGGATGAGAATGAAAACAGAGAAAAACAGGAGATTGTTGGAGATTGGCATGGCTACTAAGTTGGGTTGTATTTTGCACTTGATTCTCTAGTTGGTGGCTGCCTTATATAGCCTATTTTTAATTGTGATTTTATTTACTCGTTAATAATGTAAAGCTTAAATGCCTATGCTCTGTTAAAAGAAATAATAAAAAAAAATTAAAAAAAAGGAAAACAATATTTTCTTGTCATGGATAGAAGTTTAAATAAATATCTGTCTAATAAAGTTCCTAATAACTTGCTCGGACTTTTTTTTTTATATATAAATTAATTAAACACCTAATTAATTTTTAATTGGTTGAATTGTAATAGAGCACAGCTGACTTGAAAGTAAATTATTTCTGTTGTTCTGTTTCTTTTCTCTTTCTCCCTTACAAGTTTTTTTCTATTTTTTTTTGGTAAATCTCCGTTACAAGTAATTTCCTTGAAAAACTTCTTTTGTAATAAAAATAAATATGTAAATATAAACATATCAAGTTTTATTCATCACTTGTATTGATGCGAGAATTTCCGTGTCCTACTTTTGTTGTAGGGCCTAACACCTTTGCCAGGAACCAGCCTTTGATATGGAAAGCCACAATATTTTTTTTTTTCCTTTTAAAAAATCAGTGTAAGACTCAAGGGTCATTTGGGTATTTACATGGGTTGGCTGCACATCTCTGCTTATTGCTTGGCTACTTGCTATAAAAAGAAGAAGAAAAGACAGTCATTGCCTCGACTTATGTCTTAGCGATCCTTGCTATGATCACAAGCCTCTAACTCCATCTCATGAACAACACAAACCACAATTACCATCTCAATTAGAACTTCGATATATCAGTTGTGGAGGACTTCAACCCATTGTCAGGCCAGCACCAGCGCACCATGGCTACTATTGTCGACGTTTAATTAAATTGTTTTAGAAAATTTATCATTAAAAAAGGATAAATAATTACGATTTGGTCGCAATTTCTGTTTTACTTGAATGACTTTGAAATATGTCCACCACGCACCAGGCGTCGACTTTTGACTTTCACTTTCACTGTTGTCGTATGAGAGGAAATGAACATGATTTTGGCACCTGTAGGTAGGTGCAGTTTCTACTCTACTACTTGTTTAGTCATGTGTGTTACTATTTTCAATTTCATCATATTAATTCTCTATTGGTTTGCACTGAGTTAAAATTAAAGGTGAAATTTTATAATTTCCCCTAATTATTTTATATTTAAAAAGTTTTGAGTCTCACCCCATCTTTTTTATTATCATTTTTTTTCCTTTTCATTAAAAAAAAATGTCGATCTTATGTATAGTCTAAGTTCTAAACAACGCCAACATAAATAGGAAAATATTAATTATTTTATTTTTCATAATTTATAAAGCATAAAAAAATTAAATTAAATTTACACATAATTATTAAACTCTAAACTTATATACAATTATTTAGTAACAGTGAGTGCGTAACCGAGTACAAAGTGTACTGTATATATGAATAAATCCATGGTAACCCAACCTAGCTACCAGTTGTACAAAGGTATGTCAGACCTACTGATGATATTTTTTTTCTACTAATACAAAGTGCTGACTAGGAGGGTATTTTTTTACAAGGTGTTCATATAGTTCTCATTATATCATAATTCTATATATATATATATATATATATATATCCACTTGAATTAATTTTCTCCATAAACTAAAATGAGCATGTAAAAAATAATTCTTGAAGCATTTAGAACAATTTAAAAACTAAATAAAGCATCTAAGTAAACAATTAATAAATTTTTTTTTAGTTGCTTGTATAGTAAGTAAAAAACAATTATCTTCTTTTTAGATTTTATTTAGAAATATTTTTCCATATGTGGCTGAGAATTTACATAGAGCTCTCATAATCTGTAATTTTTCAATTTTTGTTAAAATGATAATGTTGTAATTGATAAATATGAAATGCTAACTTAGCTAACTTAATTTATCTTGCAGTCATATTTGCATTAATACGCTATGTTTGATGAAATATGAAAGGAAAGGGAAGAAAGAAAAGGATTTGATTCACTTTTATTTGGATTGTTAAAAATAAGTGGAAAAGAGATGAAAATGAAAGATGAGATGCTGAGCCTTTTTTTCTACTCAAAATTGAGAGGAAAATGAGGTAAAGGAAATGTTTAATAAATTTTTTTAATATTTTAAAACTACACTTATTATTAATATTGTATGACAAAAAACTTATTAGATTTTATACGAGGGTATTTTTCTAACAACATAAATATTACATTAATTGATTTTCACTTTTGTATCTTTTATATTAAATAATCCAAACAAAAGTTATTATTATTCTTATTTTATCCTTTCTATTCATTTCCCTAATTCATACGAAGCATACCCTAGGCAGTCAATCCTTGTGCAAAAGAACGTACTTGTAGACTGAGTTTTTTTTATTTTTTGATTTGATGTTACTTTAAGCTTATAATAAATCTCTAATTTTGAAGTCTTATCCAGCTTTCTACTAATAAAAAAAACAATTTTATTTGCATTTTCTCTTTTTATTTTGTGTTTCTGGTTTAAGAAAGAAGTGGAGGTATATATATGTATATATATTGTTTTGTTTTGACGGTGACTTTGAGTTTATAATAAACCTCTAATTTTGAAGTCTTATCCAGCTTTCTACCAACATAAAAATAACTTTATTTAATTTTTCTATTTTTCTTTGTTTTTCATTTTTAATTATGGTTTAAGAAAGAAGTGGAGGTATATGATGCTGAGAGCTCTGGATCCAAAATATTATTAACCATTTTTCTTCGTTTTGGAAGTGTTTTAGATTAAAAATGTGAATGAAAATAAAAAATAAAAAACAAAAAATAAAAACACTTCTAAAGTATTTTCATTTTTAGTTCTTATTTTTTAAATTTTTACTTAATTAAGTAATCTAATTAACATTTAACAAATTTTAACCAATCTCTAAACTAACCAAATTACACATAATTCAAGAGGAAAAAACTAAAAACAAAAATAGTTATGTTATCAAACACAACCTTAGTCATGCTATGTCCAAATTAATTTATGAATTATGTCTCTCTCTTATTTATTTATTTTGTACTATATTGCTGCATTTAACATTTGAGTTTCATCGGCATGAGAACTTGAGCATGGCTAATAACTTGGGTTGTTTTTGCACTTGATTCTCTAGTTCGTAGCTGGCTTAAATAGCCTATTTTGCATGTGGTTTTATTAAGTAAAATAATTAAGGCCACAAAGCTTTGCTTTGCATCTAGTACATAATTAGGCACCACGCATTGATTTTATAAAAGCAGTGTCTTTCACATTTATAGAAATGGTAACTTAATTGTTAAAGTATAAAGGAATTTTCTTTTCTGTTTTTTTTAAAAAATTAAATTATTAGTTTCTTCCTTAAGCTCATAATTTGTGGGCCCTTTGATAACACTTCTTGGGGCTTTGGAAAAAATCAATTAAAGAAGCTACTTTAATAAAAAGAAAATTTTTAATTTTATTTCACATGTAGAATTATATATAATTTATTATTAATTCCATTTAGGATTTATTAATTTATCATTTAGTAGGCTATATTATAAGTACTTACTTGATTTATATATTGCATTAGTCATGCATAAGCAAATGATTGAATTGTTGGGGTTGTCTGATTTTGCCATAGAGGGACTTTAAGCTACAAATGGACCTCTAGCTTCAGTCTTATCGTTTCATCGGTAACAAAATATGAGAATAGTCACCAAGGAGCTCAACTTTTTACTTGCTCGTTAAAGCACCTAATTAAACAATTGTTTATTTATTTATTTATTTTTGGTATTTAGAAGTACTTGTGTTGATTGATATGTGGCTGCGAATTTACATAGAAGTCTCATAAATCATAATCAATAATACATGTTTTTCGTTACGCATACAGCATACGTAATGCAACTTTTAGTCAACTTTATCGATTTTACATGACGCATACAGCATACGTAATGCAACTTTTAGTCAACTTTATCGATTTTACATGTAAAATCAAATCTACAAGAAGTTGAAAAGAATCTAACTTTATTAGACTAAAGCTAATTGACTTGGGTCTAAATGGATTTAAAAGTATTTTGTACTTACATTTGCATTATTACTTCACTTAGTCATTCCTCGTGTGTAGATTGAATTTGTTTGATTTTTGACTTTCTACTTTCAGGGACCTCAAACTTTAATGTCTTATCCTTTTGGGTACGTTTGTTACTCTGTATTATATTGATTTATATTGTATTAGTCTATATTATATTGATTAGTATTATATTAACTGGATTGTATTAGTCTGTATTATTTATTATACATACATACAAATAATTCCAAAATAATTTGGTTATTATATTATAATATTATAACATTGAATAATACCGTATAATATAAACCCAAGGGGGATGGTGTATAATTTAACTCATATTTTCTACATAAAAATATATATTCATGTATTATATAATACACCCTTACTAATTTTGCCAAACATGAGATAGTATTATATAATACTATCAAATACTTTCCCACTCCCACAATGCATCCTACTAGACATGGCCTTTATGAATAAAACAAAACAATTTTTTATTATTGCCTTTTGTATTTATTTTTGCTTTAGGAAAGAAATGGGGGATCAATTTGATATTGAGAACTCATCAAATGGATCAAAAAATTTATATATATAAATATATATATATATATATAAAACAAAACAATTTTTTATTATTGCCTTTTGTATTTATTTTTGCTTTAGGAAAGAAATGGAGGGATCAATTTGATATTGAGAACTCATCAAATGGATCAAAAAATTTATATATATAAATATATATATATATATATATACAGGGATGTTATTATGAGCGTTATTGCTCCTTATAACATAGGCGACAAACGAAAAGCTTCTGTCTACGTGAAAATTTGTTTGACACGATGGCATGATTTTTTTTTTTACTCGTGTTTGTTTGTTTTTGTGATCTGTTATGCCTTTATCCCAGTGGATGCCTTCCTCCTCCTTCTCTGGTCCACAATCCGATCTCCCCTCTTCTCCTCTTCCTGCAAATCGCTCTTCTCCTCCTTGAAATAGACGACGAATAGATCGCTCCTCCTCCTCCTCCAAATCGACGATAGAGCTCTTCTCCTCCTCCAAATCGTCGACGTCGCACGGGTCTGGAAAATTTGGGTCATTTCCTACTTGGCAAGCTCTCTCTTCAGGTAAGAAAGCTTCGGAAGAGTCATCAAGGTTAAACATAAGTTGTGGAAGAAATAACTCCTAGATTGTGTCTTGGTCAGAGTTCTTACTGAATTCCAATTGTGCAAACAATTTTAATGTTGCCATATTTGCATATGGAGGTTGCTAATTGTGTTTGTCATCCTGAATAATTTTAATGCTATCGGCTCTTTTTAAGGTTCAAAAGGTCAGATGATTCTGTTTGCTCCTTATAAAGTATTTTGTATTTTAAATTTTTTTAGGTTTTTTTTTCTCTCTTTTTTTGCAAGGGAAAATTATGGTCGAAATTCAGCATAAATTTTCACAATTTTGTACCAATCTCTAGTGTAGGAACAGCAATGCTTTTGAACTAGTACAAGTAGGTCACAGGTTTCTGTTTGGGCAATTGCGCAATCGATTTTGTTGTGTACTGTTGATGCTATTTGTATCATATTATTGTATCTGTCCCAGAAAGCTTCTTTGTTTCTTTGATATCTATTGTTCTGGGTCTTGATATATAATATGCCACTGCTGTTGCTTGGAGTGGTGGCATTCAAAAGACAATGAAGGGTTTAGGAGTTAGAAGTGTAAAAGCTTTTTTTTTTTTTGGTAATTAAGAAGTGTAAAAGCTGGTCACCAGTTACTAGTCGCATCAGCAAAGAACCAAATTATAGTAGGATTATGAAGTAAATGTTTTAGTTTACTAACTTCACTTTGAAGACAAATAAACGTAACCTTATTATATTAATTTTTTTTTTACGTAACCTTATTAAACATAACCTTATTATATTAATTTTTTTTACGTAACCTTATTAAACGTAACCTTATTATATTAGTTGATTGTGAATTATGATGACTAATTTATTAAACAAAAAAAAATTGCATTTAGTTTAAAGCCTTAAACAAAGGATTCATTTTCTTCATTTTCTTTACCAATAAAGTTTCAATAATTCGATTATTAAAAGCAACCAAAGAGAAGATATTGAAATCAGTTAACCTACAGAAAGAAAAACAAATGTAAAAATAAAAATTTCATTTGACAAATTGGCAAAATCCATTCACTAAAAGTGTCAATGGCACAAACTAGAAATGTTTCTAAGCAAGGAAAGACTTTTAAGCCTGAAACATACAACTTGGCTTCCTTAAAACTTCAAAGTATTTTGAAAAGCACCTTTCTTTGGAACGGTGGATGGAATATACATCATAAACATTGAACACCATCTAATGCTGTTAAGAAGTTAAAACTAAATCCAAGAACAAGCTTACTCATTTCAGCCCTGAACCAACTAACTGCTATCCAAACCAATTATGTAGCTTGCTTCCTTCCACAGAATCGATGAAAAGGCCAAACTGCTTGAGCAAATTCTGATGACCTAAATGCACCAACCAAAGAACAACACAAGTAGCACAAAGTTAACTCAATTCATGGGTATTTATTTGCTTAATTCATACTTGAATTGTGTTCTCCTCTTCCCTGCTAAGAGGTGAAACAGGGAGGCTCCCATCATCACCATCACTGCAGCAAGTATTGCTTACCATTTTTCTCCTTTCTTGGTCGCAACTACGCCTTTCCAAGCCACTGTTCTCCAAACCATCGTTCTCTTCCCATCCTTTTTCCGCCTCTTTGTCAATCTTGTGCACTATATCACAGAAGAAATTCGTCAAGACAGTCTCATAACCCGACATTTTGGCGTACCTAGGAAAATAGTTAATATCAATTATGAGATACTGGTTCCCAAACCTCGCATCCCGAATGAAATCAAAGTTAAACAAATTTAAGTTTAACGCTCGCCGAAAACCCTTTGCTATATGGGTAATGAAGCTCTGCGGTGGCATCTCTGTGTCGTCCAAATGCATTACCTTGTAGTACTTGTTGTCAATCAATCCTCTCGTCGGTGGTAAGATTGGAGACCTGCGATAAGGACATTAAACCATCCAAGCTTGCCAATTTCTCTTCCTCAGACACATCCGGGAGCGACTTTCTCTTCATGCATTTGACATACTCTCCGACTACATACACCTTGAAAATGAAACCAGCATGGTTGATGAACTCCTGCATGAAAATTGGCGGCTTGAGCTTGTTAAGGCCATCGTGTAATAACCGTAGCTGCCATGGGCCCCACTTTTTCTTTTCTCTTCTTTCTTCTTCTTCTCAATTAATAACCTTTCTCCCTCATCTCTCTCCCTCTCTCTACATCGCCAGGAAGCAAGAACACCACGCCACTATCGCCGGTCACCGAACCACACGCGCCACCACTGGAGTTGCCAACCACCGACAAACCCACGGCCGTCGGTCACACGCCAATCAGCGTTGGCAGCCACCGGATTGGGGTGAAACCCGATCTCTCTGTCTCCTCCACTTATCGAACTTTGACAACTTTTCCGATGAAAGGTTAGTGGTTTTCTACTCCTTTCGACCCCCTGAGCTTGAATTTGAGCTTCTTTTTATTTGTTTATGCTTGGTTTTGAAGATATCAGGGAATTGGGGTTGGACATCCACTTTCCGGTGAGATTCCGGCCTCCACGTGTGTCCCCTGAACGATTGGAGATAGATTCTTGATCCTTATCTCTTGAGCTTCGTCTGGGTATATTATATGTTAATTTTAGTTGAGTTTTGAGGAATTCAGTTTTTGGAAATTTAGGGTATTTTAGGAAGTGTATAATTAGGACATCAATTAAGATGAAGGGACTTAATTTTTGGTGAATTAAGACATTTGTTATGCTATGAAAGCTAGTTTGAAGGTAAATTTAGGTGTTTGGAGGAGAAGTGGAAAATCCCAATTTGGAGATTAAGGGTATTTTGGGATTTTGGTCAAATATATTCTATAAGTTGTATTTTGGATTAAACAAAGGTAGTAAGGGGTTTCTATTGGAGTTAATTTTGCTTGTTAAATTGGACGATACTCTATTCATTCTTGAAGTGGGTGTGGGGTAAATTATGCAATTAAATTATTTAAGCTCAAGTAAGCGAATTTATATGTTGAGAAGGATGTTAACGTGTATATTTTTTATCAGGCCCTGTGACTGGAGCGGATACTGAAACATACCCACCTACAGAGCAACGGTGATTTACTTGTGAGTGGATTTCATTTTATTATAAAATCAACGCATTTTTAGTATTAATATAAATTGTGATTTAGCTAGGTATGCATTTAAGCAATATGATTTTAAGTTATAATTAATTTCTTTTTAATTGGGGTAACTGGAATATATTCGCTTCTCCTGGTTATTTTTTTAATGAGAGTATTTTGGGGGGAAGGGGAAAGGAATATATATATTCATATTTTCTGTGGATTATTAGTATACGTCATGGTTCAGCCTGACATAGTTGACAGTTATGGATAATTATATTATGTCACCCCTCATGTGTGATTGTGGTTTGATAATGATCCCCCTCTACTATGTCTTGCGATGCTAAGGTTAGTATGGCTTGATTTGCTACTTATGTAACTTATGCTAATATATATTGTGGGGATAATTGCTAATCTATTTATTTTCTCATATAATGAATTATTTGTTACTTATTTATATCTAGATTCATTCACTGAGTTTGTTTCATTATAAATTTATTTCTATTTTTCTTAAAGGTTTGTTAGGTCCAGCTGAGAAGTGGTCAACTCACACGTTTAGCATCAAGACCACCTTCTATTTACTCCTCTAAAGACTTTCGCTGTCAGAATGTAAAGAAATAAAATTGTTTTCTTTTATTATTGTTGTCTTTAAGTTATGTAAAATATTCTCGATCCTTTTTACTGTTCGGTTAGTTGGCTCTAAGAAACCTAAGTCAGATTCGTGGGTATTTATCTTGAATCTGTTGAATTTTATTGAATGTTCTATTGTACTTTGATATTACCTGTTGTGGGACCTTCAGTAGCATTTGCTGTGGCCATTGGACTTTATTATTGTATCTTAGTGCAAGTGTAAAAATTGAGTTAGTTTAAATTTTAAGGAAGTTTCTGCCAAAATTCTTATAAAATTTTGATGGAATTTTTCTTAAACGGAGCCCATCCTAGATATGGTCCTATCACATTGTGGTTGAAGGCAAGCCCCATTTTGTGCGACTTGTCGCTTCCATCAGCAACAAGTGGCTTGGCAATCACCGAAAACTTGAGTCTCTCCAAAGACTTGTCGCTTCCATGTTTTATCTTTACTATCAATATTATATCCCAATTATAGTTTTTTTTTGTTTGCTTTAATAAAGAATAAGTGGTACGAGGGTCCATATGTTTTGCGTCTCTTTTTGCTTTTTCCAAAAGTGATACATGCCTTTAGGCTTTAGTCATGATTTCCGCAAATGAATGGATAAATAATTGACACGGCATTGATAAATTAATTTTGTCTAGTAGCTGCTTTTTCACAAAGAAAAAGACAGAGACCAAGACTAAGGTCAAGACCAAGACCAAGACATGCATGCATTAGACAATACGTCTGTTAAGTACTTTAAAGTATATAATATGTTCTTCTTATACAATCTTATAAGAAGAACATAGTTATATACTGTTCAAAAAAAAAAATAAAAATACAATCTTCTTCAAGTGCATGGGTTGAAAATAAATACTTGAGGGTTTGGGTCCCTATGGGATCCCACAACTTATGGTACGGGGTGAGAAATCAAATTAAGACATATTTATTCAACCAAAAACGGAACAAGTTTTTTATTGAGAATAAAAATTAATATACGCAAGCTATAACATAAATATGATATATTCATCCAAACCCTAACTGTCATGAATCGTAGGCAAGTTACGGATTTGGTCCTTCTAGAATTGGAAAGTGAATATGGTGCATTAATGACGGATCGTACATTCCTCATTTGGTTCTGTCCTCTTCAAATGATAATACGACCCTTATCTCCAACAACCATTCGGCTCGGTTCCACTGGCATGACACATTGGGCCTGTGAACGAGGTCCATTTCGTTGTGAATTTAAACGTAGCAAATGAATTGAGATTAGATATATACCATTAATTTATTAGTACAATTAAATTTTTTTTTTAATCAATTATAGAAATAAGATCCGAAAGTCAAGTCACCAAGATGAAGATTACCCGTGCCTCTGTTTTCCTAGGAAATCAACTACCAATTCTTAATTAACTTGTTCCAATTTATAGTAAGTGCAATTATTTACTATTTTTGTTCATTTTAGACATTTTTGTTTTTAATAATTATGTTATTTATCATTAATGTTTGTTTTCTTCCTCAAATCAATGGTAAATGATAATAGGCAGAATACATTTAAGTGTAAGTTTTAAAAGATGAAGCTAATTTGACTTTTGGTTCAACATTTTAATAATTTTAAGCAACATAAAGTTAAAATATATCAAATTGCAAATTGAATTTGGAACATTAATAATGTATTCTGAACTAAAAAATGTTATGAAACACTAAGTTACTTTGTTATTAAAGATCTTGACAATAAAAAATTGTAAAGAAGAAAAATAGAAGAAGAGAAGCAAAGAGTAAAAAGAATGTAACTCGACGCCATGACAAAGTGAAATAATACACGACAAAAACGATACAATGAAATTAAGGATTGCAACTTGTATAACTGTGATCATCATGCTGCCCAAGTTGGTGAATTAAACAGCCGATTTAATGTAATCAGATCAAGCGGCTCTGACAATGATAGCAATGAAGTTGACAATTTGCATGTAGACACTCGCTTTATAGTTGGATTTGGTTGCAGAAATGGTAATGCAATATTCACCATGGAGACCACTTGGCTTGCTACTTCATTCAATGGAGATGAGAGGCGTTGATCCAGTACACATTTTTAAGCCGAACTTGATGATCATGAATAGCTTGCGGTGTTAATGACGATGATGATGGTAGGGAAAGAGACCAGATGAGATCGTCTGGATGCCTTTCCATGATAACTTCTAGCTGTACACGTTGCTTTTTTACTTCCATTGTATAAGCGAGCTCTTCAGTGGTATGTGTCACTTTAAGTTTATATTTTTTAACGATTAAGTGTCTATTGCCAATAATAAGTCTAAGTTTTTTACTAACCTATATATCCTCTTTTATTCATATAAGGCGGGTGGAAAAAAAAAAACAGAAAATATGTATTATATGAGTACCATTCAATTCAATCTATTATGTCTGAGCGTGTGCATATATATTGTTAGAATTAGTGATCAAAAGGGGATTATTAAAACGACACAGTTTCAAGGCTTGGTTAGCTGAACTGTGCGTTTTGATAAAAGGCAAGCTAAACTACTCCTAAAAGGTTTCAGCTTTCTAATCCCTAATAAGATTCAATCTCAGTCCAAACTTATATATACACTCTAATTTAGAGAAGAAGCTTAGAGTTGCAAGTTGCAATTGATCTAGTTTTGGTCTTCTTATCTAGAATTGTAGATGAATTTTTCTGGAGAAAAATTCTTGGTGAAGGGTGTAAGGGGATCTGTTCTAGTTTATAATTTTAGTAATTATATTTTTGAGAGAAATAATTAAGTGTGTAATTAAAAAATAAATAACATAGCAGCAGTTTCAATCGGTACAAATTGTGCTGAACCTCTATAAAGTTTGGTGTGTGCATGTGTTCTGTTTTCTTTTAGTTTTATTTCCAATTCCCAATAAATAAATATATATATATATATATATATATTTATATTAAATGAACAAAACAAGAGGTACCAGTAAGTTACGAGTTAAAGTACCAAAAAATTCAGAGTACCAACTCCTACCCCATGCAAAAAAAAAATTTCTACCCGGTTGAGATAATATTATATAGGTATAAATATTAATGATGCACTATATAATATCATCTCAACGGGACAGAAGTTATATTCTGGAAATATTAGAATTTTTTTCGATTGCTAGAGCGAAAGCCAGTAATCTAGTGACAATAGAAGCTTATTCTCAAATAGGTTCAAGCAAATGAAGTCTAATATTTTAACGACTGGGGATAAATAATTCTATCTGAGCCAAAGATCAGAAAATTAAGTCACCCTGTAACATATTTGTTGGTACATGCGTATGTTTATAGAATTAAATTTATGCCATTATGTATTGTCCCATATTAATGCCAATGCCAGGCCAAGGCCCAAGACTTGTTGCCACTCTGTTTCGATGTAAATTTTCACTTGTATGGTATGTGATTAATTAATTTAACCAGTTAGTTGGCTCTTTTTTGGATTAAAACGAAGACATAGTAATTCACCAAAAAAAAGAAAAAGTGTTCTATAGACACTCCCATGGTGATGATCATCGCGATGACTGTTAATATTCTTCCTTTGTAATTTGTGTTTATTTCGTCATGATCATCATGGTGACTGTTTTATTTTAATTTCAAAATATTGTAATTACTAATTACTTAGAAATGGAGGGAATGATTACCTTCCAAAACAGAATCCTACCCATTATTTATATCTTACAAAATATAAAAGGCTAAATTACTATTCTATACACAGGGATGCGCCGCATTGGAGCCAACTCCGAAGGTCATATCCGTCTTTTTGTATATATATAAAACCCCACACTTAAGCTCGATGGAGATCAAGCCCCAATCTCACAAATGTCATTCCTGGAGGAATTTCAAGCCGGTAAGCTTCTCTCGCTCTTTGTAATTTCCTTCGACACCAAATGTCACTTCATATGGTATATGCTAAGTAAATTTGATTTCTAATTTAATGATTTTTTTTCACGCAGACATTGATTCACTTTCGAATATTCTGCAAAGGAACTGCGCGTTGCTGCGTGATATGGATCAAAGTTTAACAAGGTGTGCTTTTTGCCATCGTCATCTTCTTCTTGTTGATTACGACTACTGTTTCTAAACTGCTTCAGTTTAGTTCCCTGCAATTTCGTATTTTGAAAGTAAAATGAAGTCTTGAATTTGATTTAATTTGATTTATAGTGAAATAATTTTATCAATTATTCATATGGGTTGGGACTGCAAAAGACTTGGAATCTCAATTATCACCAATTTACAAGCACTTTTTTGGAGACGCTTTTCGTTCAAAGTCATGTGGCTTTTTTAGGACATGGATTAAATTGTTTGCGGAGTAGGGTCCAGTTCTTCATAACAGGTAGTCCCCAAACAACTTATAACAACGAGGTTGATATTGTTAGAGCCTTCAATGAAAGCTTGAGTTATGTTTTTTTAGACTTATGGTCTTGCTTCCAGTTAGAATTTGCTCTACTTTCTTTTCTTTATAGGACGAAAGGTATCACTTTTATGTTTCCACATTCATATTTGAATGTGTGTGCTAATAGAGCAGGAACGATTCAGAAATCTATTAATAACTTGGTATTTTTAGTTTCAATTCAGTATTAAGACATGTAAGATTTCAGAATGATTTACTTTGTGATTGACCACATACTACTTGATATTGGAGGAAAGAAAAAAAAAAAAGTTGCATGATTCCTGGTTATTCTCAAATACTAAGTTTTCCTCAAATTTTGTTAGAAAGAAAACCTGTAGTAAGGGAATGTGGGGTTTTTTATTACATCGAAAATAAGAACGGGTTTTCACCATTATAACGATTGTATTCATGACTAAATTTGTTGTTTTGAGAGGAGGATGATCCCATTGGAGATAGTTTCTCAGATAATTGCTTCAGTGATGGCCGAACCTGTGGATTTTGTTGCAGGCACGAAAATACTAGATTCGCAATGGAGACAATTTTCTTTGCTACTTCATGCATTGGAGGTGAGAGATGTTGGTCCAACACATCCTTGAGCAGAATTTGATGATCTGGTGGTGATGATGATAGAGATGAGATGAAATCCCCTGGAGGCTTCCCCATAATCACTTCCAATGCCACAACTCCTAAGCTATACCCGTCACACTTCTCGTCTGCTCCTACATTGTAAGCATGCTCTGCAAAGAAAGTAGTGCTTTAGTTATTATTTTTATTTACATTATGTGGGTACAACTAACTGAAAGGACAAAACAATGCATGTTTAATTTCTGATATTGAGCAAGCACGCTAAGATTTTTGTCCTAAGATGAGGTAGGAATGTAGAGAGAGAAATTGGTGTAGCAAATTTCAGAACTAGAAAGTGACAAAGATTGTAATTGTTTTGAAACCAATAAAATTCCTCCATTCTTAGTAACAAAGTAATAATATTTCGGTGTCGTGCTGTTGTCAAGAAACTGATTTCACCTGGGAAAACTTCTTGACTGGCTGGTCCATCATTCTCCTGGAATCTTTTTACAGCAACAACTTGACCAGTTGACAACAATGCTTTATACACAATCTCATATCCCCCAACAACAATGTAATATTTGGAATTGAAGTTCTCTGTGACTCTTACTATCTCCTGATGCACCTTTTTCCCATTATGGTTCCATGTTGCAATGACAGTTTCAGCTGGTTCTTCCTTTGGCTCCTCCACGTTCAACTTTCGTTGGGTAGATTATAATGACCCAAACAATAATAATAAAGATTACAATTAGAGTGCCTGGGATGAAGACTCTGGTTAAAACTTGAACTCCACTGCTATTCTTCTTTTCGAGTACAGGGCAAGCCTTTATTATTTTCCAAAGTTGCTGTTGTAAAGGCTTTGATGTTTGAAATTGGTCCTTCGAATTGATTATAAGATATATCAATGGATGTCAAGCTCAACATGTCTTTGAACGTAGACAGAATGGAGCCAAACGGATTGTTATGGGAAAGGTACAATGTTTCTAGATTTTGCAAATTTCTGAGCTCCGAAGGCAATTCTCCCGTAAGCAAATTAACATGTTGTAGAGAATTCAAGTTCCCACTCAGTAAGGGATTGGTTGGCGCTGAATAAGTTCTTTCTCAATCCTTGGCAATTGTTCCACTGAGTTTGTTTTCTGAAAGATCAAGCACTCTGAGTTCGGATGGCATTCCAATCTCTGCAGGAACTTCATTGGGAAGACTATTATTGTTCAATTTGAGGTTGAATAATAATTTTAATTTCCCCAGTTATTTAGGAATCTTCCCTACAATATGATTGGAGGAGAGATCAGGGACCTGCAATTTAGTAGCTTTCCGAAATTCAAGAGTAACATACCAGAAATTTTTTTTTTGGAGATGTTCCGCTTAGTTAGATTATGACATTACCCCCACTTTACCATAGAATTTATTGGATGTTACTCAAATCCATATATTTTAGTTGTGGCTGTATTCCAAACATTTCTGATATCTTTCCCATAAGTTTAATCCCTTGAAGCTGAACTCTGGCCAAGGTGCTGCATTTTCTCAAGCTTATTGGGAGTGAACCTTTGAAGTTAATCTTATTTGCAGAAAAAACTTTCAAGCTTCCTACTGAGACATAAATTTTCTGATAGGCAGCCAGACACTTGGTTTTCAACCAAATTCGTAAGATTGTTCAATTCTAGAGGAATGGAACCTGTGAGTTTGTTCATAAACAAGCGTAAAAGTGTAAGGATTCTAAGTTTTCCAATTTCTGGAGGGATGGGGCCAGATAATGTATTACTTGCTAGGTGTAACTCTTTGAGCTTAGTGAAGTTCCCTACAGTGGAAGGAATGAATCCAGAAAACACGTTGCCAACTAGTTCTAGATTTGTCAATTTGCTCAAGTTTCCAATGAATGTAGGGATTGAGCCATTGAGTTTGTTCTTATACAAAGAAATAATGTCCAGCTTCTTGAGTGACGGATCCAAGAAGATTGTTTCCATAGAGTATTAGACTCGTTAAGTGGCTCAGCTTTCCAATAATAGATGCTTGGATTGAGCCAGTTTGATGGTTTGGACTCAAATCAAGAGAGTTGATTTGTAGACTTGTTAGAAGGCCTATTTCTTATAGAAAACTATCAGACAAGTCAAGGTGGGTGAGCCTAGAAAGGTCCCTGACTCGTTACAAACGATCCCAACACACTTGTAAAAGTAACCAAATATACTTTGTATTTGGTTACACATTGGGTTATGATTGCCAAATCGGGTGAGTGGCGTTTTTGAATTAATTACCTTGTGATTGTGACTGTTGTGTGTAGGATAAGAATGCTTTATAGCAGATTATGTGCTAATTTTGACTCCAAATGGTGTGCATTAAACTCCAATATCCACCGCTGCTGACAATAATTGTAAATACTTCTTCGAGACATGACACTGATACGACTTGGGAATTTAGATCATTTGAGGGAGGAGAGGACCTAGAGATTTAGATAACATGTCCTGCAAAAGTGTTATTTTTAAAAGTGGTTGACATAACATTAGCAGAATTGTTAATATTGGAAACTTAGGGTAGTAATTGAATGAAAAAATTTATGAGGTACTAAATCAATTTAACTATTTGAGGCAAATTAAATTAAATGTCTGAAATTATTATTTGAATTTAGAACATTCATATGTATGTTGAACCAAAAAAAGTGTTTTAAGAGAAAAGGTAATGGCAAAGTAAAGAAATGCATTACAACACCATGACAAAAGTGAAATAAAATACAAAAACATACACACGACAACATGATCGTACCAGGAAAGGATTGCATCTAACTGTGTGAACAGGATGTCCAATTTGGCGAATCAAACAACTGTTGTAATGTAATCAGATCAAGAGGCACTGACAGAGATGGAGATGAAGCTGCCAATTTGTCAGTAACTTGCTTCATAGTTGGCCGAGATTGTGGATTTGCTTGCAGACATGCAAATGCTGTATTTGCAATGGAGACCACTTGATTTGCTATCTGATTTGTTGGCGGTGACAGGCGTTGATCCATTACATTCCTAAACAGAATCTGATGATGAACAGGTGACGATGATGATGATCGTAAGGGAAGAGAGGAGATAAGATCTCCTGGATGGTTTCCCATGATCACTTCCAATGCTAATACTCCGAAGCTGTACACGTCGCACTTCTCATTTACTTCCATTGTGTAAGCAAGCTCTTCAGCAAAACATATTGTTTTAAGTTAATATTTCCCAATGATTGAGATTAAATATTACATATTCTAACTCGCCGACAACTAAGTGTACTAGTATATATTACAGTCAAATAATTAAGCATAATCCTCTTTTATAATACATGCAAGGCCTTAAGGGTGAAAAATGCAAAAAAATAAAATCAAGCATTCAATTTAGTCTTTTATGTCAAGTGTATAAATGAAATGAACAAAACCTGAGCTGCCTAGTTCATTATCAAAGGGTAAAAGTGATAAGCCAATATTTTAATGGAAACTAAATTGTACCTGGGGCTGCATATCCAAAAGTTCCAGCGAATGAAGTCCAATTTGATGAATAAGGGTCAACAGTTCTGGCAGAACCAAAGTCAGAAAGATGAGCTTCATACTCTTCATCCAACAAAACATTCTTGCTTGATACGTCTCTGTGAACAATACAAGGACAACATTCATGGTGCATGTAGGATATAGCATTGGCTAAACCTGTGACAACTTTCACTCTCTTACCCCACTCTAATTCCATTGCTTTTCCATCATCGCTAAGTATCTTTTCTAAGCTTCCCCTTTCCATGAACTCATACACCAAAAATGAATATCTTGTATGCAAACAAAATCCATAAAGCTTGATGATATTTCGGTGCCGTATTTTTGTCAAAATATTAGTCTCACTTTCGAAAGCTTCCTCATTGGCTACTCCACCATTCTCATGAATTTTTTTCACGGCAACAACTTGACCAGTTGATAGCAGTGTCTTATAAACACTCCCATATCCACCAACTCCAATGCAATATTTGGAGTCAAAGTCTTCTGTGGCTTCGACTATTTCTTTATGAACCCTTTTGCCATCATGACCCCACACAACAAAGAAAGTTTCATTTTGTGTTACCCTCGGTTCTTCAACGTTGTTCCTTTCTCTTTTTGGACGAATATAAAGCACTCCAACAATGATACAAAATAGCATGAAGATGACCAATATAGAGACTATGACTAAAATTATGACAACTTCATTGCTACTTTGTCTAGATATGGGGCAGGGCTTCAAACTAGAATTGTTGCCGCACAACCCTTTATTATTGTCCACTACTGAGGCTTCAAAGAATGCTTTGTTGGCAGGGAGGGAACCTTCTAACTGGTTGTAGGACATATCAACAGATGTCAAGCTTATCATCTCTTTAAATGTAGGTGGAATTGAACCAGAGAAATTGTTGTGGGAGATGTTGAATATTTCAAGCTTACTCAAATGTCCAAGCTCTAGAGGTAGCTGCCCAGTAAGAACATTCTCACTTATGTCAAGATTTTCAAGAGACTGCAAATTTCCAATTTGGAGAGGAACATTTCCACCGAATCTATTATTTCTCAAGTTCAATTTGAGTAGTTTTGAACATTTTTCCAATTGTTCGGGAATTGGTCCACTAAATTTGTTTGTTGAAAGGTCAACTTCCTGAAGTTCAGATAACATTCCAAGTTCTGTAGGAACTTTGCCTGAAAGATTATTATTGTTCAATTTGAGGTTGAACAACAATTTTAATTTCTTTAACTCTTTTGGAATTTCTCCAACCATTAGATTTCTGGACAAGTCAATTTCATGCAATTTAGCAGCATTTCCAAGACCCGAAGGTATTCTACCAGTGATTTTATTGTTGGACATCTTTAGGCTAACAAGTTTAGGACATTTCCCCCAATTTCCAGTAATTCTACCAACAAACTTGTTGTTGCTTAAGGTTATATAAACCAAGTTTGAGTATATTCCAAAATCTTCTGAGATATTTCCTGTGAGTTGATTTACTTGAAGATGAACTCTGAATAAGGTGCTGCAGTTTCTCAAGCTTTTTGGAATGGAACCTGTGAGGTTGTTATATGATGCTTGAAACCATGTAAGCCTTCCACCACGACAAATATTTTCTGGAAGATTTCCGGAAATGAAGTTGCTCCCTATTTGGAACTTTTCCAAATTGGTAAGATTGTTCATTTCTACAGGAATTGAACCTGTGATTTTTGTTTATGAACAACTTTAGGGTAGTAAGGGACTTAAGGTTTCCAATGGATGCAGGGATTGAACCAGAGAGATAATTTTGATGCAATTGAAGCACAGTGAGAGATTTAAGTTGTCCTACTTCTTGAGGAATGGAGCCAACAATATTGTTTTCACTAAGATCGAAATCCGATAACTTGCTCAGGTTTCCAATGGATAGAGGGATTGAACCAGTAAGATGGTTTGTATACAATCGAAGTATTGTGAGAGATTTAAGTTGTCCTACCTCTTGAGGGATGGAGCCAACGATATTGTTTTCATAAAGGGCTAAATTAGATAACTTGCTCAGGTTTCCCATGGATACAGGGATTGGACCACTGAGATGATTTGTAAACAATTGAAGCACAATAAGAGAGTTGAGTTGTCCTACTTCTTGAGGAATGGATCCAGTAATGTTGTTTTCACTAAGGTCTAACTCAAATAACTTGCTCAGGTTTTCGATGGATACAGGGATTGAACCAATAAGATGGTTTGTATACAATCGAAGTATTGTGAGAGATTTAAGTTGTCCTACTTCTCGAGGGATGGAGCCAACAATATTGTTTTCATAAAGGTTTAAAACAGATAACTTGCTCAGATTTCCGATGGATGTAGGGATTAGACCACTGAGGTCATTTGTATACAAAGAAAGCAAGAAGAGAGAGCAAAGGTTTCCAATGGATGTAGGGATTGAACCTGAAAGACTGTTGTGGTAAAGGGCAAACACCTCAAGAGACACCAACATGCCTACTTCAGCAGGAATATTTCCAGAGAAATGATTATAACCCAAGTCAAGGTAGGTGATCAGCCCAGAAAGGTTACTGATTTGAGAAGGTATACTTCCATAAAGTGAATTGTTATACAAATCAAGGGAGTGTAAGTTGGGAAACGATGAGAAATTAAAGTATTGGAGCGTACCTTTCAGATTACTGCTAGTAAGATTAATCTCGGTGACACTCCCAAACTCGTTACAAACAATCCCAATCCATTGGCAGCAGCTACTATGAGAAGAATTAGTAGAAGGTGAAGTGGAATTGTAAGAAGAAAACAAGTTCCAAGAGGAAAGAAGAGAATGATTAGTTGGATTGTGAAGGCTATTTTTCCATTTCAGAAGGGCCTCTGCTTCACTTGCTGTTGCAGTTGCAGAGGGACAAGGAGACCACAGAATGAGGATGAGAATGAAAACAGAGAAAATCAGGAGATTGTTGGAGATTGGCATGGCTACTAAGTTGGGTTGTTTTTTGCACTTGATTCTCTAGTTGGTGGCTGCCTTAAATAGCCTATTTTTTAATTGTGATTTTATTTACTCGTTAATAATGTAAAGCTTAAATGCCTACGCTTTGTTACCCAAAAAAAGAAAAAAAAAACAATATTTTCTTGTCATGGATAGAAGTTTAAATAAATATCTGTCTAAAAAGTTCCTAATAAATTTGTTCGGACTTTTTTTTTTTTCCTTATATATGAATTAATTAAACAACTAATTAATTTTTAATTGGTTGAATTGTAATAGAGCACAGCAGACTTGAAAGCAAATTATTTCTATTGTTCTGTTTCTTTTCTCTTTCTCCATTACAAGAATTTTTTTTTTTTTTGGGTAAATCTCCATTACAAGTTATTTCCTTGAAAAACTTCTTTGTAATAAAAATAAGTATGTAAATATAAACATATCAACTCTATATATTAATGTTTTATTCATCACTTGTATTGATGCAAGAATTTCCATTTCCTATTTTTCTTGTATGGCCTAACGCCTTTGCCAGGAACCGACCTATGATATGGAAAGTGTTAAAGCACGAGTGATATTTTTTCCTGTGTTATTTTTTAGTTTTAGTTTATTTATGTTTTTTTATTTATTAATTAGTTTTACTTTATTTTAACTCATTATTCATTAAATTTTGAGGTATTTTTTCTTGGGCAATCTTTTTTCAACAGAAAGCCACAATATCTGAATAAATTGTATTGATGCAATAATTTCCATGCCCTATTTTTGTTGTAGGGCCTAACGCCTTAGCCAGGAACCAGCCTTTGAAATGGCAAGCCACAATATTATTGTTATTTTTCTTTTGAAAAATCAGTGTAATACTCATCTCTGCTTAGTGCTTGGCTGCTTGCTACGTTAAAAAAAGAAGAAGAAGAAAACAGTCATTGCCTCGACTTATGTCTTAGTGATCCTGACTATGATCACAAGCCTCCAACTCCATATCTCATGAACAACACAAACCACAATTACCATCTCAATTAGAACTTGGATATATGGAGGACTTCAACCCATTGTCAGGCCAACACCGGCGCACCATGGCTACTACAGTCGACGTTTATTTCAGTCATTTTAGAAAAATTATAATTAAAAAAGGAGAAATAATTATGATTTGGTTGAATGTGCAAAAAAGTGTCGCAATTTCAGTTTTGCTTGAATGACTGAAATATGTCCACCACCCGCCAGGCATCGACTTTCACTTTCACTGTGTATGACAACGAAAGTCGTCGTATGGGAGGAAATGAACACCATTTTGGCACCTGTAGGTACGTAGGTGCAGTTTCTAGTCTACTACTTGTTTAGTCATGTGTGTTACTATTTTCAATTTCATCATATTAATTCTCTATTGGTTTGCACCGAGTTGAAATTAGATGTGAAATTTTATAATTTTTCTTAATTATTTTACATTTTAAAAGTTTTGAGTTTCACTCTATTTTTTTTATTATTATTTTTTTCCTTTTATTATTATCTTTTTTTTTCTTCTCATTAAAAAGAATGCCGATCTTATATATTATTTAAGTTCTAAAACAACGCCTACATAACTAGAAAAATATTAATTATTTTATTTTTCATAATTTATAAAGCATAAAAAAATTGAATTAAATTAAATTTACACATAATTATTAAACTCTAAACTTATATACAATTATTTAGTAACAGTGAGTGCGTTACCGAGTACAAAGTATACTGTATATATGAATAAATGCATGGTAATCCAACCTAGCTACCAATTGTACAAAGTGTACTGTATATATGAATAAATGCATGGTTTCCATATGTGGCTGAGAATTTACATAGAGCTCTTCATCAAAAGAGAATTTACATAGAGCTCTAATAATCTGTAATTTTTCATTTTTTGTTAAAATGATGATGTTGTAATTGATAAATATGAAATGCTAACTTAGCTAACTTAATTGATCTTGCAGTCATATTTGCATTAATACACTATGTTTCCTAATTCGAAGAAAAGAAAGGATTCGATTCACTTTTATTTGGATTGTTAAAATTAAGTGGAAAGGAAATGAAAATGAAAGATGAGATGCTGAGTCTTTTCTTTAAGCTTATAATAAATTTCTAATTTTGAAGTCTTATCCAGCTTTCTACTAATAAAACAAACAATTTTATTTGTATTTTCTCTTTTTATTTTGTGTTTATTTTTTGTTTCTGGTTTAAGAAAGAAGTGGAGGTATATATATATATATATATATATTGTTTTGTTTTGATGGTGACTTTCAGCTTATAATAAACCTCTAATTTTGAAGTTTTATCCGGCTTTCTACCAACATAAAAACAATTTTATTTAATTTTTCTCTTTTTTTTATTTTTTTATTTTTATTTTTAATTATGGTTTAAGAAAGAAGTGGAGGTATACGATGTTGAGAGCTCTGGATCCAAAATATTATTAACTATTTTTCTTCGTTTTGGACCACAAGTACTTGACTTAAGACTTTTGAAGAGTTTGTGTTGTGTTCACTTAGTCATGCTATGTCCAAATCAATTTATGAATTCTGTCTCCCTCTCTCTGTGTCTTATTTATTTATTTTGTACTATATTGCTGCATTTAACATTTGAGTTTCGTCGGCATGAGAACTTAAGCATGGCTAATAACTTGGGTTGTTTTTGCACTTGATTCTCTAGTTCGTAGCTGGCTTAAATAGCCTATTTTTGCATGTGGTTTTATTAGTTCGTAGCTGGCTTAAATAGCCATAATTAGGCGCTACGCATTGATTTTATAAAAGGAGTGTCTTTTACATTTATAGAAATGGTAACTTAATTGTTAAAGTATAAAGGAATTCTTTTTTTTTTCTTCTTTTTTTTTTTAAAAAATTAAATAATTAGTTTC
This sequence comes from Rhamnella rubrinervis, assembly GCA_007844105.2. Lineage (NCBI taxonomy): Eukaryota > Viridiplantae > Streptophyta > Magnoliopsida > Rosales > Rhamnaceae > Rhamnella > Rhamnella rubrinervis. Next base: position 6,630,054 of record CM017574.2, on the reverse strand, counting down.
TTCCTTAAGCTCATAATTTGTGGGCCCTTTGATAACACTTCTTGGGGCTTTGGAAAAAATCAATTAAAGAAGCTACTTTAATAAAAAAAGAAATTTTCTAATTTTATTTCCCATGTGGAATTATATATAATTTATTATTAATTGATCATTTAGTAGGCTATATTATAATATCGCATTAGTCATGCGTAAGCAAATGATTGAATTGTTGGGGTTGTCTGATTTTGCCATAGAGGGACTTTCAGCTACAAATGGACCTCTAGCTTCAGTCTTATCGTTTCATCGGTAACAAAATATGAGAAAAGTCACCAAGGAGATAAGAGACGGCTTCTTAGTTCAAACTAGTGGAGCTCAACGTTTTACTTGCTCGTTAAAGCAGCTAATTATTTATTTATTTATTTTTGATATTTAGAAGTACTTGTGTTTATTGATATGTGGCTGCGAATTTACATAGAAGTCTCGTAAATCAAAATCAATAATAAATGTTTTTCGTTACGCATACGGCATACGTAATGCAACTTTTAGTCAACTTTATGGATATTACATGTAAAATCAAATCTACAAGAAGTTGAAAAGAATCTAATTTATTAGAATATAGCTAATTGACTTGGGTCTAAATGGATTTAAAAGTATTTTGTACTTACATTTGCATTATTGCTTCACTTTTTTTTTTTTTTTGTGAATGCATTATTGCTTCACTTAGTCATTCCTTGTGGTGTTGATTGAATTTGTTTGATTTTTGACTTGCTACTTTCATAGAACCTCTAACTTTAATGTCTTATCCTTTTATGAATAAAATAAATTTTTATTATTGTTATTATTATTGCCTTTTGTATTTATTTTGTTTATTTATTTATTTTTGCTTTAGGAAAGAAATGGAGGGATCAATTTGATATTGAGAACTCATCAAATGGATTCAAAAATTTATAATTTTTCTTTCTTTTTTTTAATGTTGGCAGAAGTACTTGACTTGCATACCTGCTTCAGTTAGTCATGCCATGTAAAAATGATTTGATAGGTTTTCTAATTAATTTTTTCATTGTGACAATTTATTTTTTGTTTATTTGTTGGGATTGAGAACTAGCTTGCCTTTTAAGTGATCTAGGAATAGGAGACTAGTACTTCACTTATTATTATCCTTATTATTGTGAGGAAACTGCTGCACTTATTACTTAATTTATTTTTTTACAAACTCAGTCATTGCTCGTGCAAATGAACATATACATTGGGTTTTGTTTGATTCCCCCCAGAGCAACTAATTGCTTTAAAGTCTTATATCCTTTCTATTAATATGAAAAACAAATCTTTATTATTATTATTATTATTTTTAAAGTACATTCCTGGTTGAAGAAAGAAGTGGAGGTATGTGATGTTGTGAACTCACAAAATGTATCCCAAATATTATAACTAGTTTTTCTTAATTTTGTAGAGAAGTAATTGTCTTGAGACTTTAGAAGAGTATGCATTGTGTAATTGATAGGTTTTTCTTAATTTAGTAATGTGTTTTTTTTTTTTTATGTTGAGTTGTGTGTAATTTGTTTAATTTAAAAGTTAATTAAAATTTTTAGAGTTCAATAATCTTCTCATTTTATTATAAATGTGGAAAGAAATGAAAAACACTTTGAAAATAAATGAAAATGTTTTTTTATTTTCAGTTTGTATTTTTACTTTCTTTCATATTTATATTCAATTGAGTAGTCTAATTAATATTTAATAAACTCTAACTATAAAAAATTCTAACTAACTTTTAAACTAAATAAATGACACATAAATTAAGAAAAAAAAATAAAAACAAATACACGGACTCTTAGTCATGCTATGTCCAAAAATCAATTTATGAGTTCTCTCTCTATCTCTCCTTTTTCTTTGTACTATATTGCAACATTAATTAACGTTTGAGTTTTCTTTGCTTTTTTTCCTTTTGGGGCATGAGAACTTGAGCTTAATTTATATACGACTACTTGTATAATATGTAGTAGTGCTACATTTACATGCTTTTAGACAACGTATAGATATATGTTTGTGTATATATATACAAATACGTAATAGCTCCTTTTGCACCAAGACCGAAACATGCATGTGGTTTAATTTCTTAGTTTGCACCAAGTAAAGGACTCAAACATGTACATGTGGTCATTAGTCATTACATTACATGCATCAATAATGTTTCTCAGATTTTTGTGGGACCAATCCAGCAGAAAAACCTTTTAATGTAAAAGTGTGTATATATATAGGCTAACACTGTATGCAGAGGTAATATTTCAAAACATATATCAAAATACTATGTTGTTATCATTTTTTTTTTTTTTTGTTGATGAAGTATTATATGCTGCTATCAACTGGTTAAACAAGAACTCATCAAATATGAATCCAAAATACTATAATCGTTTTCTTTCTTAATTATATTTTGGACAGAAGTACTTGACCTTGACTTTAGGAATCCATGTGCTTTAATTATGTAAATCAATCCATGAATTTTCTTTAGTTTTTCTTTTGCATTCACAAAAAAAAAAAAAAGTTACAAATTACTCAACTAGTTTTTATTTCTTTAAAGTAAGTAGACGAAGACTTAGTGTACTATTAGACACGTAGTAGCTCTGTTGTCCAAGCAAATCAACAACCACTTTCAATTTTTATTAATTTTGGTTGAAGAAAATTCTTCATTAATTATGACAAATAGTATTATTCTTTTATATACGTAAGAAATCAATTTGGATTGATAGTCAGTCAATTTAATATAATTTTGGCAACAAAGTATAAGAAGAAGAGGACAATTTGATATTATGTCGAAGTTTAGAAGGCAAATTACATATGAGTTAAAATTAAAAGTGAAATTTTATAATTTTCCCTAATTATTTCACATTTTAAACTCTCACTCCAACCTTTTTAATTTTTTTCTTCTCATTAAAGAGAATCTTGATCTTATATATTGTTTAAGTTCTAAAATAACGCCAACATGATTAAGCAAATATTAATTTATTTTTGATGATTTATAAAGCATAAAAAAATTAAATTAAATCAAATTTACATATAATCATTAAATCCAACAAAGTATAAATTTCAAATATCTGTATGTTGCTTTTTTTAGACTTTAGGAGTATTTGTCTTGTATTGCTTTGTTTCACTATTCATGCTTTGTAATAAAATATATATAATATTACCATTCAATTTAGTCTTTGATGTCTGAGTTAGTCTTGGGTCCAACTTAGGGGAAATTAAATGGTATGAGGGTTGATATTTCTTAGTCTTGGGTTTTGAACTGGCAAAGTAGGTTATGTAATGTAGTGGCTGACTTAGCAGCCTAGCATACCCTGTCTTTTGGCTGTAGTTTGTTCGGAGATGAGTTCTCTATTGTAAACATCCCTTCTTGTATTTCGGATGCCTTATTGGCTGAGCAGGCAGTTGCTGCTCTGTAGGTCCTGTTTGTGAACTTCTTTTTGTTGTTGCAATGCATTAGTCCTTTATTACGAAAAAAAAAAAAATTGTGAAGGGAATGATGAGTGGACCACGTGTGACAGATTTCTATCTGTTTAGGTGGTGAATTCTAGTATAAGGAGGCTAATGATGGCTGTCTCCTTTTAAAATCAATTCAGCATTAAAACAATAAAAGAATGACTTCGCAAGTGTTACAAATGCAAAAGACAGTAAAATGAAAGCCAGAGATTTTGCCTGACACTGCAAAAGACAGTCAACTTTTTTTTTTTTCCCCCAAAAATTTGATAATACGGAACACATTTCTATTGAGAATAAAAATAAAAATATAACATAAAATATGATATATTTACAAAAGGCCCTATTTATTATTGTCTAATTATATATTGGAGTCAATTAATTAAGATTAATCCTCTTTCATAATACATGTAAGGCCTTAAGGGTGAAAAATGCAAAAAACAAAATCAAGCATTCAATTTTGTCTGCTATGCCAGTGCTTTCAGCAACATAGTCTCGAAAACAAGCTCTCTTCCAATTTTACAACCAAAAGTTTATCCATAACCCTTCTCAGTTGGAAAAATATTTAGCACTCAAAGTACCCAAATCTAGAGAATTAACTGAACTCTAAGATTAGGTTCACTACCCAAAAGTGTACCCCAGGGAGGGATGGTCCTTTAGGAGAGGAACAACTCCAGACTGATAGGTTATTTTGGTCTAATTGCAGTCTCACTAATGCCTGGCATTTTCCTCTCATTCTTCCAAATACAGAACATATGGTAAGTTGGTAAAATACAGAGGAATAAAACACCGCAAACTCGTTAGCAAACAAAAGAAAATATATAGGTCAAAACTATGAAATGTGGCATCTAGAAAATACTGAACTTAAAGTGCAATAAGCAACAATTTTGGACTCGCAGCAACAAAATCAATCTAGAGAAGCCAACGTAGAGGTTAAAAGCATAAAAATGGTATTACCTTTACAAGTGAATTGAGATTAATTTAACTTGGTTCAAAAGCCTAAGTTTTTTGAAAACTAAAAGTTGTCTGCTTTCTTCCTCTCAAATTGAAAAATCATCTGAGACAGTTGGGCATTGCCTATAGTTGTTGGAATTTTTAAACGTTTGTAACGTTTTGTAATAATGGGTGAATGAATTGCAACGGTTTTCAATTTTGTAAACGTTACAAAATAAATTGTTTTGTTTATTATCTTGTAACCAATTGGCCACTGGTTTTACAAGGCTTTGAGTTTTCATTTTTGAAAAAAATATACGAAAAGAAAATCAAGTCTGTATTTTTTTTTTTGTCCATGGTGATAGAGGGAAGGCTTAGTTCAAGTTCGTTGGAGAAGTTTCAGAAGGTGCACAATCTGAAACTTGAGTCAATTCATTGTATCCTGGGAGATGAACGCTCAAAGATCACAAGCACTGTGGAGCGAATTTGTCATAAGGACATTATGGTGGTATACAGGCCTCAAATTAGTATAGAAGTAACCAATTTCGACATGTTTCTTTCCTGTTATATTGGTTTGGTAAATCAACTTTGTTTTCCCTTTTGTTTAATGTTATATTTCATGCAAATTCATTTGTGAATTATACCTGTTTGATAACAATCTTAAGACAAATCTCACATGTGCTTTTGTCATCTTGAAGCAATGATGAACAGGTTGCAGTTAAAAGGAAAAGATTATTTCTTTTTGGTTTAATTTGCAATATATTTTTTGGACTAATTATTTGTTGCAGGTCAATAATTTATATTAAAAATTGAATTTATAGAAGCACTGATGTGGCTAGTTTGGCTGATGTGGCGTTGAGGCATTGACGTGGCACGCTGATGCTTGCTGACGTCAACTGATGACATCATTAGGAGAGAGAAAATATTAAAAAAATAATTATTTTTTAAAATATTTTTCTCATTGTTTGAAATATTATTTTATTGCATTTTTTAAAGCAATAAATTAATAGTTTCTTGGTTTCAACAAGAAAATGGCTAATGTGGGAGCAACGACTAACCCTAGGGCACAAGTACCTACTCTAGTCTCTGCAACACAAATGCCTACCCCGACTGTGATGGTTTTCATGAACCATGCAGAGAGATCGGAGAAATTTAGTAGTTTGAATTTCAATAGGTGGCAATAGAAAATGATGTTTTATTTTACCACACTGAACCTTGTGAGGTTTTTCATTGAGGATCCACCGAAAACAAATGGAGATGATAGAGATTTTCTCATGGTGTTTGATGTGTGGAAGAGTTCTAATTATTTGTGTCGGAACTATATATTGAACAGTCTAGCTGATGCAATGTACAATGTGCATTGTGTAAAGAAGACGGTTAAGGAACTGTGGGAGTCCCTGCAAATGAAGTATAAGACTGAGGATATGGGCACCAAGAAATTTGTGGTGGACTGATTTCTGGATTATAAGATGGTGGACTCCAAGACTGTGGTCAGTCAAGTACAAGAGATCCAGTTGATCTTACTTGAAATTCATTCCAAAGGGATGGTCTTGAGTGAAGCCTTCCAAGTAGCTGCTATCATTGAAAAGCTGCCTCCTACATTGAAGGACTTCAAGAACTACCTGAAATATAAACGAAAGGAGATGAACGTTGAAGAACTGATTGTTAGACTTCGAATTGAAGAAGACAATAGGCGTTCTGAAAGGAGAGTTTCATCTCAAGCCAAAGTAAAGGCTAATGTAGTTGGAGGCTGAATGGTTACGCTATTTCTTGGAGGATATTCTTAAGTGGCCTAAGCATGTGCCATCTATTTCTATTCATTGTGATAGTCAGTCAACGATAGGTAGGGCACAAAATGTATTATATAATGGTAAGTCTAGACATATACGTCGGAGACACAATATCGTTAGACAACTAATCTCAACTGAAGTTATCTCTGTTGACTATATAAAGTCAAAGGATAACATTGCAGATTTGCTAATCAAATGGTTAAATAGAGAATTAGTTGAGAAGTCATCAAGAGGAATATGACTAAAGCCCATAAAAATAAAAGTCAATACAATTGAAACCCAACTTAGTTGACTGGAGATTCCAAGATCTAGGTATAAGGGAATTCTTCTTTTCTTTTTCTTTTTTTAAATTAAATTATTAATTTGTGGACCCTTTGATAACACTTCTTGGGGCTTTGAAAAAAATCAATTAAAGAAGCTACTATAATCAATAAAGCTAGGGATAAAAACAAAATTCTAATTTTATTTCCGTTTGGAATTATATATAATTTATTATTAGTTTCCATTTAAGATTCATTAATTTATCATTTAGTAGGCTATATTATAAGTACTTATGTATTGCATTATTGCTTTACTTTAGTCATGGCTAAGCAAATGATTGAATTGTTGGGATTGTCAGATTTTGCCATGGAGGGACTTTCAGCTACAAATGGACCTCTAGCTTCACAATGTTATCGTTTCATCAGTAACAAAATATGAGAATAATCACCAAGGAGATAAGAGACTAACTAGTGGAGCTCAACTTTTTTGTTCTTGTTTTATTGATATGTGGCTGCGAATTTACATAGAACTCTCATAAATCATAATCAATGTTTTTCGTTACGCCTACGGCATACGGAATGAAACTTTTAGTCAACTTCATGGATATAAAATAAAATCTACAAGAAGTGGAAAAGAATGTAACTTTTTTAGAATATAGCTAATTGACTTGGGTCTAAATGGATTTAAGAGTATTTTGTACTTACATTTGCATTATTGCTTCACTTAGTCATTCCTCGTGGTGTAGATTGAATATTTTTTATTTTTGACTTTCTACTTTCTTAGAACCTCTAACTTTAATGTCTTATCCTTTTATGAATAAAACAAAATTTTATTATTGTTATTATTATTAACTTTTGTATTTATTTGTTTATATATTTATTTTTGCTTTAGGAAAGAAATGGAGGGATTAATTTGATACTGAGAACTCATAAAATGGATCCAAAAATTTACAACTTTTTTTTTCTTTTCTTTGTTATTATTATTTTTTTTGTTGGCAGAAGTACTTGACTAGTATACCTGCTTCAGTCAGTAGTCATGCCATGTAAAAATCATTTGATGGGTTTTCTTTAATTAATTTTTTCATTGTGACAATTTATTTTTCATTTTTATTTTTGGGCTTGAGAACTTGCTTGCCTTAAGTGATCTAGGATTAGGAGTGCTAGCACTTCACTTATTATTATTCTTATTATTTTGAGGAAAATGCTGCACTTAATATGAAAAACAACTCTCTCTTTTTTAAGTATATTTTTGGTTGAAGAAAGAAGTGCAGGTATGTGATGTTAAGAACACACAAGATGGGTCCCAAATATTAGAACTACTTCTTTGTTTTGTACAGAAGTACTTGACTTTTAAAAGAGTATGTATTGTGTAATTGCTTAACTTAGAGTTAGTTTGAGAATGAATTTATTTTTTATCGAGTTGTGTGTAAGTTGCTTAATTTAAGAATTAATTAAAATTTATTAGTCTTCTTATTTTACTATAAATGTGAACAGAAATGAAAATGACTCATTAACAAACTCTAATTAATTTTTAAACTAAATAAATTACATATAATTTAAAGAGAAAAAAATAAAAACAAACACGTTACCAAATGGGTTCTTAGTCATGCTATGTCCAAAAATCAATTTATGAGTTCTCTCTCTATCTCTCTTTTTTCTCTATACTATATTGCAACAATAATTAACATTTGAGTTAGAACTTGAGCTTAATTTATATGCGAGTAGTTGTATAATATGTAGTAGTGCTACATTTACATGCTTTTGGACAACACATAGATACACACACACACATGTAGTAGATGGTTTTGCACCAAGAGCGAAACATGCATGTGGTTTAATTTCTTATTTTGCACCAGGTAAAGGACTAAAACATGTACATGTGGTCATTTTTTTTTTTTTTTGTGAATGAAAAAATGATATCGATGTGGATCTCATCAGTTTATAATTTTATTAGTGGATAGGCATTTTACTACTCTTTTGAACTTTTGGAGTGGAACAACTAGCACACACCCCTAATAGATCTCATCTACCTTACACATTAAGTAAGGTAGACACCCGGCGATAATGGGGCTACCAAGACTGAACTATAATTTTATAAAGAATGTGATTTTTCCTTTCCACTAGGTCAGACCCCTAGTGAACCACTAAGCGAGTGTCATTAGTCATTACATTACATGCATCAATAATGTTTCTCCCATTTTTATGGGACTAGTTCAACAGAAAAACCATATAATACATTATTATACATATATAGGCTAACACTATGTGGAGACAATATTTCAAAATATTATGTTGTTATCAACAGGTAAAACAAGAACTAATCAAATATGGATCCAAAATATTATAATCGTTTTCTTTCTTAATTTTATTTTGGACTGGAGTACTTGACTTGGACTTTAGGAATCGATGTGCTATTAGACACGTAGTACCTCTGTTCTCCATCAACAATCACTTTCAATTTTTATGAATTTTGGTTCAAGAAAATTTTCAATTTTTATGAATTTTGGTTCAAAAAAATTCTTCATTAATTATAACATATTATTATTCTTTTATACATGTAAGAAATCAATTTAGATAGATAGTAAGTCAATTTAATATAATTTTGGCAAAAAATTATAAGAAGAAGAGGACAATTTGATATTATGTCCATGTTTAGAAGGCAAATTACATATGAGTTAAAATTAAAGGTGAAATTTTGTAATTTCCCCTAATTATTTCACATTTTAAAAGTTCCGAGTCTCACTCTAACCTTTTTATTATCTTTTTTTTTTATTATTTTATTAAAAATAATCTTGATCTTATATATTGTCTAAGTTCTAATACATCGCTAACATGATTAGGAAAATATTAATTTATTCTTCATGATCTATAAAGCATAAAAAAATTAAATTAAATTAAATTTACATATAGTCATTAAATTCAACACAGTATAAATTTCAAATTCTTGTACGTAGGTTTTTTTAGACTTTAGGAGTATTTGTATTGTACTGCTTTGCTTCATTCTTTTCATGCTTTTTAATATTATTTATATAAAATATATGTAATATTACCATTAGATTTAGTCTTTGGTCCAACGTAGGACAAATTATAAGACAGTTAATTTTTTTTTTCCAAGATTTTGATAATACGGAACACATTTTTATTGAGAATAAAAATAAAACATAAAACATAAAATATGATATATTTACAAAAAGCTCATTTATTATTGTATAAGTATATTGGAGTCAATTAATTAAGATTAATCCTCTTTCATAATACATGTAAGGCCTTGAGGGTGAAAAAAATGCAAAAACAAAATCAAGCATTCAATTTTGTCTGCTATGCCAGTGCTTTCACCAACATAGTGTTGAAACATGAGCTCTTCCAATTTTTCAACCAAAAGTTTATCCATAACCCTTCTCAGTTGGAAAAATATTTAGCACGCAAAGTACCCAAATCTAGAGAATTAACTGAACTCCAAGATTAGGTTCACTACCTAAAAGTGTACCACAGGGAGGGGTGGTCCTTTAGGAGAGGAACAACTCCAGACTGACAGGTTATTTTGGTTTAATTGCAGTCTCACTAATGCCTGGCATTTTCCTCTCATTCTTCCAAATACAGAACATATGGTACGTTGATAAAATACAGAGGAATAAAACACGGCAAACTCGTTAGCAAACAAAAGAAAATAGGTCAAAACTACGAAATGTGGCATCTAGAAAATACAGAACTTTAAGTGCAATAAGCAACAAGCCAACGTAGAGGTTAAAGCATAAAAATGGTATTACCTTTACAAGTGAATTGAGAGTAATTTAACTTGGTTCAAAAGACTAAGTTTTTTGAAAACTAAAAGTTGTCTGCTTTCTTCCTCTCAAATTGAAAAATCATCTGAGACAGTTGGGCATTGCCTATGTAGTATAGTGGCAACACAGAAACGTAAACTATAAAAGCTAATTATGAAGATGAAACCCATATGCCAATACATGGATGTTAACAGTTACAATCAAAGTCAGCTAAAATTAGCTAAAAAATCAGAAAAACACCATCAAGCAAACCAAAACAGAAACACTCTGAATCTAGTAACACAAGTTCTTATTTCTAATTATGGAAAGTGATATCTATAGAAATTAAAGGAAAACATAGAAAGAAAGCTATTTAACCTATATGGGGACGGCGCCGTCTTAATTAAAGGCAAAGGAAGAGATGTTTTGAGGCCCATCTATGCAGAAGCCCAATCCACACGAACCCTATTTAACCTGGACGGTGCCGTTTCAATTAAAATGTAAAGGAAGAGATGTTTGGAGGCCCATCTGAGAAGCCCAATCCAAACAAACCGTATTTAACCCGGACGGTGCCGTTTCAACCGCTTAGAAAACACGCAAAGAAATAGACGTTGTATTTCAAGTTTGTGTCTGGAATCTTCTGCGGCTCGTCGAGCAAAGAGGGAGATAGAGAGGGACAGGGTATGAGGTCGACGGCCATGGAGTTCTTCGGCGACATGGATGAGCAGGGATCGACGATGGCCATGGACGTGGACGACGTCGATCCATTGGAGGTTCTCGGCGAGGGGGTCGTATCCGACAACAAGCTCGCCGACACCGACTTCTTCAACTCCTTCGAAGACGACTTCGATGACGCCGACATCAATTGATCGTCTTCTTCTTCGTCTTTCATAACCAGTTAGCATGTATTTTTTATCTAGGTTTCTTCTGTAATTTTGTAATTCAGAAAATAAAATAAAATTTCAATAGAAAGGGTTTATTAAAAAGGAAAACACTTTTGTTCAGTTACTCTGCTTCAATTCAATGCACTGATTTGATTTTCTCTATGATAAATGTTTCTGGCTTTATTTATTTTTCTCGGAAAATTATTGGTTAGGCATCGGATGGGTATTTGGTATTTGTTATTTTGCTGGAGGAAGTTGGTTAAACAGTAATTTTCGCTGTTATTGCGGTGCGTTTGCTCACTGGATGCATTTATTTTCTCTTGGGACTTTAAACCTTGTCCGAGTGCAGGGCTTTCTCTCTCTCTTTCTTTTTTTTCAGCATCCAAACACAGAATTACTTTTTTTGTTTCTTAAAATATACAAGCAACGATATCTGTAATTTCTGTGTTGGAATATTCCTAAATATGAATGGTGTGGTAATGCGACTTTGTACAATTTTGAACTTCAAGGGAACAGGAGATTGAAATTCTCTGTACAATTTTTGAACTTCAAGGGAACAAGAGATTGAAGTTATCTGTACTATTTTTAACTTCAAGGGAACAAGAGTTTGAAGTTAATCTGTACAATTTTTGAACTTCAAGGGAAAATGAGATTGAAGTTATCTGTACTATTTTGACCTTCAAGGGAACAAGAGATTGAAGTTAATCTGTACAATTTTGAACTTCAAGGGAACAAGAGATTGAAGTTATCCCACTTTACGGATGGATCCAAAAAGTTTGTTCTGAATGAGTCTTAGGCTCATTAAGTTGCCGAAATTTCCAATAATAGATGCGTGGGTTGAGCCAGTTAGATGGTCTGTGCTCAAATCAAAGATGGTGAGATGCTTTAAGTTGTCCTACTGCTTGAGGGGTAGAACCGGAAACTTTGTTATTGCTAAGACTCAAAAAAGGTTAAGCTGTTGAGGTTTCCAATTGAATTGATCCAGGGGACGAATTTGAAAGACTGTTATAATGAGCATTAAACTTCTCAAGAAAACACAGGTTGCCTATTTCATGAGGTATTGAAGAACCTGTTGACTTGTTAAAAGGCAGATTTCGAAGTTGATTGTGACCCAAGTAAAATGTAGGTGAGTCTAGAAAGGTTACTGGTGTAGGTGAGTAAAATGTACGCGAGTCTAGAAAGGTTACTGGTGTGGGAGGATAATGCAGCTTTTGAATGTTTAGGTCTTGAATGGTGCTGTTGATACCTTGATGCTCGCGGGAACAAGAATATCACTGTAAATACGAATAAGTTTTTGCTAGTTTTGATCTCCTATTGGTTTTTATATTGATTGATATTAAAATAGCTAGCCCTGGTGACTGCTATGTTTTTATGCAATTTGTGGTTTGGGAGTTATGATTTTGTTTCCAGTTCTGGTGAGTGATTGCAGTGAGTCAATGCCCAGGCTCATAACTTCTTGATCTTGGTGAGGAGGATCATAGAAGGTTGGGGAAAGGGAAGAAAGCTGGCCGGAGTAGGGTCATAACTTCTTGATCTTGGTGCTTTATAGCAGGTTAACTAATTATAACAATAGGGGTGATATTGTTAGATCCTCCAATCTGAACTTGAGTATGGGACTAAAGAAAGTATGTATATTCTTATGTTTATTAGATTTATGGTCTTGTTTCCAGTAAGAATTAGCTCTTTCTTTTTTATGGGCCAAAAAGAAAAGGAAGAAAAATTAATCACTTCTTTGTTTCTAATTTAATATTTGAAGCAGATCTATCTGCTTGCCTTTATGTGTGCTTATAGAGCAGAGACAATTCAGAAATAACTTGGTATTTTAAAATTGATCAAGTATTAGGACATATAAAATTTCTGAAGGTTTTACTGTGTGTGACCAGATATTATTTGGTACTGATGGAAAGGAAAACTAAAAATGTGCTTTTCCAGGTTTGTCCTTTAGTAAGTTTTTCCTTGTGCATATGCTAATTGAAGTACAAAAATTATTTGTTTCCTGGTTTGTATAGTTTGGTTAGAAGGAAAAACCCTAGTTATAGGAAGGTGGGACTTTTGATTACATATAATCTAATAATGTGTTTTCTCCATTATAATGATTGTATTCATTACTAAATTTGTTCACTCAAGAGGAGGATGAGACCCTAGGAGATAGTTTCTCAGACACTTGCTTCATTGATGGCCAAACCCATGGATTTTGTTACAGGCATGAAATACCATCTTCAGATTGTAGTGAATTTTCTCTGCTACTTGATGCATTGGAGGTGAGAGGTGTTGGTCCAATACGTCCTCGAGCAGAATTTGATGACCTGGTGGTGAGATGGCAGAGATGAAATGAGATCCCCATAATCCTTCCAGTGGTACAACTCCAAAGCTATGCATGTCAGACTTCTCGTTTGCTCCCACATTGTAAGCAACTCTGCAAAGAACTTAGTCTTTCAGTTATTATTTTTATACAAGTTATGTAAATACAACTAACTGAAACAATAACGCAATGCATGTTTTGTACCTGATATGGAGTAAGCAAGCTAAGATTTAATGTGTCTTGAAATGAGGTGGGCATGTAGAGAAAGCAATTGGTGTAGAAAAGTTCGGAACTAGAAAGCGAATGCTTGTTATGAATATAAAATTCCTTCATTCTTAGTAGAAAATTAGTGAAGATCGAATCTTCCAGGAATGGCCATGGCCATTTTTCCTTCAAACACTTCGAATCTGAAATGGCCAAGGAATAATTATTACCACTGTCAAATAAATCACTGACACCAAGGTATTCCACATAGGTTGTTAAAGTAGATCATATAAATCATTGTCTTCTCATTTTTATTAATGAAATTATTTAGAACAATGGTATTTTAACATGAGTGACTTATCTGAATGCAAAACTTACCTGGAGCTGAATAACCCAAAGTCCCTGCAGATGTACTCCAGTTAAATGATGATTCAGGCCCCAGAATACTAGCCTAGCCAAAGTCAGCTACGTGTGCCTCATTTTGTTCATCTAACAAGAAATTGTTGCTTGATATGTCTCTATGAATTATGGCAGGTGAGCATTCATGGTGCAGATAGGATAAGGCATTAGCTAAACCTTTGACAGCATTCACTTTCTTACTCCATTTGAATTCCGTTGCTGTTACGTTATAGCTTAACATATTTTCTAAGCTTCCACTTTCCATAAACCCATACACCAGCCGTTGTTATAGTGTGTTTATGCGCATCATTGAAAGTTAGGTGAGTTACATTCCTATTTTTCTTTTCAGTAGTTTTACCTAGATTTTTGTTGTCGTATTTTCAATTCCCTTTTCTTTTCCCTCAAATTCTAATTTAATTTCAAAGCTGTTTTGATAATTTGTTATCAGTGGGGGTTCCAAGGTGTAACTCACCATCAATTTACTCATTTTAATCTTGTTGATTTGGTGGGGTCATGAAGATAAATAATTTAAAGAGTATGCAGTTTCCAATTTTTCTATGGGTATGTGGAGAAAAATGATTTATAGGAAAATGTAAGAGAAGTGAAAGTCAATTTGTCTCTAGTCAAAAATTTTGGGATCAAACAAAATCATGTTGTAAGAGGCTATGACTAACATTGTATATTATTTCCTTTCATTTCTTTCCACTTGAGAGAAATGAAGAAAGGAACTTAAGGGAAAGTAAGTATTTACTAGTTACATTTACATCTAATTCCTATTTGTTTTCTTCCTCACTCATTTTAAGCAACTAAATAAAAATTAAAAAGTGAAAAGTAACCTCCACTTTCCTTCTTAAAATTCTAGGCTTAAAACTATTCAGCTTCTTACATCTAATTCCTATGTGCTGATTACAGGCAGAAGAGTTCTGGTGCTGAAGGCGAACATCTAAAGGAAGCTACCAACGTCAACAAGTTGCTTTCAACATTGGGGAGTGTTTTCTTTATTTTTTGAAATTAATTAAAACACTGATCTTTGAAGTGACTGATTACTCACCTTCTGTTTATGTTTTTGTTATTTTTATATATTTGCAGACTTGTAATTACGAATTTGGTAGATATGTTCAATGGGCAATCGCTCCCTGTTTCTTACTGGGATTCAAAGCTTACATTTTTGCTTCAGGCAGCTCAGGATATTCTTTTATATCTATAAAATAAGTATTAAATTGGAGCATCAATGTTCTAAAATATCTTGTGGAAACAGAATAATCTTGACTATCATGTAAAGTAGTTTGGGAGGTCCTGTATTTGAGCAATATTTAGGCACACAGCGTTGCAGGTAAGTATTCTTAACAGTGGTATGTATTCTTAACACCTAGTTGAACGTATTGGCCCAGAAGCTCATTGACCAACATAAACTTGGAGAAACACTATGTTTTGTTTCTTGTTTCCAGGGGAGGGTGAGTGGATTTGCTTCACTTATATGAAGTATCAATAGCAGCCAGAATCAAGGTCAACAGCATCTAGTGGATGAATAAAACTAGATCAGTCAGTTTAGATAGTTGTTCTTTAATACAAAAATTGTCTGATCCATGATGTTCCTTTTCAGGATTCTTTACGAGGGATTCCAAAACAACTATATTTGTAAATATAAGCTTCTTGTTGGTCAGCAAATCGTTTCTTTATTCTTCTTTCTGTCTTTTATTTTATTATTTGAAGAAAAATATTGGCAATTTTCCTTCTCTGATCTTTTTCTGTTTGCTATTATAATTTTGTTACACTTTTGGGCTAATTTGCACCTTGCAATTACTGAGGTATTAGCTTTGTAGTTATAATTTTTAATTGTTTAATTATGTTTTGTAGCTTTGTTGCATGAGGATTACTTGTCCTCTATTTTATACGTTGTATTGATTTCCTATTAATAAAAGTATGTTTCTTATATAAAAAAAAAGGTATTAGCTTTGTTTATTTATATTTATGAACTATGTACTTGAACTTTAAAACTCACTGCATTGCATTTCAGTAATTTCTTGTTTTATGTGATGTTTTATTTTGGGAACCTTGCAGTTGTTCTTCGGAGACACTGAGCGCTTTGAGGTTTGCAACATGCAAAATTTCTTAAGGATAATGCATGTCAAAAACCTTTCCATGAACATAATTGATTTTCTTTGTTTAATACGTAGCCTCTTAATATGTTGATTATTTTCTTTTGTTGCTTTAGTTTTATTTAGATTGTAATTATGAAAAGCTTACTATTAACTGTTATCCATTGCTTGACATTCTATGGTTTTATTAGTTGATATTGCTGCTGGAATATGATGTTTTTATTTGTTCCGGCTCATCAGAAGTTACTTTGTTATTTTTTCTGCAGGCAATTGTAAATGTGAATGCATGAGGAGCCATCACCGGTGGCAAGCTCCTGCACTGTTTCCTTGAGTGCAGGGCACAACTTCATCTATTCATTTTTATTTTTAGTTTAATTTTTCTGCTATGGTTCTAGTTGTGTTCTTGTTTCTTTGTCGTTGTAGTTGATTAAAGAGGTAATACTATAAATCCCACCAATAATCTTAATGAATATGCCACCCCATCAAAATTAACGTCAGTTGCTTTAAGTGTCCATTCGTTGATTGAGGTTTTTGACGGTCACCAATAGTACTAATTGAAGGTATTATAAGTCACTGATCTTCTACTTACACCACCCATTAAAAAATGACTTCCCTTCACACACCCACCTGCTCAAGGTCTATATTTCTCTAGAGTCACCCATCACGCCAGTCACTATCAGAAACCTTTTATTGGTCTTGTATTGTCTGTCGTTGAGCATGTTGCTGTATCTTAGCTTCTTTGGGTTTTTGTTGCGTACCACATACCATTGCTCCAAGATTGTTGCAACCATGGCTTTGTGAAGGATTTGCTTGATATGTTTGATATTCTCCTTGTTGGCTGACGTCAGTTAAAGGATAGGTCTACTTACCCTCACCTGTTTTTGCCTCTTCAAACACTATTGTCCGGCTGAGGTTTACTCTGTTTTAGTACTTATTTCAGTTCATTTTTAGTGCTTTTAAACATATTTTCTTTTGAACTTGGGATTCTGATCAATAATGCATTTGTAAAGAAAAAAAAAATCCTTTATTAAATTTGATCCCTCATTTAAAACAAAGGTTGAAAAATGAAAGTTTAAGTAATTTACGATCTTATATGAATTTACTATTGTGTTTTTAATAAATAAAAGCTTTAAAGTATAAATGAATTTATTAGAACTTTCTATCTTGTTTTTAATTCTTTTGGTTTTTATTTTCTGTTGCGCAAATTTTTATAGTATTTATTTATATTTTTTAATCATATCAATTTTTTTTATCATTAATTTCTTTGAAGTATATGTAAGTTTTCCAATTTCTGGAGGGATGGGGCCAGATAATGTATTACTTGCTAGGTGTAACTCTTTGAGCTTAGTGAAGTTCCCTATAGCGGAAGGAATCAATCCAGAAAACATGTTGCCAGCTAGTTCTAGATTTGTCAATTTGCACAAGTTTCCAATGAATGTAGGGATTGAGCCAGTGAGTTTGCTCTTATACAAAGAAATAATGTCCAGCTTTTTGAGTGAGGGATCCAAGAAGATTGTTTCCATAGAGTCTTAGACTCGTTAAGTTGCTCACCTTCCAATAATAGATGCTTGGATTGAGCCAGTTAGATGGTTTGGACTCAAATCAATAGAGTTGATTTGTAGACTTGTTAGTAGGCCTATTTCTTAAAGAAAATTATCAGACAAGTCAAGGTAGGTGAGCCAAGAAAGGTCCCTGACTCGTTACAAACGATCCCAGCACACTTGTAAAAGTAACTAAATATACTTTGTATTTGGTTACTCGTTGGGTTATAATTGCTAAACCGGGTGAGTAGCTGTTTTGAATTAATTACTTTGTGATTGTAACTGTTGTGTGTAGGATAAGAATGCTTTATAGCAGATTATGTGCTAATTTTGACTGCAAATGGTGTGCATTAAACTCCAATATCCATCGCTGCTGACAAAAATTGTAAATACTTCTTTGAGACGTGACACTGATACAACTTAGGAATTTAGATCATTTGAGGGAGGAGAGGACCTAGAGATTTAGATAACATATCCTGCAAATGGTTATTTTTAAAAGAGGTTGACATACATTAGCAGAATTGTTAATATTGGAAACTTAGGGTAGTAGTTAAATGAAAAAACTTATGAGGTACTAAATCAATTTAACTATTGGAAGCAAATTAAATTAAATGTCTCAAATTGTTATTTGAATTTAGAACATTCATATGTATGTCGAACCAAAAAAAAATGTTTAAAGAGAAAAGGAAATGGCAAAGTAAAGAAATGCATTACAACACCATGACAAAAGTGAAATAAAATACAAAAATATACACACAACAACATGATCGTACAAGGAAAGGATTGCAACTAACTGTGTGAACAGGATGTCCAAGTTGGCGGATCAAACAACTGTTGTAACGTAATCAGATCAAGAGGCACTGACAGAGAAGGTGATGAAGCTGCCAATTTGTCAGAAACTTGCTTCATAGTTGGCCGAGATTGTGGATTTGCTTGCAGACATGCAAATGCTGTATTTGCAATGGAGACCACTTGGTTAGCTATTTGATTTCTTGGCGGTGACAGCCGTTGATCCATTACATTCCTAAACAGAATCTGATGATGAACGGCTGGTGACGATGATGATGATCGTAAGGGAAGAGACGAGATAAGATCTCTTGGATGGTTTCCCATGATCACTTCCAATGTTAATACTCCGAAGCTGTACATGTCGCACTTCTCATTTACTTCCATTGTGTATGCAAGCTCTTCAGCGAAACATATTGTTTTAAGTTAATATTTCCCAATGATTGAGATTAAATATTACATATTCTAACTTGCCCACAACTAAGTGTCAAATAATTAAGCATAATCCTCTTTATACATGCAAGGCCTTAAGGGTGAAAAATCCAAAAAAAATATAACCAAGCATTCAATTTAGTCTTTTATGTCAAGTACATAAATGAAATGAACAAAACCTGAGCTGCCTAGTTAATTATCAAAAGGTAAAAATGATAAGCCAATATTTTAATGGAAACTAAATTGTACCTGGGGCTGCATATCCAAAAGTTCCAGCGAATGAAGTCCAATTTGATGAATAAGGGTCAACAGTTCTGGCAGAACCAAAGTCAGAAAGATGAGCTTCATACTCTTCATCCAACAAAACATTCTTGCTTGATATGTCTCTGTGAACAATACAAGGACAACATTCATGGTGCATGTAGGATATAGCATTGGCTAAACCTGTGACAACTTTCACTCTCTTACCCCACTCTAATTCCATTGCTTTTCCATCATCGCTAAGTATCTTTTCTAAGCTTCCCCTTTCCATGAACTCATACACCAAAAATGAATGTCTTGTATGCAAACAAAATCCATAAAGCTTGATGATATTTCGGTGCCGTATTTTTGTCAAAATATTAGTCTCACTTTCGAAAGCTTCCTCATTGGCTACTCCACCATTCTCATGAATTTTTTCACGGCAACAACTTGACCAGTTGACAGCAGTGTCTTATAAACACTCCCACATCCACCAACTCCAATGCAATATTTGGAGTCAAAGTCTTCTGTGGCTTCGACTATTTCTTTATGAACCCTTTTGCCATCATGACCCCACGCAAGAAAGAAAGTTTCATTTTGTGTTACTCTCGGTTCTTCAACGTTGTTCCTTTCTCTTTTTGACTAATATAAAGCACTCCAACAATGATACAAAATAGCATGAAGATGACCAATATAGAGACTATGACTAAAATTATGACAACTTCATTGCTACTTTGTTTAGATATGGGGCAGGGCTTCAAACTAGAATTGTTGCCGCACAACCCTTTATTATTGCCCACTGAGGCTTCAAAGAATGCTTTGTTGCCAGGGAGGGAACCTTCTAACTGGTTGTAGGACATATCAACAGATGTCAAGCTTATCATCTCTTTAAATGTAGGTGGAATTGAACCAGAGAAATTGTTGTGGGAGATGTTGAATATTTCAAGCTTACTCAAATGTCCAAGCTCTAGAGGTAGCTGTCCAGTAAGAACATTCTCACTTATGTCAAGATTTTCAAGAGACTGCAAATTTCCAATTTGGAGAGGAACATTTCCACTGAATATGTTATTTCTCAAGTTCAATTTGAGTAGTTTTGAACATTGTTCCAATTGTTCGGGAATTGGTCCACTCAATTTGTTTGTTGAAAGGTCAACTTCCTGAAGTTCAGATAACATTCCAAGTTCTGTAGGAACTTTGCCTGAAAGATTATTATTGTTCAACTTGAGGTTGAACAACAATTTTAATTTCCCTAACTCTTTTGGAATTTCTCCAACCATTAGATTTCTTGACAAGTCAATTTCACGCAATTTAGCAGCATTTCCAAGACCCGAAGGTATTCTACCAGTGATTTTATTGTTGGACATCTTTAGGCTAACAAGTTTAGGACATTTCCCCCAATTTCCAGTAATTCTACCAACAAACTTGTTGTTGCTTAAGGATATATAAACCAAGTTTGAATATATTCCAAAATCTTCTGAGATGTTTCCTGTGAGTTGATTTACTTGAAGATGAACTCTGAATAAGGTGCTGCAGTTTCTCAAGCTTTTTGGAATGGAACCTGTGAGGTTGTTATACGATGCTTGAAACCATGTAAGCCTTCCACCACGACAAATATTTTCTGGAAGATTTCCGGAAATGAAGTTGCTCCCTATTTGGAACTTTTCCAAATTGGTAAGATTGTTCATTTCTACAGGAATTGGACCTGTGATTTTGTTTATGAACAACTTTAGGGTAGTAAGGGACTTAAGGTTTCCAATGGATGCAGGGATTGAACCAGAGAGATAATTTTGATATAATTGAAGCACGATGAGAGATTTAAGTTGTCCTACTTCTCGAGGAATGGAGCCAACAATATTGTTTTCACTAAGGTCGAAATCCGATAACTTGCTCAGGTTTCCAATGGATAGAGGGATTGAACCAGTAAGATGGTTTGTATACAATCGAAGTATTGTGAGAGATTTAAGTTGTCCTACCTCTTGAGGGATGGAGCCAACGATATTGTTTTCAAAAAGGGTTAAATTAGATAACTTGCTGAGGTTTCCGATGGATACAGGGATTGGACCACTGAGATGATTTGTAAACAATTGAAGCACAATAAGAGAGTTGAGTTGTCCTACTTCTTGAGGAATGGATCCAGTAATGTTGTTTTCACTAAGGTCTAACTCAAATAACTTGCTCAGGTTTCCGATGGATACAGGGATTGAACCAGTAAGATGGTTTTATACAACAGAAGTATTGTGAGAGATTTAAGTTGTCCTACTTCTCGAGGGATGGAGCCAACAATATTGTTTCCATTAAGGCCTAAATTAGATAACTTGCTTAGGTTTCCGATGGATACAGGGATTGGACCACTGAGATGATTTGTAAACAATTGAAGCACAACAAGAGAGTTGAGTTGTCCTACTTCTTGAGGAATGGATCCAGTATTGTTGTTTTCACTAAGGTCTAACTCAAATAACTTGCTCAGGTTTCCGATGGATATAGGAATTGAACCAGTAAGATGGTTTGTATACAATCGAAGTATTGTGAGAGATTTAAGCTGTCCTACTTCTCGAGGGATGGAGCCAACAATATTGTTTTCATAAAGGTTTAAAACAGATAACTTGCTCAGATTTCCGATGGATGTAGGGATTGGACCACTGAGATCATTTGTATACAAAGAAAGCAAGAAGAGAGAGCTAAGTTGTCCTACTTCTTGAGGGATTGAACCTGAAAGACTGTTATGGTAAAGGCCAAACTCCTCAAGAGACACCAACATGCCTACTTCAGGAGGAATATTTCCAGAGAATTGATTATAACCCAAGTCAAGGGAGGTGATTAGTCTAGAAAGGTTACTGATTTGAGAAGGTATACTTCCATAAAGTGAATTGTTATACAAATCAAGAGAGAGTAAGTTGGGAAACGATGAGAAGTTAAAGTATCGGAGCGTACCTTTCAGATTACTGCTAGACAGGTTAATCTCGGTGACACTCCCAAACTCGTTACAAACAATCCCAATCCATTGACAGCAGTTACTTTGAGAAGAATTAGTAGAAGGTGAAGTGGAATTGTAAGGAAGCAAGTTCCAAGAGGAAAGAAGAGAATGATTAGTTGGATTGTGAAGGCTATTTTTCCATTTCAGAAGGGCCTCTGCTTCACTTCTTGTTGCAGATGGACAAGGAGACAATAGAATGAGGATGAGAATGGAAACAAAGAAAATCAGGAGATTGTTGGAGATTGGCATGGCTACGAAGTTGGGTTGTATTTTGCACTTGATTCTCTAGTTGGTGGCTGCCTTAAATAGCCTATTTTATGTACTCGTTAATAATGCAAAGCTTAAATGCCTATGCTTTGTTTAAAAAAAAAAAGAAAAGAAAAGAAAAGAAAACAATATTTTATTGTCATGGATAGAAGTTTAAATAAATATCTGTCTAATAAAGTTCCCATTAACTTGTTCGGACTTTTTCCTTTTGTTAAACATCTAATTAATTTTTAATTGGTTGAATTGTAATAGAGCACAGCTCACTTGAAAGTAAAATATTTCAATTGTTCTGTTTCTTTTCTCTTTCTCCCTTACAAGTTTTTTTTTTTTTTTTGATAAATCTCCATTACAAGTTATTTCCTTGAAAAACTTCTTTTGTAATAAAAATAAATATGTAAATATAAACATGTCAACTCTATATGTTAATGTTTTGTTCATCACTTTTTTGTGCACAAACTAGTGGAGATAAGAGACTAACTAGTGGAGCTCAACTTTTTTGTATGGAATGATGAGTGGACCATGTGTGACAGATTTGCTATCTGTTCAGGTGGTGAATTCTAGCATAAGGAGGCTAATGATGACTGTCTCCTTTTAAAATCAATTCAGCATTAAAACAATAAAAGAATGACTTCGCAAGTGTCACAAATGCAAAAGACAGTAAAATGAAAGTCAGAGATTTTGCCTGAGACTGCAAAAGACAGTTAGATTTTTTTTTCCCCAAGAATTTGATAATACGGAACACGTTTTTATTGAGAATAAAAATAAAAATAAAACATAAAATATGATATATTTACAAAAAGCTCATTTATTATTGTCCAAGTATATTGGAGTCAATTAATTAAGATTAATCCTCTTTCATAACGCATGTAAGGCCTTAAGAGTGAAAAAAATGCAAAAAACAAAATCAAGCATTCAATTTTGTCTGCTATGCCAGTGCTTTCACCAACTTAGTGTTGAAACATAAGCTCTCTTCCAATTTTACAACCAAAAGTTTATCCATAACCCTTCTCAGTTGGAAATATATTTAGCACACTAAGTACCCAAATCTAGAGAATTAACAGAACTCTAAGATTAGGTTCACTACCTAAAAGTGTACCCCAGGGAGGGGTGGTCCTTTAGGAGAGGAACAACTCCAGACTGATTGGTTATTTTGGTCTAATTGCAGTCTCACTAATGCCTGGCATTTTCCTCTCATTCTTCCAAATGTAGAAGATATAGTAAGTTGGTAAAATACAGAGGTATAAAACACTGCAAACTCGCTAGCAAACAAAAGAAAATTGGTCAAAACTATGAAATATGACATCTAGAAAATACTGAACTTTAAGTGCAATAAGCAACAATTTTGGACTCACAGCAACAAAATCAATCTAGAAAAGCCAACCTAGAGGTTAAAGCATAAAAATGGTATTACCTTTTGAAGTGAATTGAGAGTAATTTAACTTGGATTAAAAGTCTAAGCTTTTGAAAACTAAAAGTTGTCTGCTTTCTTCCTCTCAAATTGAAAAATCATTCGAGACAGTTGGACATTGTATGGACAAAATTCCCATTGGTTGGGAGTAAATCCAAGGTGAAGGATCGGTTTGGGCCAATGGGGCCCTGTGAGAGAACAATATGATCCATTGGATTGGACTGCAAAGCTAAACCAACCGAGGGCGGGTTGTGGCTCGAGAGATATCTGCGCCTAATTCGAAGACTCATTCGGACATGAGAAGAGCCAAGTAACGATCAACCACAAGTAGCTCGGAACGGTCTTTCTTAGCCCTGAATATGAGAGTTAAGGAAAGTTCCAAATATGAAAGTTCATTCAGTAATGCTAGATTCTCTTCATATTACACTTTCTTAATATGGATGAGCAGATTGAGGACTTACCTCAAATCAAGGTGGCTAGGTTTTCCTATTTATGTCTAGGGTCTCCTATTCCTACCTTGATAAAAAAGCCAGAGTTAAGGCTATAAATACCCTACTATCACTTCACAGCAAATGTATGCACTCTCGGCTGATTTTACATTCAAAGCTTAAAGAATACTCAAACACATACGACTGAATGAAATGCTTTACCAAGACTCAAGCTTTCACATTCGTCCTATTTAAACAGGCATTGCCTATAGTATAATAGCAACACAGAAACGCAAACTATAAAAGCTAATTATGAAGATGAAACCCATATGCCAATACATGGATGTTAACAGTTACAATCAAAGTCAGCTAAAATTAGCTAAAAAATCAGAAAAACACCATCAAGCAAACCAAAACAGAAACACTCTGAATCTAGTAACACAAGTTCTTATTTCTAATTATGGAAAGTGATATCTATAGAAATTAAAGGAAAACATAGAAAGAAAGCTATTTAACCTATATGGGGACGGCGCCGTCTTAATTAAAGGCAAAGGAAGAGATGTTTTGAGGCCCATCTATGCAGAAGCCCAATCCACACGAACCCTATTTAACCTGGACGGTGCCGTTTCAATTAAAATGTAAAGGAAGAGATGTTTGGAGGCCCATATGAGAAGCCCAATCCAAACAAACCGTATTTAACCTGGACGGTGCCGTTTCAACCGCTTAGAAAACACGCAAAGAAATAGACGTTGTATTTATAGTTTGTGTCTGGATTCTTCTGCGACTCGTCGAGCACAGAGAGGGAGATAGGGAGAGAGAAGGTATGAGGTCGACGGCGATGGAGTTCTTCGGCGACATGGATGAGCAGGGATCGACAATGGCCATGGACGTGGACGACGTCGATCCATTGGAGATTCTTGGTGAGGGTGTTGTATCCAACAACAAGCTTGCCGACGCCGACTTCTTCAACTCCTTCGAATACGACTTCGATGACGCCGACATCAATTAATCGTCTTCTTCTTCTTTCAATTGAAAGGGTTTATTAAAAAGGAAAACACTTTTGTTCAATTGCTTCAATTCAATGCACTGATTCGATTATTGGTTAGGCATCGGATGGGTATTTGGTATTTGTTATTTTGCTGGAGGAAGTTGGTTAAACAGTAATTTTCATTGTTATTGCGGTGCGTTTGCTCACTGGATGCATTTATTTTCTCTTGGGACTTTTAAGAAACCTTGTCCGAGTGCAGGGCTTTCTCTCTTTCTTTCTTTTTTCTCAGCAGCCAAACACAGAATTGCATTTTTTTTAAATATACAAGTAACGATATCTGTAATTTCTGTGTTGGGATATTCCTAAATATGAATGGTATGGTAATACGACTTCGTACAATTTTGAGGGAACAAGAGATTGAAGTTAATCTGTACAATTTTGAACTTCAAGGGAACAAGAGATTGAAGTTAATCTGTACAATTTTGAACTTGAAGCGAACAAGAGATTGAAGTTATCCCACTTTACGGATGGATCCAAAAAGTTTGTTCTGAATGAGTCTTAGGCTCATTAAGTTGCTGAAATTTCCAATAATAGATGCGTGGATTGAGCCAATTAGATGGTCTGTGCTCAAATCAAAGATGGTGAGAAACTTTAAGTTGTCCTACTGCTTGAGGGGTAGATCCGGAAACTTTGTTATTGCTAAGACTCAAAAAAGGTTAAGCTGCTGAGGTTTCCAATCGAATTGATTGAGGGGACGAACTTAAAAGACTGTTATAATGAGCATTAAACTTCTCAAGAAAACACAGGTTGCCTATTTCATGTGGTATAGAAGAATCTCTTGACTTGTTAAAAGGCAGATTTCGAAGTTGATTGTGACCCAAGTAAAATGTAGGTGAGTCTAGAAAGGTAACTGGTGTGGGAAGGTGTACTTCCTTAAAGCGTGTTGTTATACAGCACAAAGGTGAGTAAGTCGGTAAGGGATGAGAAGCTGAAGGTTTGGAGCGTACCTTTCAAGTTACTGCTTGTAAGATTACTCTCAGTACCTAACCCGTTACAGACGATCCCAACCGAGTCATAGAAGCTGTTGCTGCCTCTATGTTTGATGTATTGAGAATTATTATGATGAAAGCAGCTTCCATGAGGAGAGAAGAGTTGGATTATAGGGCTTTTGCTTATTGTCCTTCTTGTGTAGTTCCTCTTTATGTGCTAACAACACTTGCAGTCACAGACGAAGCAGGAATCGGTAAATTGACAATGGTGATAACAAAAGAGAACAGGATTAGCATTCTAATCTTATTGAAGACTAGCATTCTAATCTTCTTGGAGATAGGTATATTTAATAATGATACTAGAACTCGGGGATTGCACATAGAAATCCACATTATGTATTTGTAATTTTCATCCTGCCAAAGTAGCTTTTGACATTGGTTATTGTAACAGGAGGATAGTGCAGCTTTTTCAATGTTTAGGTCTTCAATGGTGCTGTTGAGACCTTGATGCTCACGGGAACAAGAATATCACTTTTTGATAAAGGGGAACAAGAATATCACTTGAATATGAATAAGTTTTTGTTAATTTTGATCCCCTATTGGTCTTTATAGTGATTGAGATTAAAATAGCTAGCCCTGGTGACTGCTATGTTTTTATGCAATTTGAGGTTTGGGACTTATGATTTTGTTTTCAGTTCTGGTGAGTGATTGCAGCGAGTCAATGCTCAGGCTCATGACTTCTTGATCTTGGTGATTTGCCTGCAGGAGGATCATAGAAGGTTGGGGAAAGGGTAAACTACTTGCAACAATGGGGGTGATATTGTTAGATCTTTCAATCTGAATTTGAGTGTGGGACTAAAGAAAGTATTTATATTCTTATGTTTATTAGATTTATGGTCTTGTTTCCAGTAAGAATTAGCTATTTCCTTTGTATGGGCCAAAAGGAAAAGGAAGAAATTAATCACTTCTTTGTTACTAATTTAATATTTGAATCAGACCTATCTGCTTGCCTATAAACTAAAATGGATCACATATATAGTTTCTGAAGGATTTTCTGCTCGTGACCAGATATTATTTGGTTCTGATGGAAAGGAAAACTAAAATGCGCTTCTCCTGGTTTTTTGTGTAGTAGGTTTTTCCTCTAGTAAGTTTTTCCTTGTGCATGTGCTAATTGAAAAATAAAAATTAAGTGTTTCCTGGTCTATTGTCAAATTCATGATTTTCCTCAAATTGTTTGGATAGAAGGAAAACTCGTAGTAAGAAGAAGCTGGGACTTTTGATTACATAGAATATGATAATGTGTTTTCTCCACTATAATGATTGTATTCATCAGTAAATTTGTCGACTTGAGAGGAGGATGATACCATTTGAGATAGTTTCTCAGATGCTTCATTGACGGCCGAACTTGTTGCAGGCATGAAAATACCATCTTCGCAATGTAGTCAATTTGCTCTGCTATTTGATGCATTGGAAGTGAGAGGCGTTGATCCAATACGTCCTTGAGCAGAATTTGATGACCTGGTGGTGATGATTACAAAGATGAGATGAGATCCCCTGGAATTTCCCCATAATCACTTCGAGGGCTACAACTCTAAAGCTATACACGTCACACTTCTCCTTTGCTCCCACATCGTAAGCAAGGTCTGCAAAGAACTTAGTCTTTCAGTTATTATTTTAATATAAATTATGTGGATACAACTAACCGAAACAACAAAACAATAAGTGTTTGGTATCTGATGTTGAGTAAGCTAGCTAAGAATTTTTGTGTCTTGAAATGAGCTAAGGCATGTAGAGAAAGCAATTGGTGTGGAAAATTTCGGAACTAGAAAGTGAATGCTTGTTATGAAAATATAATTCCTTCATTCTTGGCAGAAAATTCGTAAAGATAGAATCTTCCAGGATTGGCCATTTTGCCTTCAATCACTTCAAATCTGAAATGGCCGAGGAATAATTATTACCCTTATAAAAATAAATCATTGACAAGCAAGGTATTCTTCATAGGTTGTTAAAGTATCATATAAATCATTGTCGGTTTATTTATTACTTGAATGAAATTATGAAGAACAATGGTACTTAAACATGAGGGACTAAATCTGGAAGGAAAACTTACCTGGAGCTGAATAACCAAAGTCCCTGCAAATGAACTCCAGCTAGATGATGATTCAGGCACCAGAATACTAGCTGAGCCAAAGTCAGCGAAGCGAGCTTCATGTGCATCCAAAAAGACATTGTTGCTAGATATGTCTATGAATTTATAGCTGGTGAGCATTCATGGTGCGGATAGGATAAGGCATTAGCTAAACCTTTGACAACATTTACTCTCTTACTCCATTCCAATTCCATTGCTTTTACATTATCGTTTTAACATATTTGCTATGCATCCATTTTCCATAAACCCATACACCGAAAATGAGTGTCTTGCATGTGAACAAAGTCCATAGAGCTTAATGATATTTGGTGTTGTGCTGCTGTCAAAACATTGATTTCACCTGTGAAAGCTTCTGGACTGGCTGGTTCATCATTCTCATGGAATTTATTTACAGCAACAACTTGATCAGTTGACAACAATGCTTTATACGCAGTCCCATATCCCCCAACACCAATGCAATATTTGGAGTCAAAGTTCTCATATCTCCTGATGCATCTTTTTGCCATCATGGTTCCGTGTTGCAAAGAAAGTTTCAGTTGGCTCTTCTTTTGGCTCCTCCACGACCATGTTCATCTCTTTCTTCGGACAGATAATAATTACCCCAACAATAACGATAAAGAACAAAATTAGAGCGCCTGAGATAGATTGTAGATAAAACTACAACTCCATTGCTATTCTTCGTTTCATGTACAGGGCAAGCCTTAAGACTAGTGTTGTTGCCTCACAACTCTCCCCAGTTCTTTAGGAATCTTCCCCACAAAATGATTGGAGAGATCAAGTAGTAGCTTTCCCAAATTTGAGGTAAAGTACCAGAAATTTTGTCGTTGGAGATGTTCAGAGTATGACAGTGTCCCCACTTCAAAGAAAGTTCACCATAGAACTTATTGTCAGAACTAATACACGTACATGTCAATTGTGATATATTCCAAACGTTTCCGATACCTTTCAAGTTTATTTCCTTGTAGCTTAACTCTGACGAAGGCGCTGCAATTTCTCGAGCTTATTGGAATTTTAGACCTTTGAAACTACTATTATTTGCAGAAAACTCTTCCAAGTTTCCCACAAAGACAAACTTTCTGGTAGGTTGTCAGACAATCGGTTTCACCCAATCGGTAATTTTCCAAATTCATAGGATTGTTCATTTCCAGGGGAACGGAACCTGTGAGTTTGTTCATAAACAAGCCTATATGCGTGAGGGATCTAAGTTTTCCAATTTCCGGACGTATGGGGCCTGATAGTGTATTGCTTGCTAGTTGTAAGACGTAAATGGAAGCCTCGAAGCTGTCTGGGGCAGGAGCAACTCATATTAGGCACTGCTGCAGCATCAACTGGTACAAGGAAAAGGCATGATTTCATGCTTCGTTAAGTGGAAGGAATGAACCCAGAAAACTTGTTGCCAAAGAGTTCAGAATGGTAAGTTGCTCATGTTTCCAACGAAGTTAGGAAAAGCTTGTTTTGGATCCAAAAACAAGCTTGTTGTTTTGAATAGAGAGGTTGAAGTTGTCCCACTTTATGAGGGATGGATCCAAAAAGCTTATTTTGGTCGAGTCTTATTTACATTAAGTGGCTAAGGTTTCAAATAATAGATGCGTGGATTGAGCCAGTTAGATGGTAATTACTTCTATGCTTTGATGTTACTGATTTTTCATGCTGTAGTTGCATACAAATCTTATGGTTGCATATACATCTTGTTAATGTGAAGGTAATGATGAGGGATTGGAGCTGGTGGGACAGATATCATTCATTACTTCATATGTTTTGGTAGTAGGTCGTCAATTGAAGTACAGAGAGGCTGAGGGATCTTTAATGACAATTTTGTTATTAAAGTTCTTGACATTATAAAAAGTTTTAAGAGAAAATGAAATGGAAAAGGAAAGAAACGCACTACAACAACATGATAAACTGAAATAAAATATAAACACATACACACAGCATCATGATCACACAAGGATTGCAATTAACTGTGTGAACTGGATGTCCAAGTTGGCGGATCAAACAGCTGCTGCAATGTAATTAGATCAAGAGGCACTGACAGTGATGGTGATGAAGCTGCCAATTTGTCAGACACTTGCTTCATAGTTGGCCGAGATTGTGGATTTGCTTGCAGACATGCAAATGCTGTATTTGCAATGGAGACCACTTGGTTTGCCATTTGATTCCTTGGCGGTGACAGGCGCTGATCCAATACATTCCTAAACAGAATCTGATGACGAACAGCTGGTGGCGATGACGATGATCTTAAGGGAAGAGACGAGATAAGATCTCCTGGATGGTTTCCCATGATTACTTCCAATGTTACTACTCCGAAGCTGTACACATCGCACTTCTCATTTACTTCCATAGTGTAAGCAAGTTCTACAACGAAACATGTTGTTTTCAGTTAATATTTTCCAATGATTGAGAAAAAATATTGCATATTCTAACTTGCCGACAACTCAAAGTATAGTAGTATATATTGCAGTCAAATAATTAAGCATAATCCTCTTTTATAATACATGCAAGGCCTTACGGGTGAAAAATGCAAAAACATAAAATCAAGCATTCAATTTAGTCTTTTATGTCATGTATATAAATAAAATGAACAAAACATGAGCTGCCTAGTTAATTATCAAAAGGTAAAAATGATAAGCCAGCGTTTTAAAGGAAACTGAATCGTACCTGGGGCTGCATATCCTAAGGTTCCACCGAATGAAGTCCAATTTGATGAATCGGGATCAACAGTTCTAGCAGAACCAAAGTCAGAAAGATGAGCTTCATACTCACCGTCCAACAAAACATTCTTGCTCGATATGTCTCTGTGAACTATACAAAGACAACATTGATGGTGCATGTAGGATATAGCATTGGCTAAACCTTTCACAACGTTCACTCTCTTGGCCCACTCCAATTCCATCGCTTTTCCATCATCGCTAAGTATCTTTTCTAAGCTTCCCCTTTCCATGAACTCATACACCAAAAATGAATGTCTTGTATGCAAACAAAATCCATAAAGCTTGATGATATTTCGGTGCCGTATTTTTGTCAAAATATTAGTCTCACTTTTGAAAGCTTCCTCATTGGCCACTTCACCATTATCATGAATTTTTTTCACGGCAAAAACTCGATCTGTTGACAGTTGTGTTTTATAAACACTCCCATATCCACCAACCCCAATGCAATATTTGGAGTCAAAGTTTTCTGTGGCTTTCTTTATGAACCCGTTTGCCATCATGACCCCACGCAACAAAGAAAGTTTCATTTTGTGTTACTTTTGGTTCTTCAACGTTGTTCCTTTCTCTTTTTTGACGAATATAAAGCACTCCAACAATGATACAAAATAGCATGAAGATGACCAATATAGAGACTATGACTAAAATTATGACAACTTCATTGCTACTTTGTTTAGATATGGGGCAGGGCTTCTAACTAGAATTGTTGCCGCACAACCCTTTATTATTGCCCACTGAGGCTTCAAAGAATGCTTTGTTGGCAGGGAAGGAACCTTCTAACTGGTTGTAGGACATATCAACAGATGTCAAGCTTATCATCTCTTTAAATGAAGGTGGAATTGAGCCAGAGAAATTGTTGTGGGAGATGTTGAAAGTTTCAAGCTTACTCAAATGTCCAAGCTCTAGAGGTAGCTGTCCAGTAAGAACATTATCACTTATGTCAAGATTTTCAAGAGACTGCAAATTTCCAATTTGGAGATGAACATTTCCACTGAATCTGTTATTCTTCAAGTTCAATTTGAGTAGTTTTGAACATTGTTCCAATTGTTCGGGAATTGGTCCACTCAAATTGTTTGCTGAAAGGTCAACTTCTTGAAGTTCAGATAACATTCCGAGTTCTGTAGGAACTTTGCCTGAAAGACTATTATTGTTCAATTTGAGGTTGAACAACAATTTTAATTTCCCTAACTCTTTTGGAATTTCTCCAATCATTAGATTTCTGGACATTTCAATTAGATGCAATTTAGCAGCATTTCCAAGACTCGAAGGTATTCTACTAGTGATTTTATTGTTGGACATCTTTAGGCTAACAAGTTTAGGACATTTCCCCCAATTTCCAGTAATTCCACCAACAAACTTCTTGTTGCTTAAGGATATATAAACCAAGTTTGAGTATATTCCAAAATCTTCTGAGATATTTCCTGTTAGTTGATTTCCATCAAGACAAACTCTGACTAAGGTGCTGCAGTTTCTCAAGCTTTTGGGAATGGAACCTGTGAGGTTGTTCTGTGATGCTACAAACCTTGTAAGCCTTCCACCAAGACAAATATTTTCTGGAAGATTTCCGGAAATGAAGTTGCTGCCTATTTCGAAGTCTTCCAAATTGGTAAGATTGTTCATTTCTATAGGGTAGTAAGGGACCTAAGGTTTCCAATGGATGCAGGGATGGAGCCAACAATATTGTTTTCATTAAGGCCTATATCAGATAACTTGCTCAGGTTTCCAATGGATGCAGGATTGAGCCAGAGAGATAATTTTCAAACAATTGAAGCACAGTGAGAGTTTTAAGTTGTCCTACTTCTTGAGGGATGGAGCCAACAATGTTGTTTTCACTAAGGTCGAAATTCGATAACTTGCTCAGGTTTCCAATGGATACAGGGATTGAACCGGTAATATGGTTTGTATACAATCGAAGTGTTATGAGAGATTTAAGTTGTCCTACTTCTGGAGGAATGGAGCCAACAATATTGTTTCCATTAAGGCCTAAATTAGATAACTTGCTCAAGTTTCTGATGGATATAGGGATTGGCCACTGAGATGATTTGCAACCAATTGAAGGACAATGAGAGAACTGAGTTGTCCTACTTCTTAAGGAATGGATCCAGTAATGTTGTTTTCACTAAGGTCTAAACCTGATAACTCGCTCAGGTTTCCGATAGATGCAGGGATTGGACCACTGAGATGATTTGTATACAAAAAAAGCAACAAGAGAGAGCTAAGTTGTCCAACTTCTTTAGGGATGGATCCTGAAATTTTGTTCTCATAAAGAGATAAAGAGGTTAAGCGGCTTAGGTTGCCAAGGGACACAGGGATTGAACCTGTAAGATTGTTATTGCTAACCCAAAACTCTTTAACAGATCCTAACATGCCTATTTCAAGTGGAATATTTCCAGAGAGTTGATTCTGACTCAAGTCAATGTGGGTGAATCTAGAAAGGCTACTGATTTGAGAAGGTATATTTCCGTAAAGTGAATTGTTAGACAAATCAAAGGAGAGCAAGTTGGGAAACAAAGAGAAGTTGAAGTATTGGAGCGTACCTTTCAGATTACTGCTAGTAAGATTAATCTCGGCAACACTCCCAAAGTCATTACAAGCAATTCCAATCCACTGGCAGCAGCTACTATGAGAAGAATTAGTAGAAGGTGAAGTGGAATTGTAAGAAGGATGCAAGTTCCATGAGAGATCAAGAGAATGATTAGTTGGATTGTGAGGGCTATTTTTCCATTTCAGAAGAGCCTCTACTTCAGTTGTTGTTGCAGTTGCAGAGGGATAAGGAGACAATAGAATGAGGATGAGGATGAAAACAGAGAAAAAGTGGAGATTGTTGGAGATTGGCATGGCTACTAAGATGGGTTGTTTTTTCCACTTGATTCTCCAGTTTTTTGGTAGAACACTTGATTCTCTAGTTGCTGGCTGCCTTAAATAGCCTATTTTTTAATGTACTTATGTTTACTTTAGTAATAATAATAATAATAATAATAATAATAATAATAATAATAATAATAATAAAACACTGTAATAGAACTTGAGGAAATTTCTGTCTAAACTTCCCAATTTAACTATTTCAAACTTATTTATATACAAATTTCTGTCTAATTAAACAACTAATTAAGTCGTTCTTTAATTTTTCTTTCTCCATTACCAGTTATTTCCTTGAATTGTGAATTTTCACATGGTTTCCCAATACCTACACATGATGATTAAAAAACGAGTAAAAGACTAAAAAGGAGAAACGCTAACTCGGCGTGGATTTAATTTTCTATTTTATACTATGTTGTAGTGACTAGTAGAGTTAATTTTCTATGTCATATTAATTATATCTTTCTACTTCATGAATTCAATTTAATGTCCACAACTATACATAACTAGATTCGAAGGAATATTTTTATTAAATTAAACAAATTTCTCAAAAAAACGCGTAAAATCTTCGTGGATCACATGGCTATTGGAACTTTTTAGAATTCAAAGAGGAAATAATGTATCACTGAAAATAAGGCAAAAAAAGAGAAGAAGTCCAACTATTTCTATATATGGTTGAAACCTTAAAAGTGCCTAATTCAACACTTCTGTCTCTCATTTATTAATTTATTATTATTTTAGTTCTCCTTTACAAGTTCATTAATTCGTTAATGTTGCATATATAGTTTATTAATTCTGCTCTCATAATGTTTTTAGAAGTGGTAGGAACAATATTTTTGGTAGTGGCAGTGCATGGAACTCCTTGATCATCTACTGTTGCTGGTGATCAATTAATGCTTTATAATTTGTTCAAGTGGTATGAGGATTCTCTCTGTGTTTTTGCCTCTACTTGCCCCTCTTTAGTTTTAAACCTCAACTCTCGATTTAAGATCTAATAGATATACTATTTGCATATCTAAACAAATGCACTATTATGTTAAAATAAAACTGATTAGCTGATGCAGGCATGCTTTGGTGCGCAAATAATGATCATTGATGAGAGTTTGTTAATTTGTTCTTTCCTTTTGAATGAATTTAATTTTCTATTGGAGTTTTAATTTTTTTTTTCTTAAATTTTTCAAAGAATTAATGATCATTATCAGATCGTTTCCCACTAACCTATCCATTACAATTAAAAAAAGAAATATGAAAACGGAAACGAAGAAACTCTAACTCATGGTGGATTAAAGTATTAATTTTCTATTTCACATTTATGCTAATGGGGTTGATAAATTCAATTTAGTGATCAAGCATAAGCTTGAATCCCACGAATGGACATGAAATTAATTTTAGCAACTCTGGATGTGGATGTGATGACCAAAAGAATGATAGCTAGGCCGTACAATCTTCATGTTTAGGAATATGCCATATGAATATTGGACCTTGATTTTGATCTTGTACGTGGCCTTGAATATTAGCTACTCTCTATTGTGGTTTTATTTTTTATTGAATATATGAAACCAGCTACCACCTAATTAATCAAAAAATAAAAAAGAGAGATTTCTTCATTTATATAAACCACGAATTTCTCAATAAAATACGTACATATCTATACTTTATGGAGATCCAAATCAACTCTGATTTTTCCATTTCTTGTTAAAATGGTGTGTTGTTCTTTGCAAGAGTTGTTATCAGTATTATTTATTTGATAGGGGTATTTCAGTTAAATGAATTAAATTGAATATTTTTTCAAATTAAATTGCATGCAATGAATCTTTGCTGCCAAACAGAGTGTTGTGAGTAAATTTTTTTTGTTTGTGATATGATTTGTTGTTTTGTGGTTTTGTATAATACGGATGTGTGTGTGTTCTTTTGATTGACTATTGCTATTGAATTGTGTGTAGGGAAGACTACCTTTGTTAAGCGGCATCTCATTGGAGAATTTGAGAATAAATACGAACGTAAGGAACTAAAACTTTATATTTTATACATTGTGCAGAGTAATGTTTGAGATGCGATTTTTAATATTGTGCTGTAAAATGTTGGCTTTCAGCGACGATCGGTGTTGAAGTACATCATCTTGACTTCTTTACCAACTGTGGGAAGATCAGGACACGGCTGGTCAGGAGAAGTTTGGCAAACTAAGAGATGGTTACTAGTATGTTGTTTTTAACTATTGAGGTAAACTTGGGATTTCGGGAAGAGGACATGACATTAGAGTGTATTTTTAAATATACAGGAGTTAGATTATTTTAGGATAAGTGTTTATGAATATTTACATTAGAGTGTATTTTCAAATATATAGGAGTTAGATTATTTTAGGATAAGTGTTTATGAATATTATTGTTGTACTCTTCCATTGTAATATTATCATTGTATATAACAGATTATGTTTTTATTATTAATAAAGTAATTTCATTTAAGTTTAATATTGATGTTTAGAATATGTGAATTGTAATATTTAGCTATATTATGTAGGTACAAAAATTATTAAAAAAATAAATATGTAGCTACAAAATTTTTGTAATAATAATTTAATCAGTAGCAAAATTATAAGTTTGTAACTATTCTGCATATACTTGTATTTTGTAGCTTTTAGTTTTTAAATGAGAAAAGTGATTTGTAGCTTAATATCAAGAGTGACAAAGTCTAATTGTACATATATTGTAACTAAAATGTAGCTATGAAGTTTCATTTCATAACACTTAAATAAATAGTAATGAAAAAGTGGTCGTACTTAAATGCATATTTTATAACAAATCATCTGAAACACCAATATTTTTATACCCAATTAGTTATGAAATGACCTTTTAGATACAAAAAGTACTAATTAGTCACGAAATTTTTTATACCTGAATGTTTAGCTTAGCTACGAGATATGTGTCGTAACAAAAGACATCATATTTAGTCACAAAAATTAAATTTAGTGACTTTACACTATTCTATCACAGGCCTTTAGCAATGGTGAAGCTACAAAATATTTTCATCACTATATATGAATCCGACATGATTTTATGTTGCTCATTAATATTTAGTTACGATTTTAAGTTAGTGCCTAAACAAAAAATTTTTGTAGTGATTATTAATTTGATCATAACAATAGCTAATTAGAACTAATATTGAGTAGACCTTTTTTTTTCTTTTTCTTTTCAGTTTAGACTTTTAAATAACGATTTGATTTAAATTATTAATGAAAATTCCGATTGATGGTATAGCACAATTTTATAAGATAATTATCCTTTAGAATTCAAAAACGAAATAATTTATCACCGAAAATAAGCAAAGAAAGAAAAAAGGAGTCCAACTTTATGTTGTTATCATGCCAGAAAAAATGATAGTATTTAAAAATAATTATTGTTTGAATGATTATTTAATAGAAAGGAAAAAAAGTAAACAAAAGTGAAAAATCAATTAATGCAGCCTATTTTATTTACAAAACTACCCTTCTGTTTAGATTTAGTCAAGCTTTTCAAATGAATTGAGAAATATTTGAGACGGCACATATGGACAAATTAATTGAACTACGTATTAGCAGCTTTTTCACCAACACTAGACCAAGACATGTATGTGGCTTTATTGTATTTTGCCAAGTAAAGGACCAACACATTCATGCATTAGGAAATACGTACGTCAGTTAATTACTTTGAAGTTGTACGTTCTTGTTTAGTAGAAGATCAGAAAATTAAGTCACCCTGTACCATATTTGTATGTTTATAGAATATTATGCCATTATATATATACTGTCCCATTTTAATTCATGTCAATGCTAGGCCAATACCCAAGACTGGTTAGCACTCTGTTTTGATGCAAATTTTCACTTTAATTTATGGTTTGTGATTGATTAATTTTCTTCCGATTCTGGTTATTTTAAAGACAAATACTATATGCATTCAATGACTACAATATGGGAAATTGGTTTTATTAATTAAAATTGATACAGGCGTCGTTACAAGTCTGACCAACCCTCTTTGAGGGGCACATGACGTTATACAATCTTTTTCAAGTCCATATAGATTGGGGTCCCTATAGGATCCCACTACTTATGGTACGGGGTATGAAATCAATTTCAACAATAAGGTAACAAGTTTTTATTGAGAATAAAAATTATTAGAACATAAAAATATGATATATTTACAAAAAGCCATATTTATTAATGCTCGCCATCCGTCTCTATGAGAATTCATTGTAAATAAAATAGGTTTGAAAAATCTTTGTCACGTCAAATCCCGAGTCTTCTGCTAATCTTCTCCAAGATTTATTAAATTGAAATCTAAAAAGTTAATTAATGCCAATAAATTTCCATGAGATTACTATTGTTCTTTTGAAAATGAGTTCAGAATTAATTAACACGGCATGGATAAATTAATTTAACTATTAGCTGCCTTTTCACCGACACCGACACCAAGACCAAGACCAAGGCTCTTTTAACAATAGTGTTTATACTTTTAATATATTAATAAAATAATTTTTTATATATTTTTATACTTTTGATATGATTATACTTTGCATCTCTAATAATTCAGATATTTCTTTTATTAATTGAATTAATTAATTCGTGATTAAAACTTGCTTATTAAAAGTAACTAGGCCAGTCTCAACAAATGCACTGCATATTAAAATAAAACAAATTAGGTAATGTAGGCATGCTTTGGTGTGCAAATGATTATTGGTGGCTTTCTTTGTTCTTCATGTCGATGAGACGACCAAAAGAACCATAGTTAGACGGACAACCTTCATGTTTAAGGATATGCTATATGGATATATATTTTGGGATTTTGAGCCACAGCCACAGCTTGACTTTTTTATTTTCTTTATTTTTTTAAAAAAATTTATTTATTTATTTATTTTTTAATATTTTCTTGACATGAGACAAGCTATGATCTCCTGGATGCTTTCCCATGATCGCTTCCAATGTTGTTGTGCTTCTTATTTACTTTGACCGTTTAAGCAAGCTCTTTGGTGAAACATGTCATTTTATAAGTCAAAATTTTTTAAATGATTCAGACAAAATATTTACATGTTCTCACTTGCCAACAAGTTTAAGTATTTCATTATTATTATTTTAGTAAAAAACTTAATCGAACTTTGGTATATAAAGGGCAAAAGATAAATAAGATATGATAAGAAATTAATATGTTATTTAGGCTTGAATATATATATTTTGAGGGGACAAAATAACTTTTTACATATTTTCAAAAAATTTAAACTTAAAAATCTAATTTTTAACAAACTTTAAGGGTGCCTTTTAATTCCTTTCCATTGTGTAAGCAAGCTCTTAAGAGAAATATGCCTTTGAGTTAATATACGTCACATTTGTAAATTGCAAGAAAGTAAATTAAGCTTACACTATTTTCCATAATAAACATGATTACATGGTTAATTAATTAAGTAAATTGTGCCAAAAGATGCGTTGCATGCATGTGGGTCACTAAGTGAAAGCCAATGTGATGGAAAGCGTACGTACTAGTGCTGAGTATCCAAAGGTTCTAGAAAATGAAGTCCAATTTGATGACTCTGGATGAAAAGTTATAAAATCCAAAACGCTTAATGATATTTCGGTGACGCACTTTTGTAAGTGATTTTTTTTTTTTAAAAAAAAAATTTGAATTGAGATTAGACATATAATATGTTAGTACTATTATTTTTTTGAATTATGAGAAGTTCCTTAAATATCTATTTAGTTTTTATTTATTATTTTAAACATAATCGATGCAATTTAAATTAGACATCTCAAATTTTTCTTAGAATTTAGAACATTTGATATGAAAAGTGTCATGGAACACTAACAATTTTGTTATTAAAGATCTTGACATTTAAAAAGCTGAAAAGACAATGAAATGAAGAAGGAAAGAAATGGACTACAACACCATTACAAAGTGAATAAAACACAAGAAATATGCACCAAGAACATGATCACACAACAAAAGGATTACAACTGTATAACTGTGATCAAGGTGTCCAAGTTGGCGG
This sequence comes from Rhamnella rubrinervis, assembly GCA_007844105.2. Lineage (NCBI taxonomy): Eukaryota > Viridiplantae > Streptophyta > Magnoliopsida > Rosales > Rhamnaceae > Rhamnella > Rhamnella rubrinervis. The sequence goes on along the minus strand of CM017574.2, from coordinate 6,590,197 downwards.
ATCAAACAGCTGCTGTACTGTAATCAAATCGAGCGGCACTAACAATGAAGGTGATGAAGCAGCCAATTTGTCAGAAACTTGCTTCATAGTTGGCCGAGATTGTGGGTTGGCTTGCAGACATGCAAATGCTGTATTTGCAATGGAGACCACTTGGTTTGCTATTTGATTCCTTGGTGGTGAGAGGCGTTGATCCATTACATTCCTAAACAGAATCTGACGATGAACAGCTGGTGACGATGATGATGATCTTAAGGGAAGAGACGAGATAAGATCTCCTGGATGGCTTCCCATGATTACTTCCAATGTTACTACTCCGAAGCTGTACACATCGCACTTCTCATTTACTTCCATTGTGTAAGCAAGCTCTACAACGAAACACGTTGTTTTAAGTTAAATATTTTCCAATGATTCAGATAAAACATTACATATTCTAACTTGCTGACAACTCAAAGTGTAATAGTATATATTGCAGTCAAATAATTAAGCATAATCCTCTTTTATAATAAATGCAAGGACTTACGGGTGAAAAATGCAAAAACATAAAATCAAGCATTCAATTTAGTCTTTTATGTCATGTATATAAATAAAATGAACAAAACATGAGCTGCCTAGTTAATTATCAAAAGGTAAAAATGATAAGCCAGCGTTTTAACGGAAACTGAATCGTACCTGGGGCTGCATATCCTAAGGTTCCACCGAATGAAGTCCAATTTGATGAATCGGGATCAACAGTTCTAGCAGAACCAAAGTCAGAAAGATGAGCTTCATACTCACTGTCCAGCAAAACATTCTTGCTCGATATGTCTCTGTGAACTATACAAGGACAACATTGATGGTGCATGTAGGATATAGCATTGGCTAAACCTTTGACAACGTTCACTCTCTTGGCCCACTCCAAGTGCATCGCTTCTCCGTCATCGCTAAGTATCATTTCTAAGCTTCCCCTTTCCATGAACTCATACACCAAAAATGAGTGTCTTGTATGAAAACAAAATCCATAAAGCTTGATGATATTTCGGTGCCGTATCTTTGTCAAAATATTAGTCTCACTTTCGAAAGCTTCCTCATTGGCCACTCCACCATTATCATGAATTTTTTTCACGGCAACAACTCGACCGGTTGACAATTGTGTTTTATAAACACTCCCATATCCACCAACTCCAATGCAATATTTGGAGTCAAAGTTTTCTGTGGCTTCCACTATGTCTTTATGAACCCTTTTGCCATCGTGACCCCACGCAACAAAGAAAGTTTCATTTTGTGTTACTCTCGGTTCTTCAACGTTGTTCCTTTCTCTTTTCTGACGAATATAAAGCACTCCAATAATGATACAAAATAACATGAAGATGACCAATATAGAGACTATGACTAAAATTATGACAATTTCATTGCTACGTTGTTTAGATATGGGGCAGGGCTTCAAACTCGAATTGTTGCCGCACAATCCTTTATTATTGCCCACTGAGGCTTCGAAGAATGCTTTGTTGGCAGGGAGGGAACCTTCAAACTGGTTGTAGGAGATATCAACAGATGTCAAGCTTATCATCTCTTTAAATGTTGGTGGAATTGAGCCAGTGAAATTGTTGTGGGAGATGTTGAATGTTTCAAGCTTACTCAAATGTCCAAGCTCTAGAGGTAGCTGTCCAGTGAGAACATTCTCACTTATGTCAAGATTTTCAAGAGACCGCAAATTTCCAATTTGGAGAGGAACGTTTCCACTGAATCTGTTATTTCTCAAGCTCAATTTGAGGAGTTTTGAACATTGTTCCAAATGTTCGGGAATTGGTCCACTCAAATTGTTTGTTGAAAGGTCAACTTCTTGAAGTTCAGATAACATTCCGAGTTTTGTAGGAACTTTGCCTGAAAGACTATTATTGTTCAATTTGAGACTGAACAATAATTTTAATTTTCCCAATTCATTTGGAATTTTACCTACTAGAAGATTAGAGGAAAGGTCAAGTATATGCAATTGATTAGCTTTCCCAAGTTCAGGAGGAAGAGTTCCAGAGATTTTATTGTTGGAGAAGTTCAGCACCATAAGTTCAGGGCATTGGCCCCAATTTCCAGTAAGTTGACCAAGAAACTTGTTGTTGCTCAAATCCATATAATGCAAATTTGAGTATATTCCAAACTCTTCTGAGATATTTCCTGTTAGGAGATTTCCATGAAGATAAACTCCGACTAAGGAGCTGCAGTTTCTTAGGCTTTTTGGAAAGGAACCTGTGAAGTGGTTATGAAATGCTGAAATCCATATAAGCTTCCCACCAAGACATATAATTTCTGGAAGATAGCCTGAAAAGGAGTTATCGCTTATATCAAAGCGTTCCAAATTTGTAAGGTTTTTTATGGACGAAGGGATTGTACCATTGAGATAGTTTAGATACACATGAAGCCGGCCGAGAGAGTTAAGTTGACCTACTTCTTGAGGGATGGATCCAGTAATGTTGTTTTCACCAACGTGTAACATGTATAGCTTGCTTAGGTTTCCGATGGATGAAGGGATTGGACCACATAGATGGTTTCGAAACAAATTAATCACCACAAGAGAGCTAAGTTTTCCTATTTTTGAGGGATGAAACCAGTAATGCTATTATCACAAAGCAATAAATCAGATAACTTGCTTAGATTTACAATGGATGAAGGGATTGGACCACATAGATGGTTTCGAAACAAATTAATCACCACGAGAGAGCTAAGTTTTCCTATTTCTTGAGGGATGAAACCAGTAATGCTATTATCACAAAGCTCTAAATCAGATAACTTGCTTAGATTTACAATGGATGTAGGGATTGGACCGCTGAGATGATTTGTATACAAAAAAAGAACCTGAAGAGAGCTAAATTGTCCTACTTCTTGAGGGATTGAACCTGAAAGACTGTTATGATAAAGGCCTAACACCTCAAGAGACACCAACATGGCTACTTCAGGAGGAATATTTCCAGAGAGTTGATTGAATCCCAAGTCAAGGTAGGAGATCAGTCTAGAAAGGTTACTGATTTGAGAAGGTATACTTCCATAAAGAGAATTGTTATACAAATCAAGGGAGAGTAAGTTGGGAAACGACGAGAAGTTAAAGTATTGGAGCGTACCTTTGAGATTACTACTAGTAAGGTTAATCTTGGTGACATTTCCAAACTCGTTACAAACAATCCCAATCCATTGGCAGCAGCTACTATGAGAAGAATTAGAAGGTGAAGTGGAATTAGTGGAAGAAGGAAGCAAGTTCCAAGAGGGAAGAAGAGAATGAGTAGTTGGATTGTGAAGGCTGTTTTTCCATTTCAGAAGGGCCTCTGCTTCTCTTGTTGTTGCAGTTGCAGAGGGACAAGGAGACAATAGAACGACGATGAGAATGGAAACAGATAAACACAGGAGATTGTTGGAGATTGGCATGGCTACTATGTTGGGTTGCTTTTTGCACTTGATTCTCTATTTGCTGGCTGCCTTAAATAGCCTATTTTTTAATGTACTTATGTTTACTTTAATAATAATAATAATAAAACACTGTAATAGAACTTAAGGAAATTTCTGTCTAAACTTCCTAATTTGACTATTGCAATCTTATTTATATATAAATTTCTGTCTAATTAAACAACTAATTGAGTCGTTCTTTAATTTTTCTTTCTCCATTACAAGTTATTTCCTTGAATTGTGAATTTTCACATGTTTTCCCAATACCTACCCATGATGATTAAAAAACGAGTAAAAGACCAATATGAAAATCAAGAATAAAAAGGAGAAACGCTAACTCGGCGTGGATTTAATTTTCTATTTTATAATATGTTGTAGTGACTAGTGGATTTAATTTTCTATGTCATTATATTTTTTATCAATAAAACTTGCATTCCACAAACACACTTATTTTCTATGTCATTATATTTTTCTACTTCACGAATTCAATTTAAAGCCCACAACTATATATAACTAGATTCGAAGGCATATTTTTATTGAATTAAACAAATTTCTCGAAAAACGCGTAAAATCTTCGTGGATCACATGGATATTTGAACTTTTTAGAATTCAAAGAGGAAATAATGTATCACTGAAAATAAGGCAAAGATGGAGAAGAAGTCCAACTATTTCTATATATGGTTGAAACCTAAAAGTGCCTAATTCAACATTTCTGTCTCTCTGTTTATTAATTTATTATTATTTTAGTTCTCCTTTACAAGTTCATTAATTCGTTAATGTTGCATATATAGTTTATTAATTCTGCTCTCATAATGTTTTTAGAAGTGGTAGGAACAATATTTTTGGTAATGGCAGTGCATAGAACTCCCGATTTGTACGAGGATCCTCTCTATGTTTTTGCCTCTACTTGCCCCTCTTAGTTTTAAACCTCAACTCTCGGTTTAACATCTAGTAGATATATACTTTGCGTATCCAATCAAATGCACTATTATATTAAAATAAAACTGATTAGCTAATGCAGGCATGCTTTGGTGCGCAAATAATGATCATTGATGAGTTTGTTAAATTGTTCTTTCCTTTTGAATGACTTTAATTTTCTATTGGAGTTTTATTAGTATTTTTCCTTAATTCTTTTAAAGAATTAATGATCATTATCAGATGGTTTCCCACTAACCTATCCATTACAATTAAAAAAAGAAATATGAAAACGGTAAAGGAGAAACTCATGGTGGATTAAAGTAATAATATTCTATTTCATATTTATGCTAGTGGGGGTTGATAAATTCAATTTAATGTTCAAGCATAAGCTTGAATCCCACGAATGGACATGAAATTAATTTTAGCAACTCAGGATATTGAACCTATAATTTGCGATACCATTTTAAATTACAATATGATGTCACTCCTCTAGAAAACTAGAACTTGTAGGAGGTGGACAAAAATTGGTTCATTTACTTTCACAAATAAAATGTTGATGTGATGACCAAAAGAACGATAGCTAGGCCGTACAATCTTCATGTTTAAGAATATGCCATATAAATATTGGACCTTGATTTTGATCTTGTACGTGGCCTTGAACATTAGCTACTCTCTATTGTGGTTTATGTATTTATATTATATTTATGTTAGTTTTATTTTTTTATTGAATATATGAAACCAGCTACCACCTAATTAATTTTTAAAAAAGAAAAAAGAGAGCTTTCTTCATATATATAAACCACCAATTTCTAAATAAAATACGTATATATCTATGCTTTATGGAAATCCAAATCAACGCTGATTTTTTCCATTCCTTGTAAAAATGGTGTGCAGTACTTCTGTTGCAAGAGTCGTTATTAATTACAATCTATTCTTAATTATTAATTTGATCATAAAAATACTTAATTAGAACTAATGTCGAGTAGACTTCTTTTTTTTTAATTTAGTCTTTTAAATAACGATTTGATTTAAATGCTTAATCAAAATTCCGATTGATGGTATGGCACAATTTTATAAGATAATTATCCTTTAGAATTCAAAAACGAAATAATTTATCACCGAAAATAGGCAAAGAAGGAAAAGGAGTCCCAAGTTTATCTTGTTATCAACTTATCAACCGGTTAAGCAGTTCCGAGCAACCCCTCTTTGAGGGACATCTTGTAGCATAGAGTGGCACATATAATATATATATATATATATGTATGTATATACTTATATTCGATTTTTTATTTTTTTGGTTTGTCCTAGAAAATTGATACTATTTTTTTGTTTTAAATCAATTTAATGCCAATATATCTTTCTGGACCAAGAACTGATTTTAAATTTTAATGCCTGAGAACCAAACATTTAATTTGCGTTGACCAGGAAGTGATTTTTATGTTTTGAATCAATTTAAACCTATACCAATGCATCTTTTTGGATCAAGATGTGATTTTAAATTCTAATGCCTGAGAACCCATGCCATCTTCTAAGTGGAACTCCAACTTTATAGTCTCATTCTTTTGTCAGCTTCTAGTGGACCTCTAACTTCGTAGACTTCTGCACCTATGTTTGGATAGAATAAGAGAAAGAAAAAAGAGGGATGGAAAATAAATGATAGTACTTAAAATAATTATTATTTGAATGATTATTTAATAGAAAGGAAAGAAATATAAATAAAAGTGAAAATTCAATTAATACAGCCTATATTATTTATAAAAATACTCTTATATAAAATGTCAATAATTTTTTTAACATAATATTAGTAATTTAAAAAAAATGGTTAAAATAAATGTATATTAGTTCATGATATCTAAGTTGGAAGATCAGACGGCTGAATTTAAGTAATCATACGAAGTGGTTGTGATTAGTGATGAAGTTGATAGCTTCAATGATGATGCTCTAAATTCCATCAAGTTCAATAATATATATGCATATAGCCTTAAATTATTGTAATATGTTTGTTAAGATATTTACATAATATATATATATATATATATATTATGCTACTAGTTAGTGCGTTGTTGTTACGCAATTTTCTCTTTAGGAACCAGTGATTAGTTTGTTTCCGATTCTGGTCATTAATTACATTAATACTTGCATGATCAATATATATCTAAGATTCATGCTCAAGAAAAAAAAAATGTAGCAAACACTTTTTGATCAGGGATTAATTCAACACAAAATTAATTCCAAATACTCGTACTTTTTTATATTATAGACTTTAGGTGTATCTATAATGTATTGCTTTGCTTCAAAATTAATTGATGTGCTTTTAAACAGACGAAGGGTAACAGCGTAATTATATTAAATTATTATTATTTTAGAATAACACGCGGTTCAGTTTTCTTCTTCCCTACTTCCTTCTCTTCCAAAATCTCTTCTCGCTCATCTGTCTTTCCTCTCCTCCCTCCATTGTTCAGCCACCATAAATTTGAGTTTGGGAGTTGGGATGGTGAAAAGGAAGAAACATGGGCTCAGAGATGAAGGCAGATGATGAGGATTTGAAGTTATGGGTTTCAACTGATTTTTCCTTTTCAATGATTTTCACTTGGACCAACAAGTGATTTTAAATTTTAATGCATGACAACCAAACATTTAACTTGCCTTTATTAGAATAATCCCACATCGCCATGATACATTAAATATGCATTGTGTATAAGTCTCGGACAAATCTCACTTTATAATCTGATTTTTAACTTTGAGTTTGGTCCATAACCTTAGACGAAGTGGGTGAACCAAGTGACTACGGCGTTGGCGTTGTTGAGGGTGAGTGTTAGAATAAGTCGCACGTCGCTATTATATATATTAAGAGGATGTTTGCGTATAAATTTAATAGCCTTGACTTATTATATAGGCTAACATATTATTGATTAACAATTTAATATAACCTATGAACACTATTTAAAGCCAATAATATATTACCATGTGATCATTTGACACATTATTTGGTAAACAATTTAGTGGGTATTCTTTTATTAATTGGATTAATTAATTCCTAATTAAACTTTGATTATTACATCAACTAAACCAGTCTCAATATATTACAAAAAAAAAAAAAGGAAGGAAACCTAAACCAGTCTCAACAAATGCACTGTTGTTTTGAAATAAAACTCACTAGCTGATGCAGGCGGGCATGCTTAGTGCTTGGGTGCGCAAATGAACATTGATGGGTTTCTTTGTTCTTTCCTTATGACTTTAATCTTCTATTGGAGCTTTTTCTTAATTTGTTTAAAGAATTAGTGATCATTAATATCATATGGTTTCCCCACTAACCTACCCATTACAATTAAAAAAAGATATTTATTTGTAGTGACTAGTGGGGTTTGGATAATTTTCAAGCATAAGCTTGAATCCCACGAATTAATGGACATGGAATTAATTAGAGCAATTTGCATTGAACAAGAATTCAGAGCAACCGGTTGAACAAGAATTCCGATCAACCCCTCTCTAAGGGACGTCTTGTAGCATAGAGAGGCACATATAATATAATATAATATATATATGGTAAAAAAATCTCACTGTAAAGAATTAGCATTCCTTCTGCTAAGGAAGAACTGAGCAAAATTGGCCAGTACATCAACGTTGTATATATGTATATCATGCCATATTATAATTTGCCCCAATTTAATGCTATTGCCAAACAAATCAAGTTAGTAGTCTGTTTTCATGCAAATTTCTCTTGAGGGGATTGTGATTAATTTGTTTCCGATTCGGTCCTTAATTACATTACATGCATGTTCAATATGTATCTAAAATTCATGTTTTACCAAAAAAATATGTATTTAAAATTCATGTTCAGATATATATATATATATATATATATATATATATGTATATATATATATATATGTATATATATATATATATATATATGTATATGCACATATATGCGTGTGTGAGTATTTTTAAGAGTTTTTGAGGGATTAATTCAACACAAATTAATTTCAAATACTTGTATGTTCTTTTTAAAGACTTTAGGAGCATCTATAATGTATTGCTTTGCTTCACTTTTCATGCTTTGAGCAAATTAGTTATTGTGTGTACTGTTTGTAACATTTTTTTTTTTTTGGCAAATGAATCAAGATTACAAATATAGAATATTATTACTATTATTTACTTTTATCAATACTAAAACTAAGATCAGAAAGTCAAGTCACCAAGCTGGAGATGTCCCGTGCCTCTGTTTTCCATGGAAATCAACTACCACTTCCTAATTAACCTGTTCCAATTTGCAGTAAGTACAAATATTTATGATGTTTACTAGTTCAGAATACTAAGAACTCGTAGAGAAAAATATTTATTTTTCTTTAATTTATTGTTGGTCATGGTTATATATGGATGTAACATTCATTTTCATACCCTTCCATGATCACTTCTAATGTTACAACTCGGAAACTGTACACGTCCCTTTTCTCATTTACTTTCATTATGTAAGCAAGCTCTTCAGTGGAACATATCATTTTACTAAAATTATAATAACAAACAGAAAAAGATCAGAGAAGGAGCAGTGCCATTTGTTTTCTTCAACTAAAAAAATAAAAGAAAGAAAGAAGAAGAAAGAAAAGATTCACTGACCAACCAGAAAGCTTATATTTGCAGTTATAGTTGTTTTTCAATTCCCTCCTGAAGAATCCTGAAAAAGAACATCAGACAATTTTTGTATTAAAGAACAACTATCTTCTAGCAAGGAATAAGAACTATCTAAAACTGACTAATTTAGTTTTATTCATCCCCTAAATACTGTTAACCTTGATTATGGCTACTTTGATACTTCATATAAGTGAAAACTCACCCTCCCCTGGAAACAAGAAACAAAACATAGCGTTTCTCCAAGTTTATGCTGGTCAATAAGCTTCTCGGCCAACACATTCAACTAGGCGTTATAACTAAAACAGATATCACTGTTAAGAATACTTTTTGTTTTTGGTAACTCACTGTTAAGAATACATATTTGAGATGTTGTGTGCCTAAAATATTTCTCAAATTCCGGGACTCCCAAACTACTTCATGATAGTCGAGATTGTTCAGCATTAGTTGTTTGCATAAGATAGTTTAGAACATTGCTGCTCCAAATTACTAAATATGATATTTATTTTATAAAGTATATAGATATAAAATAATATCAGGACCTACCTGAAGCTAAAATGTAAGCTCTGAATCCCGGGAAGAAACATGGAGCGATTTCCCATTGAACATATCTACCAAATTCAAAATTACAAGTCTGCAAATATATAAGAATAAGAATAATATAAATAAGTGGTGAGTAATCAGTCATTTCAAAGATCAGTGTTCAAGTTAATTTTTAAAAAATAAAAGAGCAAATACTCCCCAATGTTGAAAGCGAATTGGAAGCTTCCTTGAGACATTCACATTCAGCACCAGAACTTTTCTGCCTGTGATCAGCACATAGGTTGCGAATGTAAAAAGCTGAAAAGTTCTCAACTCTCTTTTAAGGCTAGAATATTAGGAAGGGAAGTGAAGGTTACTTATTTTTTATTTTGTAGGTTAAATCAGTGAGGAAGGAAACAAATAGGAATTAGATGTAAATGTAATTGGTAAATACTTACTTCTCCTTTAGTTATATTCTTCATTTCCCCCAAGTGGAAAGAAATGAAAGGGAATAATATAGCAATGTTAGTCATAACCTCTTGCGACATGATTTTGTTTGATCCCAAAATTTCTCAACCAGAGACAAAGTGACTTTCACTTCTCCTACTTTTTCCTATAAATCATTTCTCTCCACTTGGCCCACAGAAAAATTGGAAATTGCATACTCTTTAAATTATTTACCTTTCAGATCCCTCCAATCAACAAGATTAAGATGAGCAAATCGATGGTGAGTTACACCTTGGGATTCCCACTGATAACAAATTAACAAAACAGTTTTGAAGTTAAATTAGCATTTGAGGGGTAAAGAAAAGGAAATTGATTTATAGGAAAATGTAGGAAAAGTAAGGAGTGTGGCTCACCTTACTTTCAATGACACACGTAAATACACTATGAGAACGGTTGCTGGCACTATCATATTAGTGGCAGCTACCATTCTGTTTGCTCCACCCTAAAAATTACCAGAATTTGGTCAGAAATGCAGTAGAAGAACTAATGTAGGAGAAAATAAAAGTTGATAAGATCTCAAATGTCAACCTGACATATAACAAATTTTTTGTTTGAATTCAGAACTCAAAACTAAGTACAGCATCATCTTCACCCCAGTCACGGATGTTCCAGATCATCTAAGACTCTGCGATATTCTCTCTCATCATAGATTTGAGTGGTACAGTGTCCAACGAATGGTCTTGGAACCAAATCTCCCATTGATCGCAGTTGCTGCTTCCGAAATGAACAGAATTTCTATTCAGAGACGCTTGTAAGTTTCCCAAAAGAAAGTTAGGGCCATATTAAAGGTATATAGTAATATGGTTGAATGGCCAGAACAGGGTCTGGAGTTCAATGTAATTGACTGTTAAAAATTTTGAATTCTGGCGCCAAGTTTTTGAGGGAGGGAAATTACAGATAGGTCCTTCTGTTTGCAAGGTCAAGCCTTTGAAATCACAGAAATAGGATTGGTAATGAATTTATGGGTAGCAAACTTGCATGTATTGAAGGATTTTTTACTTCCAAGGGGTGACACGCTTAATTATATATATATATATATATATATATATATATATATATATATATATGAAATATATATACATATATGAAAAAGTAAATTGAAACCTTTTATGAATTTATATGGAAAATAGTACAGTCAAGCTCCATCTTTGACTTGACAATGCCAATAACTCACCAGTAATCCTCACAAGAACAAACTCCATCTTTAAAATGATGGAAGCGATTTGTGTCTCTCACAGAGATTTCTCTTCCTTCAAAGCTGGATATGAATTTAATAACAACATGGCAATCACCACAGATTCTGAGGTTTTTAATTACCCGTAAAGGAGACCCTGGAGGAGTGTTCAGAAGCCCAAATGCTACTGCCAACTTCTCACTATGTCCACACAAAATCTCCTCCTTGTCCTGCTCCTCAACATCTTGCAGCACCAAGTTAAAATTGGGAGAGTAACCTGATTTCTTCATCTTTGCGCTCAATTCATTTAGCTTTTCAATCATTTGTTTCCTCTGAGGATGCAGTTTGTCTCCTGCTAGAAGTACATGAACTTTATTTTTCACCTCAATCCAACTGCACCCAGGGTTTTTCTTAAGGCCTGCACAATTCATTAAATCTCTCACTCTGTCAACTTCAATCCACATGCCCTTGGAAGCGTAAATATTGGACAGAAGAATGTAATTTCCCGGATTTCTTGGTTCTAATTCAAAAAGTTTTTCTGCAGCAACCTCACCTAAACTCACATTATTGTGAACTCTACAACTGCTTAGTAAAGCTCCCCATACGCAAGCATCTGGTTTGTATGGCATTTTCTTTATCATAGAATAAGCCTCTTCAAGCTTTCCAGAACGGCCGAGAAGTGTTACCATGCAACCATAATGCTCCAGTCTAGCTTCTACACCATGCTCTAGAGACATGCTATTAAAGTAATACAACCCTTCATCTGTAAGGCCATTCTGGCTGCAAGCAGATAGTACACAAGTAAAGGTTATAAAATCAGGCTTTTGTCCACACCTCTGCATCTCATTGAACATCTCCATGGTCTCCTTAGCCCTCCCATGCATTGCGTATCCTTTCATGATTGCATTCCAGGAAACCAAGTTTCTGGTGGGCATTTTATCAAAACAAAGTTTGGCCAACTGTATTTTCCCACATTTTGCATACATATCAATCAACGCACTACCCACGTATACATCATTAGATATCCCTCTCCTAATAGAGAAACAGTGGGCGGCCTTCCCATGCATTAAGGCTGCAACATTGCCACAAGCTGGAAGCAAGCAAGGGATTGTTACAGAGTTTGGCTTCATACCCTCAATCTGCATCTCTCTGAAAAGCTCCAAAGCATCCATATCTTTCCCATTTTGGGAACAACTAGCAATTATGGACGTCCAAGATACAGTATTCAATTCCAGCCCTTGGTTCTTAAATCTCCTAAATATCTCTATTGCATTGTCAACAAGACCATTCCTTGAGAGCCCTGTAACTAGGGCATTGCAAGCACCAACATCCATTTGATCCAATTCATTAAAAACTTGTGACATCTCTAGTGTGCAGGCACACTTTCCATACATATTAATAAGCGCAGTGACAGTATACTTATCGGGCTCAAGTCCCTGCTTGACCACATAACTATGAATCTGGATACCCGTATTAAAATCTCCCAACTCTCCTACAGCAGCAAGAACACTTGAAATTGTAGCAGCATCAGCCTGAAAACCTTCTAAATGCATCTTCTGAAACGTGGATGTTGCCTCGACATATAAGCCACTATGATTGAAACCTGTGATCATTCCATTCCATGACACTGTATTGGGTTCTAAACCCATATTCCTCATCGCATTGAAGAGCTCCTTGGCCTTATCTATGCATCCACGTCTAGAGTACCCGGCAACCAAAGCACTCCAAATGACCAAATCCCGTTGGGGCAATGCATCAAAAAGCTTGTGTGCATCCCTGAGACAATCACATTTAAGGTACATATGCAGTAAAGAGGATTGCACAAATGAATCTGAAGAAAACCCAGATACATATACAATTCCATGAAGCTGCTGACTGACTTTCAAGGATGACAATCCAGCACAGGCCTTGACAATGCTGGGGATGAGATAGCTATCTGGCAAAATTCCTTGAGCTAACATTTTAGAAAATACATTGAGTGCATCACCAAAATGATTAAGCTTTGAAAAGGCATGTATTATGGTGGAGAAAGAGAATAAGTTGGGGTTGGGAATTGAATCAAGGATAAGGTTTGCATCTACAAAGCAGAGATGATTGGCATAGAAAGAAAGGAGCTTGGTTGTGATATGGTTATCATTGGAAAGCCCAGCTTTGAGTATGTAAGCATGAGCCTGTCTAGTATGTGATAGAGAAATTGAAGCTGTAGTAGCATTTAGAAAGTGAAGGATGGTGTGGTTAGATTGGTGAAATAGATAGAGAGCTTGCCTTGTCATTGCTACCCTCCAGCACTTCCCCTGCAAAAGTTTCATGTACATCAACTTTACCTATAAGGTAGAATATATTGCATTTCAAAGTTCAAGTTTATACCAATCAAAGTTGACTAGCAATCATGTTACTATACTATATTCGACCAGACAGCACTTCTCAAATTCAAACTCATCAATCAAACTTGAATTTTACCACAAACCAGTTAAGCTCTCTCTCTGTTTATTCAGAAGTTGGATTTTCCTGCGCTTCCAAACCTTCATAGATTTTCATCTGTTAGACAATAGGAGTTTTATTTCAGTTGGATAGAACACTGCAAAAGATTTGAACTCTTGACATAAAATCGAACCAAAAAAAAAAAGGAAAATTAAAAATTAAAAATGCCCAAATGCAGCAAAAGCAGAAGGATGAAAAATGCCCTAAAGAAATTAAAATTCCTAAAAGCTCTAAAGGAGCAAAGCTCAGACACAGACCTGCCAAAGCTCTTCTTGTGGCGGCGGAGCTGGTTCGTTCGGGAGCGGGACGGCCAGACAGCTTTCGGTTTGGGGTTGGCTGGCGGTGCCGGCGCCTGGTTCAGGAGAAGAAGCCGAAGTCGAAGAGAGAAGGAGGAGGGAGGAGACAGCGTGACTGGTTTCGGGGTTCGAGCGAAGAAAGATTACAACCATTTTTCATTTTTTAATTATTCAATTTGTTTTAACAAAATTCTGAAGGTACGTATCTGTGCTTAGTGGCAGGGGAGGCCATGAAATGTGTCACTAAAAACGCCCAATTAACATGATCAGGTCAGGTTGGCAGACATGCTTATTTGGCTTCTTCTAACTCTCTCTTTTACTTTTCCTTGCAAAAACATACAAAGTGCAGCCCAAAAATCAAATTTCGTAAGAGAATCATTTTGTTACTATAAAATTAAATTTTCTGACTTACAGAATTTTTTCAAAAGAAACCATTTTAAGCAGCAACCCACCACATAAAAATTTTGTGGCTTTTCATTTGTCACAAAAGAGTCATGACACAGCAATTCACAACAACAAAAATGTTTTTTTTTTTTTGTTGCAATATGGCTTTACCAACATTCCTGAGTTGCATTTCTCAAAGTTGGCAAAAAATAGAGTCTATAGCAACAATGCATTTCGTGTTGTTAAAGAGGAGACGCGTTGTAGTTCTCTTTTTTAGCAACAGATATAAAGATTTTAGCAACGCATGTTAGTGTACAACTTAAATCAAGAGGTGTGGATTTTAACAACGTTTAATTGCATGACAAATATTTGTCGTGAATGAGTAGCTACAAGTTTATATTCACCTGGGTTTGGACTATACTTCCATTACAAAAGGTTCTAGTTACGAATCTCACATTTGTGGCTTAAACTAATTTTAGGATAAAAGAATTATTGTGATGATAAAAATGATTTTTTGCCACAAAACTTAATTTTGTGCAAAAACATTTTTTTTTTGGGTAGTGAATAAATATATTCAAGTGTTGCTAGTTTCTGAAGTATGAAGTACGAAGTTAACAATGAAACCTTCATATTCGAAGCAATAGAAAAATTAAATATCACAAATTATATATTAATTGAATATTATAACATTCACATAATCTGAGCTAAAAAGCGTTATATATAGTACACAAACAATGTTGTTATTAAAGATCTTGATAGTTATAAATTAAAACAAAAAGCAAACACACATACACGGTAAACAAATGCACCGCAACACCGTGACATAGTGAAATAGAATACAAACACATATATGCAACAAATGTGTGCTCAGTCTTATTTAATATATCAGGTAAAGAAATCTATTAAAAGTGTGAGCCATCTTATTTAAACTCCTATTGGATTGTAAAGCTGGAGTAGAAAGAAAACCTTATCTACTAACTGAAATTCTGAACCGATAAATCTACATCAAAACCCTTTTTTATTCATTAAAAAAATTATATATTGGCCTGCTGTGTTCTCCATATTATCAATTTTTTGGGTCAAACCCATATCATAAGTTTTTTTCCTATATCATCAAGTCTAATACTACTTCAGTATTTTTGAAATATGTATTTCCTTCTTATTGAGATGATACCACGCATTTCTTCTTATCAACATTGTATGATTAATGTAATGAAAGAGTACATATAAGACTGGAGTTTTTCATACACACACAGATAAATATATACTTCTCCAACAAATGACATGTCTTAGTTTTGGAAAACGTTAGGGATCCAAATGCATCAATAAATGATTTTTTACAAGGAAAAGAGAGATGAAAAAGAACCTTAAGATTGAGAGTAAAGGATAGGCTTATAATTGGTAGCAGTTTTAGAGAGCTTGGTGAAAGAAGACCCAATATTTCACTCTTCTACTATAATACTTGAAGATGATGATGTTTCTTTCATGGACGATCACTGGTTTCAAATTTACAGTATTGAGGATCGAGAGAGATGGAGCGATCATGTTAGGAGCCAGGGGAAGTATTTAATTTAATTTTTTTTAATATTTGCTTTTAATTTTAATAATTAAAATATAAATAAATACAAATTTAACGTTTAAAAATAATACAATTATCTATATTTTATTTTAATTAATATAATTTTCTATATATTTAATAGTAGTGGATGGTTGGATGAGGGAAAAGATGAGAGAAAAGAAGCAAACACGGCAACCCACAAAAGTTAAAGCATCTATTTTATTTTTACAAACTCCGTTATTATATAAATATAATTAGTTTTATTTAAAATGTTAGGATTTGTTATAGGGCTAAGACAGCTGCTTTAAACTCTTATAGGATTATAAAGCTGAAGCATCAAGAAGATTTTACCCACTAATAAAATCTGAGTTGATAAAATTCACATTGAAAATTTTTTTATTATTACCCACTAATAAAATTTTGAATTGATAAAATTCACATTGAAACCTATTTTATACTATAGCAAAAACTTTTATAATCATAAACTTAAAAATAGAGGGAATCTGCTTTATTTATTGATTACACACAACACTAATTTGGATTCAAATATTAAGGACTGTCATAAATAGGAGAGATATTAAACTACTAATATTCAATTCCTTCCAAGTTAATATCAAAATCATACTTGGTAGTAAACTATGGATCTGTCCTTAAGTACATTCATATACCTTACATTAATTACCATTAACGGCAGAGGATTATTTCATAGTTTCAAACTTTGAATATACATGCGCGATTATATTAAGTTAAACTTCAAAGACTTAAATAATAACAAGTTATTATGTTCTTTCAATATATAGGACAGGATTTACAAAAAGAAGAAGATTTTTTGTCTTTCTTTTTTTGTGAAGTCATTTTATAATTTTAGTATTTATTTTGTCATTTAATAATTTAGAATAACAGTGGTTAACAATGGGTATTAATATCATTTTAAAAATATATAAAGTATATTTTTATTTTGCACTAACGTAGAAAATAAAAAAGGGTGGTTCACACTCTGAACAATAAATCCAAAACGGAATCCGAGTCATCATTTTAAAATCTTGTAAAAGCAAAAAAAAGTAAAAATGAAAAAGACAAAACTACTATTTTGTACACACGGACGGACGGCATTGTCAACAACTCTGAAACCTATATCCGTCTTTTTACATAAAAACATAAATCTACATATATGTATATAAGCCCACACATGAAGCTCGACCCAGAGAAAGCCCCAATGTCACAGATGTCATTCCTGGAGGAATTCCAAGCCAGTAAGCTCTCTCTCTCTCTCTCTCTCTTTGTAATCTCCTTCAACACCAAATCTCACTTATGCTAAAACCTGAGTGATGAATTTGATTTCTAATTTAGTGGATTCTTTCACACAGATATTGATTCACTGCCGAATATTCTGCAAAGGAAGTACGCGTTGTTGCGTGATTTAGATAAAAGTTTACAAGGTATGATTTTTGCCATCGTCGTCTTCTTCCTGTTTGATTAAGACTGCTGCTTTTCTAAATTGCTTCGGTTTTGTTCCATGCAATTTCGTATTTTGAAAAGGAAAATGAAGTCTTGAATTTGATTTAAGCTATTGGGATCACTTATTAATACGGGTGGGACTGTGGAAGACTAGGAATTTCAATAATCACCAATTTAGTAGTTTGTATGAGACGATTTTGAGTCAAAGTCCTGTGCTTTTTTAAAGAAATGGCTTAAATTGTTTTCAATTTATGTTTCAAGAAGTGGGTAGTGTGCTGTTGTCATTAATTTTAGCTATTTGAGAAATTGGAGGTGTGTATACTGTGTTTTTCTTCTTTATTCTGGTTGGATTTGGGGGTGGGAAATATTGGTTACTGTATATTATGCATAAGAACTTTTTTTTTGGGTGTGTGTGTGATTTTAAAGCTGTAATTTTTATGCATGTCTGTCACTCAAGTTGTCTTTTTTGGT
Organism: Rhamnella rubrinervis; assembly: GCA_007844105.2. Taxonomy (NCBI): domain Eukaryota; kingdom Viridiplantae; phylum Streptophyta; class Magnoliopsida; order Rosales; family Rhamnaceae; genus Rhamnella; species Rhamnella rubrinervis. Next base: position 6,572,391 of record CM017574.2, on the reverse strand, counting down.
CTTCTGGGTTTCTCAAGTGCAGTATTGGTTCTGGTGTGTATAAACAGATATCCAAAGACAAAATAACAGCGCTGCGAGCAAGAAGTAGAGGATATTAAGCGGGAAGTTAAGTCGGGAAATATTACACCTGATACTTCACTTATCAGATTCTCAGATGAGGCACTTGATGAGCAAAAGCACAGCATCAGGATTGCAGATGAGAAGGTTTCCTTGGCTGTTCAGGCATATGATCTGGTACATGTAATCTGTGTCTTTTGTATATATTATTAACGTTGCATTTCCTTCTTGTTCTGGACTATTTTTCATGATTTAATGATTGGGATTTTATCATTCTTAAGTTTAAGATTACCAAACTAGTGCAATTGTCACTTCTGTTATTAAGTAATACTTAATTCTTTTAACTATTTTGGTTATGGAGATGCTCCATAATGAGGAAGCCACTTATAAGTTCTCTATAATTGTGAAAAGTTGGTACATGTTGGTACCTTTGAGTTTGTAACTAGGAAAGCTTTCATGATTCTCATAGTTTAGATTGAGATGTGTATCTTTTCTCCCACTTGCTCCTGAATATGTAGATGACATTATGTATATATGTATAAGTTCTTTTTTGCACAGGTTCATAATATTCTTGAAAAGTCTAGATTAGAAATGTGAGCAAAAGCTTCTAATTGACAAATAACGTACTGTTTTGGTCATGAGATAAATATATTGATATGAACTCTGATTAGTAATGCCCTAGTAGAAAGCTGATAAGATGCATTGTAAAATAGCAAGATCTACATATTATGTTTGCTTTCAAGTTAATGGAGTGGAAGAGTAAAGGGAGACAAAACAGCATAGGAGTATGATTATCAGAATGTTCTAGGAAGTGTGGCTTTAGTTAGGATGGATTGCCATGCAAGAATTCTTGTTGAGAATTCTATATACTTTTGAAAGGAACCCTCTAGGAGCACTAGCCCGTTTAAGATAAAGGCCCACTTGATTATGTTACATCTACTCTCTCAAATTTTGATGCCATTGTTAATTTTGTTTTAAACTTATCTTGATTATGTTTATAAATTCCCTTTCAATTTTTTATGCAAATGTCAAATTTTGTTTTTAACTTATCTTTTGAGCATTGAATTTTGGTAAACTTAACAATTTTGGTCCCTTGTTTATAAAATTTGTTGAAGGCATTATACTTGAGCTTCAGAGTTTGCTTGTTACCATTTAAAATTTATAAGCCACTAATTTTGTCGAGGATTTACTACAATGACTACCAGTCTTTTATATTGCCAAGGCGTTATATTGGAATTTTCTTACTAATGCTTTTTACTAACCATGTTTGTTGGTAATTTTGCTATAGGTGGATACACACATCCAACAACTTGATCAATATTTGAAAAAATTTGATGAAGAACTTCGCCGTGGTACTCCACTACTATTCCTTTTCATTTTGCTGATAATGCATCACACTACACTTTGATAAGTTCCTTTTAGTATTGTTAATAATCAAATATCTACCTCTGCTTATTTATCAAAAACAAGAAACAATGTCATAGATTTTCTGATTAGTAAAGTGGTTTATGGCAGAAAGAGAGGGTATTCCTGCTAGTGGTTTGCCTGCAGCTAGTCTGGATGGTGGCATAAAATCTGGAAGGGGCGGTGAAGGTGGCAAACCAGGCCGTAAGAAGTATCTACTTTTCCTTGATCTGCTTTATGTAAATTGTTAAATTTTCTTGGTGCTGCTTGTCAGTTCATTCTTCTTTCATTTAGTTTTTGATGGGTCTAAAAAGTTGATTAGAACCTTCTCTAGTTTAGAATTAATATTTGTTTCTTACGGGAAATAGAACTTTGTCTAGAATTAATTTGATACTGAGAAATTATTGAAATTTAAAAAGAATAGGGTAAGAAAATCAGCTAGAGGGAGGATAAAGGAGTTAAATGAGAGAGCAAGAAACTAAAGATCTTTAGCTAATTTACAGAGGGCACCACTAAATTGATGTAATGCGACACTACTAGTATGGGGTTGAAGAGATGTGACCGTCTGTTAACTAGATACTTTAGTTGCTTAGTTATTTTTTAATTCTTGTTCTAAGTATAGGAATTAGAATATTAAGAGGTGGCTTGTAGTTCAAGATTCCATCATTCATTGATGAACTGCTCATGATTTCTCTCATTGAAAGTTTATTGTACTGACTGTTGATTAAATTATTCAAATTAAATGTTTTCTAAGTTGAGCTAGATACTGTTCTTTTTAATTTGTAGGTAGTGAATCTTTTTTCTTGTCAGCTACTCATGTAACTTGAATTTGGAAGAGGTGATTACCAAACCTCGAGTTGTATTTCCAACACATGTGCTAGTTCAACACAAATGTTATACATGTTTATCTCTCAACCAAATATTAACTATTTGTTATCATTAATAAGTTAGAAAACATGAAGGAAGTATGAATGGCAATACTGATTGTAGGATTACCGGTTTTATGATTAAATCTAAAACCATTAGATAGGTGGGAAGCAAGAAACTAAAATAGTTTTTGTTGCTTTTCTCATTTTCTTTTCCTTATGGACATGCTTGCATTATCTCTTTTTGCAGAACCCGCCAAGCAACAGCAGCCGCGGCAGCATCAACAGAAGCAGTTACTCCAGCACCCAATCCTACTAGTATGGATCTAGATTTACCAGTAGATCCTAATGAACCAACATATTGTTTCTGCAACAATGTGAGCTATGGCGAGATGGTTGCATGTGATAACCCCAATGTAAGGAAACTCTTCACCCCTGTTTTTTTATAACCTTTTCTCTTTATCTCATATACGCTGTATGATTTGATGAAAAGTCTTCTCCCTTCTGTCAGTGCAAGATAGAATGGTTCCACTTTGGCTGTGTTGGTCTGAGAGAACAACCAAAAGGGAAATGGTATTGTTCGGAGTGCGCCACTGTCAAACACCGTAGAAAAGGCAGATGATGGCACCATGCTTTATATTTTTTCCCAGTAACCTAGTCATTTGCAAAGTACCATGATGTGAAATATTATGCTTCTCGCTAACATATCTATCAAATTCACTTTTGTATTGTAGTTTATTTTCCATTTAGAATATTAGATGTTAACTAGAGTTGTATTAAGCCATCTTCTAACTTTCCCGCTTTTTCTTAGCTTCAAGATTTTATTTTGAATTGGTTAACTTGACTTTCAATTGTAAAAGGAATAAAATCTTGCTGCATTACCTCACTGGTGTTTCTTATTGCACAAGAATTAATGAATTCTCAATTCCATCATTTATAATTCTTCATTCCTTTTCACTGTTATATAATTTTTCTATAATATTACAGAAGACCAAATGGAATATTGAAGACCAAATTACATTCTCACACACTAAATTGACCATCCTCTACAGACACTCCCTCCTAAACTAATATTCAAAATCCACATTTCAACTAAGCGGAAGTGATTAGTCATATCATTAGTACCTATTTTGCAAAGTGATATTTTCAATAAGTAGTATTGGTTTCTAATTCGTTAGGATGAGGAACCATCAAATGCAAACCACTCAGAATTTATTCAGTGTGAGAGATCTTTACAAAAACAACTTGAACAGAAGGTAAAGACAAGATTAGCCTTCCGGTTGCTCTTCATGGGTTGGAAAAACCCTTCTTTTTTTTTTTTTTTTTATTCCAAAAACAATTAGTTTGATACATGAAAATTCCTCCTTAGAAATCACAGAAACTAAGCCTGAATTGAAAAAAGAACTACCTAGATGCTGATCTCTTACTATGGTTACATCAAATTCCTTTTATACCGAAACTATCAAGAAAATAGGGTTTTAAACCCTGATCTTTGTTTCACACAAAGACCCTCAGTAATCCATACCCATGCCGCCCATGCCGCCGCCCATTGCCGGAGCTTCCTTATCATCCTTAGGAAGTTCGACCACAACAGCTTCAGTAGTTGTCATCAATGATGACACGCTGCAAGGAATAGGCAAATTAATATCAATGGACGGGGAAAAAAAACAATGAGCACATTTGATTGAAAATGTAAAAGATGGAAGTTTCATAGCTTACCTTGCAGCATCAACCAAAGCTGTCCTAATAACTTTCAATGGATCAATAATTCCGGCTTTAACCATATCAACGTATTCGCCTGTTTAAGAAAACCAGAAAAATGTAATTAACAAATAGGTAAAAGTGGAAGATGGACCCTTTCCAAATTGTCTTCAAAGCATGATAAGAAGAGAAGAAGGAATCGCAGAGGCATATACTGACCTTTGGCTGCATCATATCCAAGATCAGGGTCATCTTGCTCCAACAGCTTGCCGACAACAACAGCTCCCTCAACTCCCGCATTAGAAGCAATAGTGTGCACAGGTGTCTGTATAACAAATAAATGAGTCTGAGCAAATAATCTTCACCACACACAAATAAACTAGAACAGTCATCAATTAAACTCAATTTATCCTTATGTCAAAAAATTGCAAGACACCAAAGGTGTCCGTACATTGATCCAAGATAATGTGTTTCATTAGCGTGTATTTCAATTTTTTTTTTTCTTTTCTTTTCCAAGCCAAAAAGAAATGAACCTTCAAAGCATTCTGAATAATCTGAACACCAATCTTCTGATCGAAGTTGGCAGTCTGCAACTTCTCCAACTCTTTTGAAGCATAAAGAAGTGCAACACCACCACCTGTTAATAGAATTCTTGTAAGGTTGTCTGCAGATTCTATGGCCAAACATTGTACTCTCAGTTAACATAAATAAGATGTTTTACCTGCTACAATGCCTTCCTCAACAGCTGCTTTAGTAGCATTTAAGGCATCTGTTACTCTATCCTTCTTCTCACTTACTTCGGTTTCACTAGCTCCTCCAATCTGCAATAAATTTGCATTTTATCCATCATACCACTTCCAGATAATGTGCTATAATTTTCAGATCAAGGAACTCAACTAGCTAATTCTAATAAGAAACCAAGGCATATGGAAATGGACTGACCTTAAGGACTGCAACACCTCCAGAAAGCTTTGCCAACCTCTCCTGTAACTTTTCTTTGTCATAATCAGAAGTGCTCAATTCAATTGCCGACCTAATCTGTTGTTAGTGAAGAGAAAAGGTTTGAAGTTAGCAAAAAGAAAAATCAATCACTAACAATCAAAAGATAACACTACACAAAAGCAAGCAAACCTGTTCACATCTTTCCTCAATAGCCTTCTTGTCACCAGCACCATCAAGAACCACTGTGTCATCCTTTGAGATTGTGACCTAAAACACAAGCAAATCATTAGAAGAATAACTGGACATTTTCTGCGAAAGAATAGCTATATTACACTATATGGGGAAACATCTTGAGACATTGCACGTCAATAGGATGTATGAAGTCAGGAAAATAGACGGCGACAAAAAATTTACAAGCATGCTTGAGCTTACCTTTTTGCAAGTGCCGAGCATATCCAGATCCACTTTTTCCAAATTCAGACCTAGTTCGTCACTGATAAGCTAATACAGACAAGTATAGAACACATTATGTCTGGATCAATCAAGAAATACAATTTACATTAGTTAAGCCAGAAGGATAAACATAATAATAGTAAACTTACAGTGCCTCCAGTAATAACAGCAAGATCCTGCAAACTAGCTTTCCTGTTTTCACCAAAACCAGGAGCCTTTATAGCACAGACCTGCAGAAATGCATGATCAAAGTGTTGAAAAGTCAAAAATCATCATAAAAAAGCAAAATCCCACCAAAACAAGTGCAGAAAAGAGTGGCTGCTAAGAATAACTGCTATGCCAAACCTTGATTCCGACACGGAGCTTGTTTAGAATTAGAGTTGCTAGAGCATCACTTTCCACATCTTCTGCAACAATAAGCAAGGGCTTTTGTTTCTGAAAAGGACAAGAACAATCATGTCAAACTATCACATCACAGGTAAAAGTGAATCAAAACAAAAGCAACAGATCAGAAAACTACCCACTTTCAAAGCCAACTCTAATACTTTAACCATAGCATTTATGGTTGAAATTTTCTTCTCATGGATCAGAATCAGAGGATCTTCCAATTCCTGTATGGAAAATTTGAGGATAGTCAACCTTTAGCAAAGAGAAAGAACTAAGTCGCAAGGCTATAACATCAATCTTCTATTCTATATTGTGTAGCACACTAATAGCTTCAAGACATACAAGTGGTTGAGTGACAACATGGCACAAATACTTACACATTTCTGGTTTTTCTGATTGGTAATGAAATAAGGAGATATGTAGCCCCTGTCTAGCTTCATCCCCTCAACAACTTCCAACTCATTGTACAAAGTTTTCCCATCCTGAAATCATTCAGTTTGATGTAAGACATGCATCAACAAACGCATAGTAAAGGAAAAACACTCCTTCAACTCCCAACAACAATAGTACCACATAAGTACAAAAACATACAGCGATATACTCTGAGTAGAAAAGAGAGAACTGCTGGAAAGTTTAAAAATAAACTTACTGAGATTGCAATCACTCCCTCCTTGCCAACTCTCTCCATTGCCTTTGCAATCAATTCACCAATTTCTCTCTCTCCATTGGCCGATATGGTTCCAACCTGTAAGAATTGATTATCATAAATCCCCATATAATAAAGTCACCCAGCTGTAAAAGTACATGAAATTTGAAAGGATAGACCAGAAAACAGTAAACAAACCTGTGCTATCTCCTCAGAAGTGCTGATCATACGTGCCCTACTCTTCAAGTTTGTTACTACAGCATCAACTGCCATGGTAATACCACGTCTTAAGTCCATTGCATTCATTCCAGCAGCAACCGACTTGCATCCTTCAGCAAAAATTGCTCGGGTAAGCACTGTAGCACAAGTTGTCCCTGCAAACACAGAAATATCTCAATGCTTAGTCAAGAATAGTTTAAAAGCAGTACAGTTGCATTTTACGAGAATGAATCACTTTTGGAAAAGATTAACAATAAGGATGTAAAATGAACCCATTTCAAACGCACCATCACCAGCTACATCGTTAGTGGCATTTGCCACCTGTTTCACCAGACTAGCACCAATATTCTTGACTCTATCCTTGAACTCAATACTCTTTGCAACTGTTACACCATCTTTTGTCACTTTGGGGGCACCAAAGCTTTGTTCAAGAACCACATTACGCCCCTTATAAGATACACAAACAAAACCGATGTCAACAAAATGAAAATACTAATTGATCCAGAAGGAATTTTGAAAACAAAATAAATAAATAAGGATAACACAACTAACAAACAAAAGATTAAAATTTTAATCTTCATTCCTAAAAGAATGATAACTTTAAACAAGTAGCATATATAAATGACTGTTAAGGATGTCCTGATAAAGTGGTAAAAAGATGTCATCATTAAGAAGTAACGCAACATATAAACAGCAAAAGTACAAGAAAAATAACACAAAACAGTTTATTAATGAGAGAACCTTAGGGCCCATGGTGACTTTAACAGCATCGGCTAGCTCCTCAACACCCTTGAGCATTGAAGCTCGAGCATCCACACCAAATCTGATGTCTTTAGCACCATAGTTTCTGCTCCAACTCAACCTACTACCAATCTAAAACCAGATAGCACAAATAACATTAACTACTAACAGAAAATCACAATACACCACTAAATTATTAAAACCATTAATATAATAACAATTCACCTGGGTGCTATTCCTAGCGATCCTGCAAAACCCAAAAAAAAAACCCAAGTAAGAAACGAACAAGGAATTGATTGTCAGTTTAATAATTGAAAAGGAAAAGAAAAAACTATACAAAACAATAAAAATAAGAGCTTTCCAATATGTTTTATAGTTAAAGCTAGTTTCGCTTAATGGGTCCAACCCGGACGCTTATATTAGTTCCATTGGTCCCTTTTTGACAGTAAGGAATCAGAGATCCAATTAATCAATACTAATTCTCTGTAGCTAAATTTTCTCCCACATTTTCTCGGCAACCAAACAGGAAGAGACAGCATAACCCAGTAAGATGGAATTGAGACATTGTTTAAAGACGTGGAACCTACCTAGCCTTGGAAGCGAGGCTTGAAGCGAAGCGGTACATGGTGAGATTTGCAGAGGAACAAACAGGGACTCACAAAAACAGAGCGCGAGAGAGTTCCGGAAAAAGGGTAGGAACAGGGATGGGAAGGGAGAAGGGTGTTTTTCTAGAGGAGAGAGAAGAGTCTAGAAACAGCTGCTTCTAGGGTTTAGGGTTTTATGTATTGCATGTGTATCTATATGCCTTACCCAAAAACCCACTTCTGTTTATTTTAACTTTTATTTTTATTTTTTACCCTTCTGGTATCTCTTAATTTTATTTTTTATTTTTATTTTTTGTAACTTGTTTGTTTGCCCCATGTGCACAGATATATACCCTCAGCATCGACCATCGAGTTACAAGTTCTCTCTCAATCAAGAGAAAAAAAAAAAAACTTTATATTCAAATCGTCTTCTTAAGAGTTAGAATTATTTAAATTGATCATAATTTAACACTAGATAGAGTATTTTGTTTCTACCCGATTAAATTAAACAGAGAAAAATGATTCCATTCATATTATGAAGTATTGAAAACGACTCTCTATTATACTTATACAATGACCACTTGAAAGATGTGACATTCATGGTGTAAAAACCATTAATTACTTAATGGCTACATATGAACTTGAATTATTCTGGGAGGGTAAAAAGTTTGATGGAGTAATTTTTAAATCAGTCTCTAAAACGGTTTCAAATTGGGTTTTTCCCAAAGTTGGGTTTTTGAGGTCCAGTGAAACGTAATGTACAGGTCGTCCAGCCCATATCTCAACCTGTCTGCTGTGACCAGAAATACCATTAATATCTTTTAGTCTTTGATTTGGCCATTATCAGGTAGTTACAAATTATTGTTTCATTAAGATATTAGACGAGATACTAGATGCATACTTGTATCATTTTTTTTTTGGGTATAGTTAAACATAAATAAAAAAAACTGGCACCGTTTGACTAATTTCAGGATAATTTTCAGTCCAATTAGATTTGATTATAGTGCCTCATCGACAAAATTCTGATGTGATCAAATAGTTCTTGAAACTTGCTCCTATACAAGGACTTGCAAGATTCTGATGCATCCTTGCATTTGGTTAAACGTACACCTGCATAATTCTTAAGCAATTACATAGCAACCAAATCTGTTTGTCATCTTGAAAAGCTCACATCTTCCTTCACGCCCTTCTAATCCAGCAGTGAAGAACTCAGCTACGAATTACCAAGAGGGTCATTGTCATGGATTTGATTTATTCTGAACTACTCTCGCAGCTTGATCTCTGTTGTTGCAAAAATGTCTTTCCAACTACCACTTTTTGTCTTTTCACACCATCTTTGCTACCTGATTTTGCTTATTCTACGCCATCTAATCTTACTTTTAGGCTCAAAATCTCTGGAATGAATCCTGCTTCCTTTTCCTCAGTAGCAGTTAATTCCACTTCTTTTGCTTTGGATCCATCCTGGTATCAGTTATAAATAATTCTGTTTACTAAGAGGGTCTTTCTCAACAGTTTTGCTTCATTCTGGGCTACCTCCTCTATTGCCTGCGTCTGCTGTTGTAACATGTTTTTTCTCATTACCACCTTCCCAATCTTTCACCTGCCCGGTGCCTGATTGCTTCTTTGACACAACCACAATTTCTTTTCACAGTTTCCTCAAGTTTATCTAATCTTTCTTTCACCTCTAAAAGCTCTGGAATAGATCCTGCCTCTTTTTCGTCATTAGCAGCTAATTCCACTTTTTTCGCTTTCTCTTCTTCTTCTATCTTCTTCTTTTGCTCCAGTTCCTGAGATGATGATTTTGGTTAAAAACAGGTTAAAAACAGCAACCAAGGATTACCATTAAAAGTAAGTAGGCAGAGAGCAGGCAAGCATATAGAACAAGTTCTACTGGAACATGAACAGCTTAATCTCAGCTCAACACAGTTTTAACCACACAAATTGTACCTCCAGACGGAAACTTAAGGAACACAGACACAGTGTCTCTCTCTTTCTATAAGTTTTGCAAGTGACAACAGTTAGGGAATAAATGCCTACTCCTCTTTCAATTTCCACGGTCAATAAACAACCAATTCACAATTGCATAATGTAAATAATAACATACACAAGAAATTAGTATATACTGTGATGTAGGTACTACTATTATCGCTAGTTAGATAATGTCAACTCATCAAGATTTCTCTTTCCACAAGAAAGATATTATGCTTTCCTGGTTAAATATAAAGACATGTGGAAACAAAAATAACAGAACTGATAAGCAATCACATTGTACAAGTTACCAAAAGGAATTACTACATTGTGGACAGAAAAAGGACTAAAGAAGGAAGGTACAATAGAATAGGGCCCAACTAGCTTGAGAAGAGACACAATGACATACCATCTGATAAAGACTAAACCATTTTTACATCTCATTTCAAGCCTTATCAAAACACAGCAAGAAACTAGCTTACCTCTTCCATTCTTCTAATTTCATAGCGAGCATATTGTGCCACCAAATATACAGCTGTTACAAGTAAAAAATTCCTTTAGATAATAGCAAAACAACAGGTAGGTCAAGTACAAAATACATCACATACTGAGGCATGTAAACTGGTATACCCAAAGAAGGCATGCATACAAAGAAGAGTTGTACCAGGTGGAAATCAATCCTGACATATGAGAACATATTGGGCAACAGATTAAATGCCACTAAAACATAGAGATAATGCACATAATCGGGGAACAAGACAATGGGTTGAATCAACATATAACCATTACATGTTATAATCGTTGAACTAAGGCTAAGACAAATTAGAAATACCAATACTAAAAAAAGAAGCAAACTTTTTTGATAAACACTATAAAAAGCAAACTTCTTCCAAAAAAAATTAAATACACGCATACATATGTTCAAGGATATGCCAATGAGAATCAAAGAATAAAATAGTGCAAGTAAGGTGAAAGATCAGTGGTGGGAGGCAATGGACGTACCCAAATTTCCTTTTCTTAGAGGGCCAGTGAAGAGGATCTTAGCAGCTGTCAAGAAGTCGAGTTTGTCAAACTGCTGATACGCTGTGTCATAGTTAGTCAAACTCAACCCTGCCTTGTTAGTGTTGTTGCTGGTGGAAGGCTTGGAGCAAATTGACATCCTGCTTTCAACCACTTTGAACCGCTTCTTCAACAGTAAACACCAGGGAACTCTGCTGCAAAACATAGCTTTTGCAATCTTCAATTCTCAACCTCTACAGGCACTGGCAAATTTCAAAAGAGATTAATTTATGAAACAGGTCAACCACAGTACCACCATACTTGGTTTGTTAATTGAGCATCAAATGCCATTTTTTTTTTCTCTCTCTCTCTCTTTCTTTTTCTTTTTTTGTGACTATTAAACACAGCATGACTCATTGTTGGACTTTAGGAAACAGAGGATACACCTGAAAATATTTAGCCTAACCATGGTCATAGTGACCCATGCTTTGACTCTATATCTCTATATAAAGGCCCAAAAAATGAAAATAACGAAAAACATTTCTCCGAAAGCACGTAACATTATAACAGAGAAGAATCTTGTAACAAATCTTTCAAAATATATGATTTTATCAGATACATTTTTTAAACAAAATATTTTTTATTCATTCAACATTATAATAACATCTATATTTTTTAAAAATTATTTGTTCTCCTTCTTTCAATTACTTAATTCAGAAGAAATGAGCCTAGAGAGTTGCCTTCTCCAATTTTCAATTTTTCCTCTCCCATTTTTTTCCTTCAGTTATTTTATTCTTGTCTATTAAAGAAAATATAATTTTATTTTACTTAGAAAACACAACTTACATGATTAGAGACGCCTGTGTGTATGAAAATAAGTATATATGGGTTATATATTTTACACTAACTATATATAACATATTTATATGTATCTCACCTTTCGCACGGGTTCACAATATTCGTGAAAAGTCCAGATTAGAAATCTGAGCTAAAGCTACTAATCTAACAAATAACAAACCGTTTTGGTAATGACATAAGCATATTGATATGAACTATGACTCGTAATGCCATTTTAGAAATAGCAATATCTTTCAATCTGATGCTATTTCTCTAGGAGTTTGATACTGTTCTATGCAGCAGAATATTATTGTAACAGGAGACATATGTAACTAAACTTATAAGAAAAATATACTATGTATATTTCCACTAAATTAAAAGACATGTTATGTTTGCTTTTAAGTTAATGGAGTGGAAGAGTAAGGGGAGACAAAAAAGCATAGGAGAATAATTACCAATGTAAAACCAGAGAGCACAAATAACAGAAAATCATAAAAACACCACTAAAATAATAAAACTGTTAATACAAACAATCACAATTCACCTGCTGGGTGCTATTCCTAGCGATCCTGCAAAACCTAAAAGAGGAAAACTCAAGTGAGGAATGATCAAGGAATTGGCCTTCAGTTTAATTTAAAAAAATATATATATATATATATATATATACGAAATAATAAAAATAAGAGCTTTCCTGTATGGTTAAAGCTAGTTTGGCTAAATGGGTCCAACCCAGATGCTTATCTTAGTTACATTGGGTCCCTTTTTAAGCAACACGGAATCAGAGATCCATTTAATCAATAAAACATATTCGCTTTAGCTTACTTTAATCCCACATTTTCTCAGCAACCAAACAGGGAGAGACAGTGAATAACCCAGTAAGATGGAATTGAAACATTGTTTAAAGACGTGAAAACTACCTAAACTTGGAAGTGAGGCTTGAAGCGTGGGGGTACATGATAAGCCTTGCAGAGGAACAAACAAGGACTTACAAGGAACAAAGAGCGAGAGAGTTCAGAAAAAGGGTAGGACCAGAGATGGGAGGAGAGAAGGGTAGGGTATATCTATGTGTCTTCCCAAATTCCCAAAAGCACACTTCTGTTTGCTGCTAACTACTTGAAAGAGATGGCCTTCATGGTGTAACCACACAATGGCTACATTGGAGTGTCAGTCCGTGATGAAATATTTATCTTGGTAGTAATTTTTCAATTTTTATATTAAATTTAATATCTTCATTAGGAAAAACAAAGATTATGAATCTATAAAAAAAAAATATATTAAATAAAAATTAAAAGGGGTATTATAACATTACCTGGTGGTGACCCAAACGCCTAACCCTAATCATTCGACCTCCACGTGACGAAACAAGATTGGTTCCCAACATTGGTCTTCCACTCGACCTCCAGCTCACCCCGTCATAGTTCCATAGGCTATCTGGGCATTTTCAGCTTGTTCTTCTTCGAGAGCTCGAATTGTGCCTGATTCTGGGACAGAGAAACACATAGATCAAAGATGACGGAGGCAATGATTAGGAAGAAGCCCGGCATGGCCAGCGTCAAGGACATGCCGGTCCTCCAAGACGGTCCGCCACCAGGTGGGTTCGCCCCTGTCCGGTACGCTCGCCGCATCCCCACTAAAGGTCCCAGTGCCATGGCCATATTCCTTGCTGCATTTGGTGCTTTCTCTTGGGGCATGTACCAGGTGGGCCAGGGAAACAAGATCCGGAGGTCAGTCTATCGTTATCATCACCATTTCTGAACCTATTTAGGGATATTTTGATTTCGGTTAATCTGGATTTTGGTTTTGAACGGATTTGAATGATAGAAATTAGATGTCTTTGCGAGTGATGTTGGTATGGTTTAGAAGTTTTTGTTATTCATGGTGATTATTGGCTGGTGGGTTTTGGTGGTACTACTTTGAAATGAGTTCTGAAAATGTTGAGGGTCTTAACGAGTAGTGTTAATTCTAGTTGAAATCTTCGTAACCATTGAGGCTTTGCCTTATTGTTATTATCATTTTTTAAAAATTTAAATATAATTCTAATTGCGTTTTGGTTGTACTTCATTGTTGGGTTTTTTTAATCAATATGGTTTGAAGTGAGGTATAGAATATTATTATTCAAAATAGGGAAACATCCACTCTTCATTGATAAAAAATTGAACTTATGCTTTTGAATTTCGTTAAGTTTCTTGTAGTTTAGTTGCTACTTATTGATGGCTTCTTCAATGAAAAGTATGAGTGGAAAAGATGGTTTCATCTGTAATGGTCATAGCCATACGAGTTAATTTTTAAGTATGCCAAGTAACCAGTAGTGTGAACATAGCCTTTATGAATGACGGAGTGAGGAAAGAATTCATTTTGGAAAGAGGATCAGTTTGATGAGTGAAGTTTCTGGGAAGAAATTTGGAATCGAACAAGGTTTGTTGAACTCAGGCACCAGAGATAAGGAGTTCATAGTTTACTGGAATGATCAAAACATATTAAAACTCTGTGGGACTACCTGATTTGACAAACTGAAGAAAGATTGTAACTTGCGAGCCAGTGAAGCTTCATTTGTTTCTTTGTTTTCTGTTTAAAATAAGGGATTGGATTTTGAGGAAACTACTTTAGATTGATCAAGTCAGTGGGGCATGAAATAATCTAGCAAAGTTGACTCTTGATGGTTTCTTAGAGTGATTGTGTGTGTGCGCATTCATAGAAGGTTAGTACGTATTTTAGTATGATATTGGGAAGAGGAAGGTTCAGATAAGAGTATGTTAATGGTTCACATCCAAGTACTCCCCGCTACGAGGCTTCAGACCCCTCCTTAGTTTACCAGCCATATGTTTCATACTAAAACACTGCTGTATTCATTTGGTTGGAGATTTCATACTGAGATGCTAGGCTTACCATGTCCTACAAATCCAAATACGTATTATGTTAAACCCTAACTCAATTCTCCCTTACATATCAGAGCCACACTTGCTTGACACCACTCACAGAACATTTCCTGCTTGTCCTTGTTTGCTCTCAGTCTCTATTTCATAAGGGGCTCTCCCTTTCTCTCATGCAAGTTTCACGCTTTGCTGCTTTTTGCTAATTTTGTTCCTCCTCCATCACTAGGATTAAATTTTTGTAATCTTAGCCAGTCTTTTTTTTTTTGTCTCCTGCTTCTCATTTGTCCATCAGGGATTTCAAGACTTTTGGTTTTCTCATATCGTTTTTTTTTTTTCCTTTCTAATCCATCTTGATTCAGATAGAAAGCTGTTTTATTTATCTATCTCTAGTGCTTGGGGCTTGACCTTGCATTTTAAACAACTTGAACAAAATATATATGGGTCGATCCGGTTTGAGTTATAGGTGTGTGCTTAGGTACATAGTTAACTCTCTTTATGGTGCTAAGTTTATTTTTGAAAATGTTCCTCCCTCTCCCTTAGTTTTAATTTATCAAATAGCCAAAAACTAGTGCTATGGTATTCCATTCAAGTTCCTTTGGTTATTAAACCTTTTTGGTAATACCAAAGCTCCTTCTAGACTCTCCTATGAAGTTTATGCATGCTACATTCTTTTTCAGAGTACCCTCCTCTCCTTCTTAACTTTATAGCTTTTGCCAAAGAACACATGCCAGTTTCCAAGAAATGTGGAAAACAAGAGAGTAATAAATTTATTTGCTCATACCTTTTCAGTTCAAATTTCAGTGAATGCTGTAACTGGGTAACAATGAAAAAGTAAGAAGAGAGTTTTCCCTGTAAATTGTTTACCTTGGATAACCTTTACATTAGTGATATTTGCTCCAGATCCCTGATTTAGTGAACTTAAAATGTCCACACAGACGCACACATTTGTGGAACTTCAAAATATATTATTGATCAATACAAAATTTATTTGTTATGGCACTATCAGTATTCAAACTGTTGTAGGAGCACAGTGATTATTGTATAGATGCAACTAGAGCACTCTGAACCTTCATTTTCTTTAAGATGGATAGATAACAAATATCATAGTGGATATGCAAGTTGATTTGTGTAGTTAATCAATTAGCTGTTTACTTTTTGAATTGTGTGAATAATCCCAAATATGCAACTGTTATTATGAATATGATATTTAGAACATCTCGTTTATTATGCTCCTTAGGTTTTACAATTATTTTTCTCAATTTTCTTGGGCTTCATGAACCCAGTTGCCAGTAATCTTGTACCCATTGTTTGGCTGAGGGACTGTCCTTTTTCTTTTCCTTTCTTGTTTTAATATAGAGTTTGCTAATGAAGTTAGTTTTTGTTCTGTAGGGCACTGAAGGAAGAAAAATATGCTGCTCGCAGAGCAATACTGCCAGTGTTACAAGCAGAAGAAGATGAAAGGTAAATTGCTGATTATCTTCGATATTCTTCTAATATTATTGTCCCACATTCAGATCCCTCGGCTCTGAAATACTCATCTTTCCCTGTTTGTCTCTCTATTTAGATTCGTGCAAGAGTGGAAGAAGTATCTTGAATATGAGGCTGAAGTAATGAAGGACGTCCCTGGTTGGAAGGTTGGCGAGAGCGTCTACAACTCTGGTAAATGGATGCCCCCAGCGACGGGCGAACTTCGTCCAGATATATGGTGACACTTTTTCGACCACAGTTGATTTTTGTGGTGGTCAATGTTTGATACTCAAAAGCTTTTCTACTTATGCATGTTTCTTCGTTGCATCGTTACTGACATGTATTTGTGAAATAAAAGTGTAGCAGCACACCACTCCACTTGATTTGCAAAAATATTTCAACAAAGTTGTCTTTGTTCATTCCATTGTTATGGTAATCACCTTTAGATGCAGAAGACACTTTTCCATGCAGAGACGTCTGATATCATAAGGAGTTTTTGACGTTTTATGATTATTTCTTAAATTTAAAAATGGGTTTGATGTAGAATTTGAAGAAAAGAAACAAATATACAAACAGAATTAGTGATAAGGTTGACAAGTTTGGAATAAAAACTTAAAAAGGGTGGATTACAAAAACTGGATTTAAAATTAAAAATACAAAAGAAAAAATAGAATAAACAAAAGCATTTATCTACAGCCATTTTCCATGAAACAATTACGTTTGCGTTTTTGGAGTAACTGTCTTGACCTGGCTTGTTTCTATTAGGGTTATTAAAAGCTGCAATAAGAGGCCATTCAAAGGCATCCACTACTATTATTCACCACTAACATATTGAAATGAATAACCAGTCTGATACAAACAATTTATTTAACAGTTCGCAAACAAATTCTAAAGAGAACAAACTTAAATGAAAGTAGCCAAAAACCACTAAAATACATTCACATGATGTACTTGTTTCTGTACACGCAAAGCCAGAATAACTGTGCTGCAAATGTAAAGTCGTATACATAGCTGCTTTATACAAATTACAAAAACCATACAGATAACTTCAAACTTAACCACTACGCTGCACTGATTTCCATATCTAACATTGCCTAACAAAAGACGTAAAAGTAGAGGAAACCTGTTTGCATAACTTGAAACGGCACTCCAGTTCCAACTTCTTTATCAACATCAGGAATCTATTTACAGAACTTAAAACAGTGGTCCAGTTCCACCTTCTTTATCAGCATCGGGAATGCTGGAGTAGCAACAGAGGTGGTTGTACATTCCCCAGCTCCAGTCCTGCTTTCTAAACACAAACATTCGGGGCCATCTGTTTATTCTTACATAATGTTCCCTGATTGTTCGTTCACCAATGAAACTAGTGACAATAGAAAAACAGCTTTCATGTCCACCCCATACTTTATCACCCGGATCAGCAGTTTGGCTCCCATCTGGGTGAAAGTAGCGGCGCATAAGAGGGCCGCTTCCCCTCCAATAAGGATCAAGATTAAGCCAATATTCTGGAACTGCCTGTTAGGAAAAGATGTCTTTTTCAGATTTATTGGTCAATCCAGTCAAAAGGCTGTTCTAGCCACATATACCTTATAACGAATGAGTTGGTCAGTTTTAGACATTGTTTAGTGGTATTAGCCTTCAATATCACTGAAAGAGAATAATTTCAAACTAACAATGCCAATATTTAATCATGGTAAATTTTGGATGTAGTGGCAAACTATTGAAGGAAATTTTTGTTGGTTATGAACAATTTCTCTCTTAATTCTTGAAACTTTAAAAAAAAAAAAAAGAAAAAAGGGAAGAGAACTATTGGAATGAACGTTTTTACCTTTGTAGCTTTTAGAATCTCTGAATATTGACACAATAATGCAATCTTCAGCCAGTTGTGTCCTGAACTGATGTTGCTTCTACAAGCTATGTACCGTGTTATCAACCAGAGTGGTAACGTAAATTGAAAAACTACATATTATAATCATTCACCCATATGTTTTCAGGTCTTTTTACTTGGATATCACTATTCTATTCTTGGAATATGGTCCTTGTTCTATAGTCAATTTAGAACTCGAAAATTTTGAAACTCATTTACGAATCTACAGTTTGGTGTAACAGAAAATAACTCCAATTGAATCTGCAATTTCTAGAAATATTAAGATCTATATCTAAAAATTGCAAAACAAGGCAGGGTTATTTATTATTTAGCCTAAATGTCTGATGGGGTATTTCAACTATAGCTCACAAATAATAGAAAGGCAAATACCTTGTTGAAATGAAATTCCCAAACATGGTCGCACAAGTCGTCCTTCATAATGCGCGTCTAAAACAAAAATTAGGCTCATCAGCCAATGTTTCCCCCCATACAAACAAATGCAGACATGTAAGTGGTATCTCTGTGTGTGTGCATGTGTCAGCGTGTGAATTGTGTACAAGTGAATGTAAAAGAAAGAGATGGAGAGAAGCAAAGATTGAGGAAGTAGACAGGAGACTTCCAGTTACTTACTCGCTTGCCATCTATGACAGACAATGAATAGATAGCCAACTTCGACAATCCCCGGATGTGTGACAAGCGAGGTATGTGTGCTTTTCCAAGCCACAATTCTTCACACTAAAAATGAAAACTTTAATAATTTAGTCTTACGATAATTTCAGATTTATGGGACAAAGAGGAATAACAGTACATCAATTACTAGAACAAACTCGCATTAGAGGCAAATGTTGTTTACCAAGCTAAAGATGACTACCATGAAACTCCTAAGAAGAACAAACAACAACATAATTTATAAACCAGAAGGCTAGAAAATATTCTAGAGTTAGAAGAAGTAAGCACATTTTGAAATTCTAAGATTCAATAATTTAACAAGGACATAAGCTGCCTTCTCAGAAAAATATTGGAATTAATGTTCATATTTTTAAGTTCAAATGGTTACAGCAACCTTGTCAGGTTTGATAATCAATTTCTTGAATTGAAAATCCAACATGCCACTGAAGTACAAAAATAATAACAGAAAACATCAACCAACATATAAAACCAAAATTAGAAACTAACATGTCAGAAATCTAGATGCTACATAAGCTTCTTTTAATGAACAGCTAAACGTTGCTAAATATCTGAGTAATCAAACTCCTTGGCTTCATGCAGTAATCAAACATCTTTTTCAAAGTTAAAAGTATGAAATATATCAATCCAACCTAATTCAAAAATTGAGAAGCATAAACAGCAATAGCCTTAAGAACCTCAAGTCTACAACTTTAATACAAGTCTACAGCTTCAATTCAAGGCTGGTTTACCACTATAACAAACCCGATGCACCAAAACATTAGAAGTTGAACATCAAAGAGGCTTAACCAAAATATGGCAAGCTGAACAAGAAAGAGACACAGTAATAAAAAGCAGCAAAAAAAAAAAAAAAATGCTGCTCTCTATAATCTCAAAATTCACAAGGGCCAAATCAAAATGACAAGTTAAAACCCAATTCCCAGAATTTTACATAAACCCAAAAAAAAAAAGCAGCTCTTGATAGAATTAATAATGGAACCTTGGAAGACCAGAGTCGATCGCTGGAAGCGACGCTGTGCCATCCACGTGAGACGAGGAGAGAGAGTGCCACGCTGCGTGCGTCGAGGTTGCAGAGTATCCTCAGCATTATGTCCGTACCCAACACCTCGAGTGGGTCCCGCAGGACTTCTTTTTCTTCATCTTCTTCCTTCTGCCCTCTCTCTCTTTTCCTCTTCTTCTGCTTCTCCCTCTGCTTTTTCTGCGACTCGCTCAGCGCCATCGAACTTCAACTTGATACGACAAACAGAACGAAAGAGAGCGAGAGAGAATCGGACTGTGATTTCAGCTTCAGCTTCAGAAGGTCCATGAATCTGGTGGCGGTTCGGGGGGAGTGTACTCAGATTCGGCGTACCGACATGGCAAAGGCTCTTTGACGACGTGGCACTCAGCCGATCAAAACTTGGCGTGTTTTTCTCCCAACAAATGCAAAGGTGCCACGTTTATCGTTGTCCTTCCATGTGGCATACGGACGTGGATAAATTTTTATTAATTTTAATTGGTTTTTATATTTTCGAAAAAACTTTAAATTAGCACCTAAGTACTTCTTTCTGTATTCACTAAAAGTAAAAACAAATTTTATTTTTCTTTTAAGAAAACAAGCTAAAAATAAAACAATTTAAATACGTATTACATACACCATAAATTGACGGTATTTGTACAAAAAAAAAGTGATTAAAAAATAGTAATTGTAATTTTAATAATTACTAAGATAAATTTATTATTTTTGTTTTTATGCCATTGGCTGTCAGGTACATCCACAAAAGAAATAGGTTTCATGTAGCATCTTTTTAGTCAATATTTGGACAATTATGTAGTAGGCTAGTGGCCAGTAAGCTTTGTACTTTACTTTGTCTTTCCCAAATGAAGCATAAGCCAACATGTTTTGGTCTTGTTGACTTTATTTTTTAAGAAACCCTGAAGTTATAAAAAACACTTGGGCTGTAACTTGATTTTTTGAACAACGGACACATTACTTCGAGATGGGGTCTATTTTTATGAGCTTTAAGCATAATCTAATAAGGCCATTTGTACTGTGGGGTCTGAGGCTATTTTTGCGAGATGTGGGCCCATTTCTGTGAGGTCTGAGGCTATTATTGTATGACCTTTCTAGGTTTTTAATTTTTTATTGGTATTTAATATATTTTTAAATATATAAAAATTATTTTAATATTTTAAAAATTTTATTAATTTGAAATTTTAAAAATATAAAATTTAATTTTTTGTATTTCAATTTAATTTTTAAATTGACAAAAGCTATATTATTTTTTATTTTTTTATTATTTTTATTTTATAATAAATTTAAAGCTATATTAAATGTCAAATTTTTAAAAAATTAAACTAAGCTAAAAAAATAAAACAGGCGTGTATTATAACATCTCCATCTATTTGGAGTTTATAGTATTT
Organism: Rhamnella rubrinervis; assembly: GCA_007844105.2. Classification (NCBI taxonomy): domain Eukaryota; kingdom Viridiplantae; phylum Streptophyta; class Magnoliopsida; order Rosales; family Rhamnaceae; genus Rhamnella; species Rhamnella rubrinervis. The sequence continues at coordinate 6,551,290 of CM017574.2, read as the reverse complement.
TCTTATATAGAGATAAGTAAATATTTGAATTTATTCATGTAGAGATATCCCATGTTATATTAATATTTTATCATAAAAAAAAACCATAGAAGATTGCAGCTAATATTAATCTGATCTTCCTGAAGAAGAAGAATATCCAAACCACCTTGCCCTAATACCCTTGAAAAGCACCAACATATCATGGCGATCAGGAAGGTTTTGTCTGATAACAGGGGCTTCTTTGAAGGTATTAGTCCATGCATGCAATCGAGGAAATTCATTGGCTCCAAGCAGCTTCACCCCCACTGTCTCTTCTATCACTCCTAGCCAGTGAGCAATGTCTCCGAAAGCTATGTCAACTATTCCGATCTCGTCTCCTCCGAAAAACTTTTTGTCTCCGAGGGCTTGTTCTTCTACAATCCTCAGCATCTCCAAGCACTCTTCTATGAACTTTTCTTGTTCATCTCCTCTACTTCTAAAAAGTCTCCAAATTGCAGCACCCTATATATATATATATATATGTATATATATACGCACAACAATTTGATCATTAGGTACTAAAGAAATATTGTCATCATTATATACTAAAATTTTCGTTACACAAATTTAGTTGCACTATGCAATTCAATATATATATATATATATATATATTCTGGTGACCAAGGGGTGATTAAAATGAAGTAGCACATGAATGAGATGTAAGCTACCTTATCAAGAAAATCAAAGATGTAGTTAGTGTTTTATACCTTATCGTTGGCGTAATTAATCCAAAACCTAGCTTGAGCCCTCTCATATGGATCACTAGGAAGCAAGGGATTGCTGGGCCATGTCTCATCAATGTATTCGACGATGATCATGGACTCGCAAATGGGTTTTCCACCGTGAACGAGAACTGGGATTTTCTTGTGAACTGGGTTGTGCTGTAATAGCAACTTGCTCTTGTTGTAGGGGATGTCTTCCTCAACGTAGTCATATGGTATGCCCTTTAGTTTCAGTGCCCAAACCACCCTGAAACTAAAAGGACTAGCCCAAGTTCCATGTAACTTCACTTCCGTCATGTTTGAGACAAGGCAATTTGTATTCAAGATGGTCAAGCTCACAATATCATTTTATAATGGTGGTACGTGAATATCATTTTACTCAAGTAACAAGCTGTCCAAAAGTCAACAACTGTTGTGATTTTATTTGAATTTCTTTTAATATTTATTTTATTTATATGCTTGGAAAGCCAATATACGTACTTACGGAATTTATTTTATTTTATTGTTTTTTAGCAAATAGTCATCATGGCGTGCGTCATAGTGAAAGACTATAATGTGCAATATAGCTGAGGGTCAAAAACACAAAAAGTTGAAAAGTCGAAAAGTTGAAAAACCGAACCAAAGTAGCTGGGTTCTAGCTTTTGATTTATTTTTCCAAGTGCAATTAAAGTTTAGTTGGAAAATGGAATGAGTTTGTGGTGTTTAACAGGTTATCTTTCTTTCTTTGTTTCTTTTTTTCCATGTTTGAAATTTTCTTTTGATGTAACGTGCATATGTCTGAGCAGCTTAATCGCAATTCAATGAGTCTCTTATTGGAGATTTTAACTTCCTTACATCAGCGTGATGCATTTGTAAGTTATTAAACTCGAGAGTTTACTATAGGAAATAACAACTTTTAAAGTGTTCTCCACACAAATTGAACACTGATTGATAAGGAAAGAGAGCACCTCTTTTGTTTGTAAAAAAAGAGAAGTCCTATTAAAATTTATAAGACCTAAGCTAGTTTCCTATTTCTATTGGGGAAAAAAAGGTCGGTGTGAATTTTAATTTGGGACAAGTTATTGGTCAATTTTTATTTACGTCAATTTGAAGTTTAATTTTTTCCTGAAAAAGAGGTCAATTTGTTTTTCAAGAGTATTATATAAAAAAAAAAAAAAAAAACTGATCAACTTCGAAACCATATACAGTATTTTGAATGTTGATTGGTTATTTCAAAATGACCAAAACTAAAAAAATAAAAAATAATGCCGTTCTATGCAATACTCAATCCTTTGATAACAAAAATAAATAAATCTAACACTCAAGCTAAAACAATTTAGCAAAAAATAAAAAAGAACAATCCTCGTTTGTTTACCAAGTCAAAAGAAAAGAAAAGAAAAAAAATAAAGTAATTATAAAATAAATAACCTCAACAATCAACATCTTTAAAAAGTAATTAAACATAGTAATGATGATCTAATATTTAATATATGTAGCCTTTAACAACTTAAATTAAAGGTAAAACCACCCAAAACATTCTTTCTTCTCCAAGATTACTTGCAATATGCCACAAAGCAGAGAACTGATCACGATACCCATTGATGTACGGAAATAATTTGTCAAAATTTGTATGCATGTATTGAACACTTTGATCCTTCAAATTGAATCCTTCAATTTCATATTTTGAGTCAATTGAATACTTATCTGCATCGGCATAGTAGATAAAGTTTGAGGTACAAACTTTATATAATATTTCATATATTATATAAAGTGAAGAGAATCCTAAAGAATAATCACCACCGAATTTCAAGTCAAACAAATTGAGGATAATATTTCATTATTGGGAAGTTAATTTTTGTTCTTGAAGAAAATAATATATATATATATATATATATATAGTTAACAAAATTCGGTACGTGTTGTGAAGAGTCAAGCCGTTCTTTTGAGTGTGATATGAAAGATAGAGAATTTCAATGTATTCCGACTCTCAAAGTTTCATATATGATTCACTTGAAAAAACTTGTAGCTAGTTAGAACATTATATATAGCTCAATACATGTTGGGGAAAAACTCTAATCCTGAATGAGTGGACCCCTTTCACCCTGGGCCATGAAATTATTTATACATTTCCATCCACATCATTGTTTGAATCTGAGCTTGAAAAATGTGAGCATCCAAAAATAACTTATAATTACAAAAATCATATCAGTAATTAACATGAGCAATCTTGGGCCAATCTTCTCCTCCCGTCTCTCTGATACCGTTGTTGTAGCAAAAGCTCTCTGATACCGTTGTTGTAGCAAAAGCACATTTTGCAAAAGCACATTTGTTGGCATCCAATAAGAGAGAGAAGTGGGCAACCATTCTTCTGGCAGGAGTTGGAGTTCAGAAGGTTTTGCATGTGGTCAGGCAGTCACTTCAAGTTCTTGCAGGTTTTCGACGTACAAACATGTTGGGGGCAGACAGTCCACCTTGTGGATATGAAACGAACTCAGGACAATGTCTTAAACTGAAGCATGTTAGAGAGAGGAGTGCAGGGCCATGGTGGTTCTTCCACAGATGTAAGAGACTTCAGATTTTTAATAGCAGACAAATCAAGCACATTAAGCATTGGGAAGTAGTCTAATGGAATGGACTCCATAGAAGCACAGCTCCAAAATATTTTCAAACATCCAAGGGATGAATGGGCATTGCTTTTCTAGCAGTTATATTTCATGGTGTTGACTAATTTTCACAGCTTCTATTGTCTCAGCTAATTAAGCATCGGCCTCCACTTAGTTTTGGACAATCTTTCAAAACAAGCTCTTTTAGATGAGAGAAAGTATCTTATATAAATGACCAGTCATTCAACTTCCTCGTATTCACAAACTTGAAGAACTCTAAGCATCTAAATAGTTTATTCATCACCTATTTTTACCAAGTGATCAAATCCTTCAACAACAACTAGGTTTTTGAGAAAAGATCAAGCGACAACAAGAAGCAACATTTCCTACATCATACCGGTGTTTCTGTTCCATATATATAGATATATATATATATATATATATATAGATAGATAGATAGATAGATAGATAGATAGATAGTAAAATAGATATATAGATATATTATAAACATTTGAATTTATATATGTGGAAAAATCCCATGCTATGTTAATATTTTATCATAAAAAAACCATAGAAGATTGCAGCTAATATTAATCTGATATTCCTGAAGAAGAAGAATATCCAAACAACTTTTCCCTAACACCCTTGTAAAACACCAACATATCATGGCGATTAGGAAGGTTTTGTCTGATAACAGGGATTTCTTTGAAGTTATTAGTCCATGCATGCAAATGAGGAAATTCATTCGCTTCAAGCAGCTTCACCCCCACTATCTCTTCAATCACTCCTAGCCAGTGAGCAATCCCTCCGAAAACTATGTCGACTATTCCGATCTCGTCTCCTCCGAAAAACTTTTTGTCTCCGAGGGCTTGTTCTTCTAAAATCCTCAGCATCTCCAAGCACTCTTCTATGAACTTTTCTTGTTCTTCTCCTCTACTTCTAAAAATTCTCCAAATTGCAACACCCTATATATATACATATGTATATATATACACACCACAATTTGATCGTTAGGTACTAAAGAAATATTGTTATCATTATATACTAAAATTTTCGCTGCTAAAACTTTGAGCTTCATTACACAAATTTAGTTGCACTAGGCGATTCAAATTTTTTTTTGGTGACCAAGGGGTGATTAAAATGAAGTAGCACATGAATGACATGTAAGCTACCTTTTCAACAAAAATCAAAGATGTAGTTAGTGTTTTATACCTTATCGTCGGCGTAATTAATCCAAAACCGAGCTTGAGCTCTCTCATATGGATCACTAGGAAACAAGGGATTGCTAGGCCATGTCTCTTCAATGTATTCGACGATGATCATGGACTCGCAAATGGGTTTCCACCATGAACGAGAACTGGGATTTTCTTGTGAACTGGGTTGTGCTGTAATAGCAACTTGCTCTTGCTATTGGGGAGCTCTTCCTCAACGTTCTCATATGGTATGCCCTTTAGTTTCAATGCCCATACCACCCTGCAACTAAAAGGACTAGCCCAAGCTCCATGTAACTTCACTTCTGTCATGTTTGAGACAAGGCAATTTGTATTCAAGATGGTGAAGCTCACAATAGCATTTTATAATGGTGGTGGGTGAATATCATTTTACTTGAGTAGCAAGCCTTACAAAAGTCTACGACTGTTGTGATTTTATTTGAATTTCTTTTAATATCCAATTTATTTATATGCTTGGAAAGACAATATATGCACGTAAGGAATTATTTATTTATTTTTTAGTAAATAATCATCATGGCCTGCGTCATAGTGAAAGACTATTAATGTGCAACATATAGCTAAGGGCCAAAAAAAAGACCAAAAGTTGAAAAGTCAAAAAGTTGAAAACCCAACCAAAGTAACTGGGTTCTAGCCTTTGGTTTATTTTTCCAAGTGCGATTAAAGTTTATTTCGAATGAGTTTGAGGTGTAAGTTATCTTTTTCATTTTTTCCTTGAATTTTTTTTAGTTTAGCTATCATATGTCTGAGCAGCTTAATGGCACTTCAATGAGTCTCTTATTGGAGTCCTTAAGAGCGCACTCTCTCACATATTAGAGTGATGTATTTATAAGTTATTAAACTCCATGAGAGTTCTCTGTAAGAAATAATAAGTTTTAACGTGTTCCCACAGAAATTGAACACTGATTCTGGTACTCCTGGAGTACCCACTGACTCAGTACTACTGTCTTTGTTTTAATGACATATGTAAAAGAATTCCATGTAGACATTAATAATAAACTGACGTTTACTTTCCGTCTTCTCTTCGGTCTCTCGTCAGTCAGTCGCTTTCTCCAGCTCGTGCAGGTTGTACGTCGCACACCGCTCGACCTCCAGACCGTGCTATTCCGGCGGCATCGTTAGAGACGGACCAATGAAGACAGCAACGGTGAAAAGCGAGTTGATGTTTACCGGTCCAACCACGATGAATACTCTTTTGGTCTTTTGGGTACCCTTCAGATCTAATAAAAAAATAAACCATCAAAAACTGAGGAAAACAAATAAAATATAAAGGGAGAGAAGCTTGCTCAGCCATGAATATGGTGTTTGTGGATTTATGAGTTTATTTGCTGCAATGGAAGAGAGAGAAGTTGACGATTGTTTGTTAACTTTCCCCTTTCTTATTTTATGATTGATATGTGGTTGTTTTTTTTATGCTTAAATGTGCGTTTGAAGTGATGAAAACGTGAAGGTGCTGTGTTCTTTTGGTGTCTGGTTCGTTTTTGGATTTGTGTTTCGCAGGGTTTGAAGCTCTTGTGAAAGAGAGAAAAGAGAGAGAGAACGAGGAGAGACGGAAAGAAGAAGTCTGTTTGTCACTAATGTCTACGTGAATTGTTTTTTGCACTTGTCATTAAGCTAAACGCAGTAGTACTGAGTCAGTGGGTACTCCAGGAGTACTGGAGTTTTTTCCGTTGATAAGGAAACAGAGCACCTCTTTTGTTTGTTAAAAAAGAGGAGTCCCATTTATCAAAAAAAAAAAAAAAGTCGTCCTATTAAAACTTAAAAGAAACGATCAACTTTCGTAACCATTACAGTATTTTGAACGTTGATTGGTTATTTCAAAATGACAAAAACTAAAAAATAAAAAATAATGCCCTTTTATTGGCATACCCTAACAAGACTCAATCCTTTGATAAATAATAATAATAATAATAATAATAATAATAATAATAATAATAATAATAATAATAATAAAATCTAACATTCAAGCTAAAAGAATTTAGCAAAAAATAAAAAAGAACAATCCGCGTTTACCGATTCAAAAGAAAAAAAAAAAAAGGAAAAAAGAGAAGAAAAGAAAGATAAAAAGAAAAGAAAAAAATAAAGTAATTATAAAATAAATAACCTCAACAATCAACATCTTTAAAAATTAATTAAACATAGTAATATTAATCTAATATTTAATATATGTAGCTTTTAACAACTTAAATTAAAGGCAAAACCCAAAACATTCTTTCTTCTCCAAGATTACTTGCAATATGCCACAAAGCAGAGAACTGATCACAATACCCATTGATGTAAGGAAATAATTTGCCAATCAGACGAGAACGAGTTGCGTTCAAAGACATCATTGCACCCAATGTTGAGGCACCGAGTATGACATCGTTGTAGAATGTAACGCTTGAGAACATATTAAAATCTGCGTAAGTCCAAAATTTGTCACCGAATTTGATATGTGCTACTACATTGGAATTGTTGTACATAGCAAGAACCTCAAAAGATCCCACACTAGGGTCATTGGACAATATAGCTTTTCCAACATCAATATTGTATTTTCTGCCACATTGCTTCAATGGCGGAAGACGAATGATTTTGCCGGAAATTGGATTGAGGAGTACTAGTTCCAACTTCTTTTCCGTGAAAAAAAACCAACCATGAGAAGAACCACGAAATCTTTTGTATCCACAACATCTCACAGAACTGCAACATGTAATGTATCCACAACAAGAACTACAACAATTACTTTTTCCGCAAGAATACCTAATGTCCGATCTGCCTCTGTCGCCTTCGATGCGTCTGTGTTCATCAGAGGTAGGTTTCCCCAAGTTAGAGATTACAGTGGCTGTCAAGAAATTGTATAAGCTTATTCTTTTGACAGAATTGTGAGGGCAGTGTATCATTAGCCATGAAGGTCGGTGGGTTTTACCTAACTGCATTTGCAATTCTGTGTTTCAAACTAATTGAATTCCATGACTGCAAACAGCACTGAACCTAATATAATCATCACCAAGACCAATCAATTTGTTTAAGATTAAACCTACGAGATCATCAGCAAGATCTGCCCAGTTTGACGTGGATGATAAATCTGATGAAGAAGATCTTCTGACCGTCAATAGACGAACGCCTCTTGCCATGCCGCTGATCTATGTGAGGTCTCAACAGAAAAGAACTTTATTTCTTTTATATATATATATATATATATATATATAGGATATATAAGAAGAATATATATATATATATATATATATATAATTACGTGGGTTTACTTTCAGGTCTCTATGTTTTTTGCTGGTGTGGTCCTTTTCTTTTTTGCCTCTGCTGGTGCTGTTTCTTTTTTCAGTTTTAGCATTGTGCTGTTTGTTATTTGTTTGTCGCTGGCGAGGACCCTGCTACTTTGTGTTTGCAGCTCAGGCCTTGGTGGCGTGGTCTTGCAGTGCATCGTCCCTTTGTCTTGCGTGCTTTTGCTGGTCATGTCTTGGTGGCATGGTCTTTCAGCTCGGGTTTGTGTTGCTGGTTGCTTCTTTGTCGCAGACGTGGGGTTATTGGAGTGCTGCTACAGGGTGTTTGCTCCTCATGTCTTGGTGGATTGGTCTTTCATTGCGTAGTCTTATCGGCTTCACAGGTTGCTATTGTTTTTCAATTTTAGCGAGTGTAATTCTATACTGGTTACTCCCTTTAGTTGGTTGTGGTCCTGTTTTTTTGTTTTGCCTTCTTGGCTGTTTGTTCTTTTCCTCTCCCAATTTTGATTGGTAACTCTTTCTGTAATATTTTATTATTTTTAATAAAATCTTCATGTCAACTTGGGTTGGGTTTTTGCCTTATTGGCTAAGCCTTTTCCATTTTGTCATGAAATCTATTACTATATATATATAATTACGTGAAAGTGAACTAAAGAATAATCACCACCGAGTTTCTAGTGAAAGAAGAACCTTATATATATATAATTACGTGAAGGTGAAGAATAATCCTAACGATGGGACTCTTCTTAGAATTGGGAAGTTAAATTTTATTCTTTATGAAAATAACAATATACAAATAGTTAACAAAATTGGGTACGTATTGTGAAAAGTCAAGCCGTTCTTTTGAGTGTGACATGAAAGAGAGAGAATTTCGTATTCTGACTCTCAAAGTTTCATATATGATTCACTTGGAAATTAAAACTTGTAGCCAGCAAGAACATTACATATTGCATGCAAAATTAATTAACATTTTTGTTTTAGGACAAAGGATCAAACTTTTATTCAATGAAAATCACCTTAACATATGGGCCAACTCTGGCTCATATATTGAAATTAAAGGTTCTCCAATTAATGAAATGGCAAAGAACCACTCAGGAAGCTATCCATCTCCACCACTATGTTTTCGAAACCCATCCTTGTGGCACGAAGCAAGGCATGGTGGCCTTCAATTGTCAAAGCATCATCACAACCGCAGAGACAGACAAATTATATAACCCCTAAATCATGACCAACCTTTAAAACTTCCTTTTCCAATTACATAGCTACCAATGGCACAGTATTGATTAATATAAATTGTTGTATTACGTTTTGATACTGGTGCAGGGGATGCAGATTAATTGGTGCCAAGAAACTGTTCATTTAAAAGTCTATAAACATCAATGAAATTCTATCAATTCTATAGAAATCACAACCTATGAACAATCTATAAAAATACTTGAAAGTTAAGAATGAATATATCCCCTCATAAAAAAATACATATTTCTTTTAGATGAGCTGAATAGAATTAAGCCATATGCATATATTATATATAGCTACCAATATCACAGTTCACGTTGGGGAAAAATTAAAAACAAAATATTAAAATAATTAGGTCCTGGGAGATTTTGTATGTAATATATTTTGAAAACGTACTCGTGAACTCATGGTATATGCCGATAAGATAATATCTTTTTATATATATATATATATATGTATATATATACACACACATATATAAATATGTATTATTTAGAAAATGCGTGCCGCCGGGACCATAAAGCTTAGCCGCTTATGCTCCTATTTTGACTCGGCCGACCATTTATTTTTCAGGCCATACGTGGTGTATTCGTATTATAGAATTTTAGATTTGGAAGGGCTTCTTGTTGTGTTCGTGTTTGACAAGTTTAGTAAATTTTTTATTTATTATAAAAAAATTATTAATTATAAAAAAACAACATAAATTATATTTAAAGCATACTTTTTTATTAATTATAACAAAATTACTAATTATAAAAAATAAAATAAAATAAAATATTATTAAAGCATATGCTATTAAAACAAACAAACAAACAAGAAACAAACAATTATAATTATAATTCTATCTATGACATCAAATTATTTATACATTCCCATCCACATCAATGTTTGAATGTGAACAAAGTACTTTTCTTGTATATAAAAGTCTTTAGCCACATCTAAGTTTTCCTCTTTTTCCTATCAATTACATGCATAGATTGGGAATCACACACACATAGGAAAGGAAGACCAGTAGAATTGCCACAAATAAGTTCTTTCACTAAAATATTTGCCCAGCCTTTTAGCGACAATTTATGTCATGGCTAGAACCTCCATGACAAATAAAAACTTTCTTATTTGTAGTGTGGCTTTGCCTTATCAAATCAAATGAAGAAAATAACAAAATCATCTACAAAATTAAAGAGGAAGAACACTAGTCAAACAACAATGCATAAAACAATCTGAGGCGAATCCTATAATTCAATATCAATGTAAATTATTCAAACAAAATTAAAGTTTTCACAGCCTCATTGAAGGTAAAATCCAACACCCTTCAAAAGCACCTGATGGCAACCATCCATCCTGTTGTATTTCGGAACTTCCGCACTCCAACTTGAACTGTTGAATTCTAGCACAATATGATGATCCTTGTACTTGTAGTAAATTGTAAACTGCGTTCGGCCAACATCCGGGATAATTCGATGCTATAACTGATATACAACCTCCATTATGCAGAAACAAAGAATGCCCATCTAAATTAACAACAGGAGTGAGTTCTAGTTTCTCATTCGAGTCCATGATTTTGAATACTTTATATGTAGGTGGTATTTTATATGTAGTACCACCATGGAGTTTGCACACTAGTAGAAGATCACCATTGGTGGTTTCCACAAAGTAATAATCCTTCGGCCGACCAATAAACTCTATATCCGCTGCAATTTCCTTAAATTCAATGTAAGAAGACGTCTTATTATTATAAGATTGAATTACATTCAAAGACACAATTGAAGCAATTTCGGCTTCAAGTGTGCTACCCTTTGGAGAGACACCAATGAAGGAACCTTTATAGAATGTAAGAGCAGAAAGAGGATGATACTGCAAAGCTTGTGAAAAGGACCAAAATTGATCACCGAAATTCAAATAGGCTACTAAACCACCGAAAGCTGCAAGGACCTCAAAAGATCCTGAAGAAGGGTTTCTTGACAATGCAACCTTAATGATATCTCTTCTAACCTTCGTCGTAGATATCAATGGGGGAAGACGTATAATGGAGCCAGAAAACGGGTTTGAAACTAACAATTCAGACTTTTTCGGAACGAAGAAAACCAACCAACCGTGAGACGAACCGCAGAACTTTGAGCGTTTGTTTTTGCCAGGGACAAGTAACTTGAAGTTGCAGACTTTTGCTGATCCTGGCCTGAAATTGTATAAACGTAGCTCCGGCTTATATGCATCTTCCATAGTCCTTGCAAATAACAATGGAAGCTGGTGGTTGTTACTTAGCTGAATCCGCTTCTCTTTATGATTCAACGCCATGGAGTTCCACAATTTGCAGACGGCACTCAACCTGATATAATCAGAGAGAGTATCCAACTTGTCTAGGATTGAATACAGGAGATCATGAGGTAGACGTTCCCAGTTTGATGGAGATGATGGCAAAACAGACGAGAAGCATACCTTTTTCTTTCTCTTCTCCATTGAAATTGGGATTGTTCTTCTCTTACGGCGGAGAAGAAAGACCTATGATCTTCTACTATACTACGCTATGTCAATATAATGAGAGAGAAGATAGAGTACTACTATTAGAAGCAAACCCTAATTCTGCTTCTTTTCTTTTCTTTTTTTTTTCTTTTTTTTAATGTAATATATGGAATAAAAGCAATATTTGAATTTGAATTAACAACATATTTTCATCAACGGCTAAGAATACAGTTGTTCAATTATTAAATACTAATTGAGAGGTAAGAGAGCTATTAAATATTAATTACACCACGAATAATTAGCTTAATTTTATAAACGTGGGTAAATTTGTCAACTACAAAAATAGAGTACAAGTGAAGTAGACTCCTATTAGGATTAGACGAATTACGTAACGGAGTCCTCAAAATAAAATAATCAACACATAAATTAAAATAAATAAATAAATGGTAAGCTCTTGTACATATATACTGTCGGTCACAAATGCAAGGGATCTGTGGAAAACGTAATATATAAAATAATCACGTTATATATAATATGTATACAATGATGATGAGGTTTATGAGAGACCAAGTTACTTAGAACTTGCAATCCTAGTTTTTATTTTCAGGTCAAAGACACAGAAATTAATATTTTATCTCAGAAAAAAACAAAATGGACCCGAAAGTAATTAAATCGTCATAAAGAAACATGAATTTTTGTGTTCTATGTAAATAAAATCGACATAGCATACTCCTGCTCTTATAGGTAATTTGAAGCAAAGATTGAGTGTTTTTTTTTTTCATTTGGTCAAAGGTTTACGATAGGGGACGTGGGAGATTTCACCCAAAGCTTGTCAAATCCAAGATCTCTGAAGTGTGTACTCTCAGTGTTACTACTAGACCAAACGGACAGAGTACAAGACTGAGTTAAGATGGGACTATTCTGATTAAATTAGCAAAGACATAACAATACTGAGTTAAGATGGAACTGTTATGATTAAATAAGCAAAGACAAAACATGTTGATAATTTTCTAATGTGTTTAGGGAAATAGATGTATAAAACACTAGTCATCAACAAATGTAGACTGCATAATCGTTTTCTTTTACATTATCTTGTAAATATAATATACTATCAAAAAGGTTATAACTTGTGTAGGTGAAGACTGAAGAGGCATAAAAATACAGTCAAGAACAAGAAGGCCTTTTTTATTATATGATTCCAAAACTATAAGGCTTTCTTATTGAATTAACTATGTCTTTTCCTTATTGAATTAATATTCCTAACTATTAATTCAGTGCAATCTGATGGTTCTGATTTTATAGAATATAATTTTTGTATCTGTTCAATTATGGATGATGTTCTATTAGTTGGATGAGTAAATAGCTATGATCAAAATAAAGGGTCAGGATTGTTTATTCCCCTGCGAATTAAAAACATATGTATTTTCAATTTGGGATTGGGAGGCGATATTCGCACTCAACAAATTTGGGATTGCCCATTTTGAATTTCCATTTTTTTTGTTTGACAAATTTACGCTTGTAAAAAGGCAACTGTTGAAATTAATTCAATGTCATTTTTTTTTGGAATTTGGTTTGCTATTAGAATTTTGTTCCTATATATAATTGGATTCATCAACGGCTAAGAATACCAATTGATCAATTATTAGCTTTTATGAACGTGGGTAAATTCGTCAACTACCAAAAAAAAAAAAAAAGGAGTTAAAGTGAAGAAAACATATTAGGGTTAGGAGAATTACGTAATTAATTGACTCTTCAAAATAAAATGATCAACACATAAATTAAAATAAACAAATAAATAAATGGTCATGAATGCAAAGGGTTCTGTTAAAAATATAATATTGACTCAAAATAAAATGATCAAGACATAAATTAAAATAAACAAATAAATAAATGGTCATGAATGCAAAGGGTTCTGTTAAAAATATAATATTAAAATTATCATGTTCGCCTACTATATATATATATATATATATATATATATATATATATATATATATATATATATATATATTCCTTCGAACTCTTCCAAATATAATAATTGAGACATAATTAATTATGAATAATTAATATAGTAAAGGTATATTTTTGTTTATTAATATAATGCAACTGTTGTACGCTTGTAAAAAGGCAACTGTTGGAATTAATTTAATGTCATCCTTTTGGTATAGTTTGCTATTAGAATTTTTGTTCCTATAATTGGCTTCATCAACGGCTAAGAATACCAATTGATCAATTATTAGCTTTTATGAACATGGGTAAATTCGTCAAATACAAAAAATAAAAAAAAATAAAAAAAAAAATCAAAAGGGAGTTCAAGTGAAGAAAACACCTATTAGGCTACGTAATTAATTGACTCTTCAAAATAAAATGATCAAGACATAAATTAAAATAAATAAATAAATGGTCATGAATGCAAAGGGTTCCGTTAAAAATATAATATTAAAATCGTCATGTTCGCCTACTTGTTATATTTATTTTCCTTCGAACTTTTTCAAATATAATAATTGAGACATAATTAATTATAAATAATAAATATAATAAAGGTATATTTTTATTTATTAATATACGGATACATTAATTATGTTAATGTATGTGTGGAAGTTGAATTTGGATCTTTCTGTGTTACCATATTCATCACCAAGTGTTCTATAAAACAAAATAATAAATAAATCTGAATTTTGAAAGTCTCCCTCCCTTCCATCAGCATAGACTCGGACAGTTTTATAGTTTATGCTCACAAACTTATTTAATGTTGTTCACATGCATGAGATTCTGATATTCATATGCATAAATGAACATTAATTATTAAACAAAACACCAATTAATATCAGGCTTGTCTCTTATCTTTCTTGCTACTTCTACATTTTTGTTACTTAGAGAAATTAAAGCCACATTGAAGGTTACTGTTTGGAACTCCCAAATTAAGCCATATGATATTCCATGCTAATATTATTTTATTTTCTTAAAGACAAAAGTTGCAATTGATAATATGTCTAATTTTTTGGATTTTTCTTAATTTTAATCTCAACTTGGGAGAGGGATAGCTGCCCTATAATATAAGAAGCATATATGTATATGATAAGTTTTTTTCCCCATGATATATTCCTTGGTTCTGCAGACTCATTCATATGTGAGTTAAGTAAAAATTTAATGATGATATACATTATACATACTACAGAACTTGGTGTCAAGTCTAGCAGTTTCTAGCTGCCGTTTCAGCTTCATGCAATTGCAAATGTGTATAAAGCTAAACACACATGAACTAAATAATATATCTCTGATAGAGATAGAATTTGAATAAGAGAGAAAGTGAACAAAATTGGAGCTGAAATGTGAGAGAGAGGACTAAGAAAGAAATAATTTTGGATTATTGTTCTCTGCTCTTTATTTAACTCAACCCAGACTATTTATAATAGTCTTACAATGTTCAAAATACAACCACTATGCTACGAATGAATTGGGAACACACAATCCCACAAACTGAAGTTCAGCCTTTTGTGGGTTATTTAACAAAACCAACAATAAACCAAGACCACGTCAATCCCTATCCATGCACCACACTAAGACCAGCTCCAATCTCTATCCACGCATATACATACATATACACGTATCACTCTCGTACAATAATTTCAGATTACCACTTGCAGTATTGTCTGATTAATTTAATGCAATAATCAGCATATACAAGGGGATAAATTAAGAAACACTATCTCATATGAAGAAATAACATATAACATTGTTTTAAATTTGGACGTAAGTTTTTGTTATTAATTTTTATGCTTCTGGCAGTGGTTTTCCTTGTAGAAATGAGCTGAACAACACAAGTGATCTCTGTGGTTGAGTGCTTGGAGCCAAGTGTGAAGCACCTCTTATGCTGGCAAATGATAGGAGGTTACTACTCCCATAAGCTTGTGTCCATCCACCAACCTGATGATGAAGAACAATAAACACATATATGTTAAAGAAAGAAACACAAATTTAAATCTCCATTTTATGTATTAAGTTATATATATGGATTGGAGAGGCTTACTTACCTGTTTTCCCTCAAACCAAACTCTGTAAGGCACAGTTGTTTTCAGTCCCAACTCTTTTGCCAATCTATTTACCATACTTCTACTTCCAATAAATGGGATAACTGAATCTTGATCTCCGCTGTTATAGTCATTTTCAATTCAATCAAATTATATTATACAACACTAATTTTCAAGGCTGTTATATATGGTGATGATCAGGAAGATAAATCTTAAGGAGCTTATCCAATTACCTGTACACCAACACTCGGATTCCAGACTTGACAAGTGAGCCTACAACATCAATCGTCGGTATTTCTAGGTTCTCACTATCATATTCAACCACACTGTTAACACAAGTTTGAGAAAGTAAAAGTTAAAAGAAGAAAAGATTAGCAAAACAACAACTTTGAAAATGAAAATCCAAGTAACTGAATGAATTAATTGTTTAATAGTTTTAAACTTTTTACTCGCTACAGGATGTCCATTGAGGAATCCCAACAAGGCGGGCATGGAGAGCTGCTTGTACATCTTTCCTGTTTAAGTAGATGCTTGTTTTCTCTCCCGCACAGACATCTATCTTCTCCTTTGAGTCTTGCTGTTTTTGAGGAGATTACAAAATACAAATTTTAGCAATTAGTAAACAAGTCATATATATATATATATATATATATATATTTATATATAAGGAGCAAAAAGCCAGACATGTTTAAAACCAACAATTGATTAACCTGTTGACTAAGAGATTGTGCTTTAGAATAACCACGAGACGATGAGATTCTAAATCTTGAGAATACAGGGTGTTTGGCGATATCAAATCTTAGCGATGAATTGGATGATATACAGACATCACCAATGACATCGTAGGAGTCAATGAAGTCACTTAATTCTTTAGAAATTTGGGCATCCACAAAAGAACAAGAATCAGAAAGATTGCCTCTTATGGACTCTCTAGTCATCCGAGAAGTGTTACAATATGAAGTGAGGAGTTGATAAGAAAAATCAGATATCACCCCGTGAGACCAATTATACTCATCCTCCGCATTTAAATCAGTATTGAATTCCAGGAGAGGATTCCCTAGCTGCAACCGAAAAAATTACAATTTTTTTATATATGTATATATATAGATATATATATACATTTGGCTCACTCAATGTTAATTCTCGAAAGAATAAATACATAAAAAAACATGAAAGTCATATTTCCATGTTCTACTCACAGCAATTGCCTTCATATTGAACTTCACATTTGACTGAAGAATGAGGTGTGCAAGTTGTGGAACATAGTGACCTATTACAACAAGGTAACAACCACTCAAAAATCTCCCTGATAAGTTTATATATATATATATATATATATACACACACACACACATACATATTCCTTTTTGTTTTATTTTTGTATATGAACCATATATGTAACATACCTGCATAGCTTTCTCCTGTTATAAAGAAATCTCTATTCTTGTATTCAGGAAATTTATCAAACCAGCGCTGGAGGAATATTAGATTGTCTTTTGCTGCACACAAGGAGATCATTGTTGTAATTTCATACATATTGTTTGTAATAGAATCCGCATTATTATTGTGCAAAATAACCAAAACGAAAAAATAAAAACATTTTTTGTTATTGAACTTTACAGTATTAAAGTCAAAAGGAAAGACTAGTAGATGGTCTCCAACATATGTAGGGAAAAGGTCAATGAAAATAAACCTGTAATTGTATCATTCACGTATTTGTAGAATGATCCATTAGCAGAGTAAGAGAAACCAACTCCAGCAGGGGACTCAAGATATAAGATATTGGCTTCTGTAACAAATTAACACGACTAGTTTAGAGTAATCATATGAATTATTGGTCCCAATGTGCATGGTGTTAATGTGAGGTTGATATGAAACCAAATTTGTGTTAAGCAGAGTGAATGTGTAAGTAAAAAGTTATTGGGACCTTTATTCCAACTATACTCATTCTTGACCAGAGTCGCTCCAGTCCTCGGTCGAAAGGGACCATGTTCACTAAAAGCTCCAGCTCCAACTGATGAACAACCAGGCCCTACAAAGAAACTCGCCGATGGTTACAGGCTTACAACAATGGTTTTATTATTGTTTTGAACATTATCTGTCTATATATATATATATATATATATATATATATTTATATATATTAACAGACAACACACATTTTAAAGAAGTAAATATTTTGTTGACTGATTACATTAATAAACTAAGGAGAGGAAGTTACCTCCATTTAACCAGAGAACAAGAGGCTTGGAAGCTGCTTGGGTTTCTGCTTGAACAAAATAGTAGAAAAGAGCTCTCTTCGGGTTTTCGTCCACAGTGATGTAGCCAGAAAATTGTTGGAAACTCACACGTGGTTGCCCCGGCAAACGTCCGACCAAATCATGTATAGGCTGGGACTCCACTGTCAAGAATGTCAGCATACAAGTTAGACAGAGTATGACCAGGACTATGCATGATTGAGATTCCATGGCTAAGTTGAGCTAGAGAGAAAGACAAGTTTATGAACCCGGCTGTTACTACATTTATATATATATAGCCTTTGCGTATAACCAATGTGGTCCTTAAGTTTGAGCAATGAAAATGCATTGGACTTGACAAAGACATAAAGACAAGTCTTACACTTTGTTAACGTCGAAATAATGCTGGCCGATCCACCAAGTTGATTGAATTCTGAGGTTCTTTCGTTTGACTCATATGTGTTTTAGGAATTAAAAAAATATAATAGGGAAATCTTTAATTTGAGATTCAACATGATATGGTTATCATCTAAATGTAGAAACAGTAGAATTGGTCAAATTTCAAAATGTACATATACATATCATACATGTTAGGAAATAAATGGGACAAAGCAGATTAGCAATCAAAGTTGAAATGAGAAAACTGAAATAAAATGGACACAAATATTTTTTAAACAAATTGGGTTGGGAGGACTTCACTATAGGAATGGAGATTACAACATAAATACAAGGAGAGTGAATAAATGAGAAACAACTCTCTTAAAACTATGGAGATAACACTACAAATGAGAAACTAATTTTCTCTCTTTTAAACTCTCACAATTGGAGAATTCTCTCAAACTCTCTCAAAATAGGAAATGCTCTCAAATGGAATGGGATACTTCAAACTTGGTATTTATAGTGAGCTTCAGAACTATATATATAATATATATAATATAATATATAAAAGTCAAAGAATGGGTTGACATTAACCCACAATACATAGTTGCAAAATCGATGAGTAGCTTCTGAATGGCTTGTTGATAAGGTGAATGGAATCAATGTCATTGTTTGTCCAGAGATGATAAATTGAAGTAACTTCAACAAACAGAAAAGAAACCATTTGTTATGCATGATCAATGGTTCCAACTGGCCATATTCCAATTATGTCAAAAGATTGAAAGTATAACTGGGATTGACTTGGACTATGTGGTGAAATCTTGAATAAAATCATCCATAATCGAAATCTATCATGAAGATATTTTACTAAATCCAGAAAATTCAAAAGCAAATAATATATGTTATGGTTTAGAAAATTCAAAAGAAGATATATGCTATGATAGAAAATCAATATGATAATAAATATGAGAAGGATAATAAATATGCTAAGCTCCAATAGATAATAAATATGAGAAGAAAATCCAATTTGTAGATAGTATGTAATAAAATGAAATTCAATTTGTAGAAAATATATGTATACTGAAATCTAACTTATAAGTAATAAATAGAAGTATCCACATAAAAACTTCAATTGTAATAATAAATATATTCAGATTAAATAAAAATATGATTGCTATCCAATATAAATATAATATAGCCTTTAATGATAATTCGTCCAATATATCCAAGCTGATATAGCATTTGAAGAATTCTATATAAAATCCTCCGTAATTTGTATGATGCATAATCCCAAATATTTTCTTCCAATGAGTAAATAGTAATGAGTTGGAAAATTACAAAGATGCAAAATAATCTTCCAATAAAATTTGTTATGTAATAAAATAAATAATATAATAAAATGAAGGACTTAGCTCTGCCGCGAAGGCCTCCTTCAAAATATATATAACGTTAGTATTGCAAAGAACGTTTAATCATTTTTTATGCGGTCCCATCCTTTTGCTATTTCCATCTTCATAAATATTTTTGTTTATTTCTTAGCCTTTAATGGAAAGCTGCTTTTTTTTTTTTGAACCGAGACGTGCCTAGGATGCAGATGCCAAACTCTAACCGGCTACGGAGGATGTAACTGTTAGCCAGTATGATACCAATCTACTTGTCTATGCTCCAGAAATTATAAGATACCGGCTCATCAACTTGATTTTCTGAAAAAGGTGGACTGAGACAGAGCTAGTAGCAGCGACGGGAAATCTTGAATGCTGATGTTCTTCGGTAATTTTTCGACGAAAACGTCTTTATAGATTGAAGCCCCAAATATCAGCAGTGCGGTCTAATTTGAACATGATGAACGAATTTACAGAGATGGCCGGATTTGTAGAGATATTTAAGAAGATGATTTAAAAGGATTTATTTTCGCATGGCGAGATAGGTACTGAATTTGAGATGGATTTTGCTGGTAGACCTCAATCTGGCTTCATACAGATTGATGGTTTGTAATTTTGTTTCTTACAAGATGAGTGTGAATTGGGGCAAACAAAGTATGTGGAACTTTGAATGTGTCATGAATGTAAGAAACCCAAAAAGCATAAGATCTTGTGAATGGCATTTAAACTATCACAGAATTTTGTGTTTTGTTGAGAAATTTGTTCATACAGATAACCATGCCTTTGTGAAAGAAGTTTCCACGACAAACTAATATGAACAAAAACATACTTTGTGTTTGTTGAGACTGAGAATGCTAAATGAAATCGGCCTTTTGCTATGACTTTGAATACGACAGCTGTCTCTTGCCTTGGCTAGGCCAAAATGCCGGATTCTATATATATATATATATATAAGTTTCCATGAACATTTCAAAGAAGCTGCTCTTTGTAAACCCTCACAATGTGCTTTTTATTAAATATATTCTAAATTGGAGTGTTGTCATTTAGTAAGCTAGACTGGACAAAGTGAGCTTACCACATGAATTGTTGGTATGACTCTGTTTTGGATGTCATATTCTAGTACTCTAGAAACTTGTTGCAAAATTATTACTAAACAAACTAATGAAAACCCAGATATAGTATATTGAACAAAAAAATTGATAGCTTTAGGCATATACACACATATATATATATATATATGCCATTAATTATCATCCCCTTGAAGTGGAATTTATGACGTGGTGCTGATGTACATGAGCTCCATTTAGGTATTCCACCATTAAATAATAAAGCTAGAGGATGATGTGGCATGATATGGTCCACTAGATGATAAATGAATAACTTAATTAAAATGAGAGCAAAGAACAAGCGGGGGAAAAAATAAGATCATGATTCATTAATAAGATCTGTTATTGTTTATATTGAAATAGATGGTTAATAAATTTTATTATACTATTAACCAAAAAAAAAAAAGGATTATAAATTATGTTGTGAAGAGGCATAAAAAATGAGGTCAAAGAACTCTTGCTAATTGAATTAAAAAAAATTATTATCAGGTTTCCTAGTTGATAATATAAATAAAAATTTAACAAAACCAATTTACACTAGTTTGGACTAATTATTTTATGAAATTGGAAATTGAAAAAAGCTCAAATTCTAGACACTAATCAATGAATTTAAGGTATGAAATCTCCAGTACAACTCATTAATTAAATAAGATCAAAAGCACACTACTTGACCACAGTAGAAGAGGCTCTGATTTTATAGAATATAATTTTTGTATCTGTTCAATTATGGATGATTCACAGTGGGATGAGGACCAAGGATTTTTTATGCCCCTGCTTATCTCTGCCCCACTTTAGATCATAGCTATTTATTAACATCTAATGGACCATACTATTCCATCTTCATTCTGCATTTTTATTTTAATTAATTATTATTTTTTAATGCAATTGGAAAGTTTTTGCCACATCTCCAATTTAATTAATTTATATCTTTTTATATGCGTAATCTGAATTCAAAAATAAACGCAGAACCAAAATAACATCCTGCTGCTCTCCTTCTTTGTTCTGCTTCTGGCTTCAAAATAACCAAATCAAAAAACGATTGGTTGCTTTCATATTACTGGAGTATTTTCAAATTGTTTAATTATTTGCCTTAATTAATTAAAACTTTTTGTTAAATAAGATTGTGAAGCAAGCTAAGTTGTTAATGAAAAATAGAGGCAAAATCGATAAAAGAGAACAGAGTACTCGTTTAAATTTTGTGTTAAAATTTAATAGGTTTAATTAATTAATTAAATTGGTAATGTGGTTTACAATTGGATAATAAAAATAACTTAAATAAAAGAAAAGATAAGGTGGCGTTGTATGGTCCACTAG
The DNA here is from genome assembly GCA_007844105.2 of Rhamnella rubrinervis. NCBI lineage: Eukaryota > Viridiplantae > Streptophyta > Magnoliopsida > Rosales > Rhamnaceae > Rhamnella > Rhamnella rubrinervis. Next base: position 6,529,377 of record CM017574.2, on the reverse strand, counting down.
ATGTTAAATGAAAAGTTGAGGTATGATATGTAAAATAAAGGGATGCTGTTAACTGAAATGACCTCATTTAATATAATGATATATATATATATATAATGATAGAAAAGATAGAGTACTAATATATTAGGAGCAAACCCTAACTTTGCCTCTTCTTTTTTATTTTATTTTATGAATATATGGAATAAAAGCAATAGTTGAATTAGAATTAAAAACATATGTATTTTCAATTTGGGATTGGGAGGCGATATTCGCACTCAACAAATTTGGGATTGCCCTTTTTTAATTTCCATTTTATTTGTTTGACAAATTTACGCTTGTAAAAAGGCAACTGTTGAAATTAATTCAATGTCATTTTCTTTTGGAATTTGGTTTGCTATTAGAATTTTGTTCCTATATATAATTGGATTCATCAACGGCTAAGAATACCAATTGATCAATTATTAGCTTTTATGAACGTGGGTAAATTCGTCAACTACCAAAAAAAAGGAGTTACAGTGAAGAAAACACATATTAGGGTTAGGAGAATTACGTAATTAATTGACTCTTCAAAATAAAATGATCAAGACATAAATTAAAATAAACAAATAAATAAATGGTCATGAATGCAAAGGGTTCTGTTAAAAATATAATATTAAAATTATCATGTTCGCCTACTTGTATATATATATATATATATATATATATATATAATATACGAATATATTAATTATGTTAATTTATGTGTGGAAGTTGAATTTGGAGCCTTCTGTGTTACTATATTCACCATCAATTTGTTTTCTATAAAACAAAATAATAAGTAAATCTGTGCGTTGGTTTGGCCCCTGCGTTTTAAAATTTTAAATTCCATTAAGATTTTTGACCTCCAGTTTAAATTGACCACATGTGGTATGACAAAAATAATAATAATAATAAGTAAATCTGAATTTTGAAAGTCTCCTTCCCTTACATCAGCATAGACTTAGTTTTATAGTTTATGTTCGCAAACTTAATTAATGTTGCTCACATGCATAAGATCGATTCTTATATTCACATGCATATATGAACCTTAATTATTAAACAAAACACCAATTAATATCAGGCTTGTCTCTTATGTTTCTTCCTACTTTTACATTTTTCTTACTTAGAGAAAGTAGAGCCACGTTGAAGGTTACTGTTTGAAACTCCCAAATTAAGCCATATGATATTCCATTCTAATATTATTTCATTTTCTTAAAGACAAAAGCTGCAATTGATATGTTTAATTGTTTGGATTTTTCTCAATTTCTTATCTCAACTCGGGAGAGGGATCGCTGCCCTATAATATAAGAAGCATATTGTTTATGATAAATTTTTTTCCCACGATTTCTTGGTTCGGCAAACTCATTCATATGTGAATTAAGTGATACACATATACAGAACTTGGTGTTTAGTGTGGCAGTTTCTAGCTGCCCTTTCAGCTTCATGCAATTGCAAATGTGTGTGTATATATAGTATATATAAAAGCTAAACACACATGAACTAAATAATATATCTCTAATAGAGTTAGGATTTGAGCAAGGGAGAAAGTGAAAGAGAGTTGGAGCTGAAGTGTGAGAGAGAGGACAGAAAAAAATAATTTTGGATTATTATTCTCTTCACTTTATTTAACTCGACCAGACTATTTATAATAGTCTTACAATGTTCAAAATACAACTACTACGTTACGAATGAATTAGGAACACAATCCCACAAACTGAAGTTCAGCCTTTCGTGGGTTATTTAACAAAACCAACAATAAACTGAGACCAAGTCAATCTCTATCCATGCACCACACTAAGACCGGGTCCAATCTCTATCCACAAATATACATACATATAAACGTATCACTCACGTACAAAAATTTCAGATTACCACTTGCTGTAATGTCTGATTAATTTAATGCAATAATCAGCATATATAAGGGGATAAATTAAGAACTATTTTATATGAAGAAATAACATATAACATTGTTTTAAATTTGGACGTAAATTTTTGTTATTAATTTTTATGCTTCTGGCAGTGGTTTTCCTTGTAGAAATGAGCTGAACAACACAAGTGATCTCTGTGGTTGAGTGCTTGGAGCCAAGTGTGAAGCACCTCTTATGCTGGCAAATGATAGGAGGTTACTACTCCCATAAGCTTGTGTCCATCCACCAACCTGATGATGAGGAACAATAAACACACATATGTTAAAGAAAGAAACACAAATTTAAATCTCCATTTTATGTATTAAGTTATATATATGGATTGGAGAGGCTTACTTACCTGTTTTCCCTCAAACCAAACTCTGTAAGGCACAGTTGTAGTCAGTCCCAACTCTTTTGCCAATCTATTTACCGAACTTCTACTTCCAATAAATGGGATAACTGAATCTTGATCTCCGCTGTTATAGTCATTTTCAATTCAATCAAATTATATTATACAAGACCAATTTTCAAGGCTTTTATATATGGTGTTGATCAAGAAGATAAATCTTAAGGAGCATATCCAATTACCTGTACACCAACACTCGGATTCCAGACTTGACAAGTGAGCCTACAACATCAATCGTCGGTATTTGTAGGTTCTCATAATCATATTCAACCACACTGTTAACACAAGTTTGAGAAAGTAAAAGTTAAAAGAAGAAAAGATTAACAAAACAACAACATTGAAAATGAAAATCCAAGTAACTGAATGAATTAATTGTTTAATAGTTTTAAGCTTTTTACTTGCTACAGAATGTCCATTGAGGAACCCCAACAAGCCTGGCGTGGAGAGCTGCTTGTACATCTTTCCTGTTTAAGTAGATGCTTGTTTTCTCTCCCGCACAGACATCTATCTTCTCCTTTGAGTCTTGCTGTTTTTGAGGAGATTACAAAATACAAATTTTAGCAATTAGTAAACAAGTCAATATATATATATATGTATATATATATTTATATATAAGGAGCAAAAAGCCAGACATGTTTAAAACCAACAATTGATTAACCTGTTGACTGAGAGATTGTGCTTTAGAATAACCACGAGACGATGAGATTCTAAATCTTGAGAACAAAGGGTGTTTGGCAATATTAAATCGTAGCGATGAATTGGATTGTATACAGACATCACCAATGACATCGTAGGAATCAATGAAGTCACTTAATTCTTTAGAAATTTGGGCACCCACAAAAGAACAAGTATCAGAAAGATTGCCTCTTATGGACTCTCTAGTCATCCGAGAAGTGTTACAATATGAAGTGAGGAGTTGATAAGAAAAATCAGATATCACCCCGTGAGACCAATTATATTCATCCTCCGCATTGAAATCAGTATTGAATTCCAGGAGAGGATTCCCTAGCTGCAACCGAACAAATTACAAGTTTTTTATGTGTGTATGTATGTATGTATATATATATATATATATATATATGCACACACATACATATACATATGGCTCACTCAATGTCGATTCTGGAAAGAATAAATACATAAAAACGCATGAAGTCATATTTCCATGTTCTACTCACAGCTATTGCCTTCAGATTGAACTTCACATTTGACTGAAGAATGAGGTGTGCAAGTTGTGGAACATAGTGACCTATTTCAACAAGTAACAACCACTCAAAGATCTCTCTGATAAGTGTGTGTATCTATGTTGGAACCTGTGTGATATTATTCTTGTGAAGAGTTAATTTTTTGGTGGTTTCTAATTTTTTAGAATTTATCTTTTTAATTTTTTAATTTTTTTCTTTTAGGTAGTTTAATTAAATAGGACTTTGTTTCCTATTAGGTTTAGGAGGTATTTCCTCTATAAATACCATATAGTCACAAAACCTATGTAGTGAGCTCTTTTTTCATTTTTCTTCTTTTTCACGCTATATTGATATTCAACTGAGCTATTTTGTTAGTTATTTTTCTTATTCAAGTTTTTCAATAAAATATTTTTTCTATTCTCTCATATTTTTTCTTTTCTATTATATTTTTTCCTTCTCATAGTTTATCATAATTGGGTTTATCTTTTTCTTGTTGTGGAAGCTTTGGATTTAAGGGACTGTGTGAGAGAAATTTTATTTTATTTTTCTATTTGAGAGAAATTTTGTTTTCTTTTTCTATTTGAAAGAAATTTTAAATTTTTTAATATGTCTTCTAGTTTTGGTGTTTCCACTCTTCCACAATTTAATGGTGAAAACTACCAATTTTGGGTTGTCAAGATGCACCTATCTCAAAGCACTTGGCCTATGGGAATCTTTTGAATGAGTGTGGTAGCAAATCCAACTTTAAATCAAATTAGGCAACATGAAGAAGAGAAGTCAAAGAAACCTAAGGCTTTATCTTGTATTCATGCTTTATCGATTCTTTTTTCAAGAATTATTATATATTGGGATAAGTTAAAGGAGGAGTTTATGAAGGCAATCAAATTAATAACCCTTAAAAGGGAATTTGAAATGTTGAAGATGAAGGATTCAGACTGAAGGATTACACAACCAATTTGATGTCTATTGTGAATAAAATTAGACTAGCAATTTATCAAAGAGGGGAGAAAATAATGGTGAGTGTTCCTAATAAGTTTGAAGCAAAGATCTATAGAAGAATCTTGTGATTTGACTATGTTAATTAGCAAATTACAAGCCCAAGAGCAAAGAGATTTTATTGAATGATGGTGATGATGGTATTGAAGGAGCCCTTCATGTGAAAGGAGGAGCACAAAGAAAAGGAAAATTTTCTTTGTTTTGCAACAAATCCAATCATGAGAAAAAGGTCCAAAATAAGAAATTTTTTCATTGTGATTATTGCAATAAAGATGGTCATGAGAGCTTGCCAAACAAAATCAACCAGCCCAACAATCTTCACAACAAGCACATTAAGATCAAAAGCAAGAGAATATTTGTTCATGGACTCATGTGGCAGTTTTATTTTAATAAGCAATTTGAATTTTTTCAACAAATTTGGGTTTACTAAGAATCTCAAGGAGGAGTGTTGGAATGATATTATTCTTGTGAAGAGTTAATTTTTGGTGGTTTCTAATTTTTAGAATTTATCTTTTTAATTTTTAATTTTTTCTTTTAGGTAGTTTAATTAAATAGGACTTTGTTTCCTATTAGGTTTAGGAGGTATTTTATAAATACCATATAGTCACAAAACCTATGTAGTGAGCTGCATATCAACGCTACATAAGATAAATCGTGATATTTTTCTTCTTTTTCAACGCTATACTAAGATATTTTTTCTTCTTTTTCAAGTAGAGCTTATTTTTTCTTATTCAAGTTTTTCAATAAAATATTTTTTCTATTCTCTCATATTTTTCTTTCTATTATATTTTTCCTTCTCTCATAGTTTATCATAATTCTGAGGGTTTATCTTTTTTCTTCCGCAATATTCTTTTTTCCTTTTTTCAACAATCTATATATATTCCTTTTTGTTTTACTTTTATATATGAATCTTATATGCAACATACCTGCATAGCTTTCTCCTGTTATATAGAAATCTCTACTCTTGTATTCGGGAAATTTGTCAAACCAGCGCTGGAGGAATATTAGATTGTCTTTTGCTGCACACAAGGAGATCATTGTTATAGTTTCACACATATTGTCTGTAATAGAATGCAAAAGAACCAAAAATAAAAAAAAAAAAAAAAAGATAAAAAGAAAATCATTTTCAGTTATTGAACTTTATAGTATTAAAGTCAAAAGGAAAGACTAGTAGAGGGTCTCCAACATTTGTAGGGAAAAGGTCAATGAAAATAAACCTGTAATTGTATCATTCACGTATTTGTAGAATGATTCATTAGCAGAGTAAGAGAAACCAACTCCAGCAGGGGACTCAAGATATAATATATTGGCTTCTGTAACAAATTAACAAGACTAGTTAAGAGTAATCATATGAATTATTGATCTCAATGTGCATGGTGTTAATATGAGGTTGCTATGAAACTAAATTTGTGTTAAACAGAGTGAATATGCAAGTAAAAAGTTATTGGGACCTTTATTCCAACTATACTCATTCTTGACCAGTGTCGCTCCAGTCCTCGGTCGAAAGGGACCATGTTCACTAAAAGCTCCAGCCCCAACTGATGAACAACCAGGCCCTACAAAGAAACTCGCCGATGGTTACAGGCTTACAACAATGGTTTTATTATTGTTTTCAACATTATCTGTCTATATATATATATATATATATTAACAGACTTAACACATTTTAAAGAAGTAAATATTTTGTTGACTGATTACATTAATAAACTAAGGAGAGGAAGTTACCTCCATTTAACCAGAGAACAAGAGGCTTGGAAGCTGCTTGGGTTTCTGCTTGAACAAAATAGTAGAAAAGAGCTCTCTTCGGGTTTTCGTCTACAGTGATGTAGCCAGAAAATTGTTTGAAACTCACACGTGGTTGCCCCGGCAAATGTCCGACCAAATCATGTATAGGCTGGGACTCCACTGTCAAGAATGTCAACATACAAGTTAGACAGAGTATGACCAGGACTACATATGATTGAGATTCCATGGCTAAGTTAAGCTAGAGAGATAGACAAGTTTATGAACCCTAAGAATTTATATATATAAGCCTTGCGTATGGCCAATGTGATCCTTAATTTTGAGCAATGAAAATGCATTGGACTTGACAAAGACATGAAGACAACTATTACACTTTGTTAACGTCGAAATAATGCTGGCTGATCCACCAAGGTGATTGAGTTAATTCTGAGGTTCTCTTGTGTGTCTCATATGAGTTTTAGGAATTAAAAAAAATATAATAGGCTCTTTAATTTGAGGTTCAACATGATATGGGTGTCATCTATATGTAGAAACAGTAGAATTGTATGATATGTATATGTATATGTATACAAAGTTGCAAAATCAGTAAAAGTTACAGATGATCAGAAACTTGCTACTGATTTTGACAACCATGCCTTTGTGAAAGAAGGTTCCGCAACAAACTAATATGAACAAAAACATACTTTGTCTTGGTTCAGACTGAGAATGCTTAATGAAATCGGCCTTTTTTTTTTTTTGGTAAGAAACTGAAATGCATTAGCACAAAAGAAGAATCCAAAAAAAGATTACAGAGCAGCAAAGGCCTGGTCAGCCATGATCCGTTCCAAAATCGGCCTTTTGCTTTGACTTTGAATGCTACAGTTGTCTCTTGCCTTAGCTAGGCCAATATGCTGGCTTACATACTATATATATATATATATATATGTGTATATAAGTTTCCATGAACGTTTAAAAGATGTTGCTCTTTGTAACCCCTCGCAATGTTTTTTTATTAAATATATTCTAAATTAGAGTGTTGTCATTTAGTGAGCTACGCTGGACAAAGTGAGCTTAATTACCGCATGAATTGTTGGTATTACTCTGTTTTGGACGTCATATTCTACTACACTAGAAACTCGTTGCAAAATTATTACTAAAGAAACTAATGAAAACCCAGATTTAGTATTGAACAAAAAAATTGATAGCTTTAGCCATATACATACATAGGATGTTGATGAACTGGGCGACAAGCCCAAATTTTTTTTTTTTATATTATTTCACTCTCAATCTATAATTCTGTATCTGTAATTATATTTTTCATTTAATTTTTTGTAATTTTTTACATTGTAATCAAATTAGACAATTCAAAAAATACAATTACAAGTATAAAATTGTAGATTGAGAATGGAGTATAAAAAAATACAATATTAAAAAAAAAAAAGTAAAAAGTTTGGGTTTGTCGCCCAGGGCTCTATATATATATATATATGACATTAATTATCATCCCCTTGAAATGGAATTTATGACGTCGTGCTGATGTACATGAGCTCCATTTAGGTACTCCACAATTAAATAATAAAAATAACTTAAATAAAAATAAAGGATGTTGTGGCATGATTTGGTCCACTAGATGATAAATGAATAACTGAATTAAAATAAGAGCAAAGACACAAGCAGGGGAAAAAATAAGATCATGATTCATTTATAGGATCTGCTATTGTTTTTTTACCAAAAAGATGGTTAATATATAGACGGTTACCATAACTGAGTATATATATATATATATAGACTTCAAAGCCATGCTCAAGAAATACCTAGAAGAGTATCCAAGCATGCCCTATATGAAAGTTGTTCGGAGCTTCATTGAAGACTTAATCCAAGCAGCTTGAAGATCACTATTCGTCCTAAACCTTAGCACCATCTTAACACTTTTATCCCCCAAGTTGAACTCTTCAACTCCATGCCAATGCCTACCCGTAGGCTGATGTACAATAAAAATTGAATTTGGCCTACATCCACCATAATCCGATGCTAAAACTGATGTGCAATTATTACTTTCCAAAAATAAAGAATCACCGCATAAATCCTCGACCGGAATGGATTCAAATTTCCCATTTAATGCTTTTCAAATGCTACCTCTGAACTCTGGAATTTAATATTAATCCTCATGATTATTATTTTCTTTTTTTTTAAACACTCATGGTCAAATTTATATTGGTCAAATGGTACCATGAAATTGATTCTTAGCTTGAGGCCATGTACCCAACACTTAAGAAGACGTAGACAATGTGTTTAGACCAAAAAAAAAAGTACACATATGATAAAACTATTTTATTGAATTAAAATTTGCAAAAGCTTAATAGCATTATTGAATAAAATTTCCTAGCTCCTAAATACAATCCATGAGTATATGAAACAAATATTTTAAAATTTAGAAAACATTAAAAACTAAAAATTCAGAATAAATTAAATATTTAATATTCAACTAAGCAATTTACACACAAACTAAAAGAAAGAAAAAATAAAACTGATACTAAAAGCAAAAGAGGTCATGCCAATCCGGCTCTAAAGTTTTTGACGACTTCATTGAAGGCAGAATCCAAGACTCTAACCAGTGATCCATCTGCAAATATTGCAATTTTTGGTCCTCCAAATTGAATTCTTCAATTTTATGAACACTTCTATGCTTTCCTGTTGTATTCTTATTGTTTAAATAATAGATTGAATTCCCCTTGCATCCAGAATACTTCGATGCTAAAACTGATATAGATTGGTTATCGTCCAAAAATAATGAATGGCCATCTAGGTTCATGACCGGAATGCAATCAAGTTTCCCATTAGATTCCACAATTTTAAATATGTTATATGTTTGAGATGCCCCATATCTATAAACCATTAGAAGATCGCCGCTGGTAGATTCAACCAAAAATGACTTTGATGAACAATCATAGTCTAAGACCAGAGGAGGAACTTCTTTAATGATCTCAATGCTCGGTGAAAACTCGTCACAAAAAACATTCAAAGACAAAATTCTACCTTTTATACCACAAAAGAAGCGATCTTTATAAAATATAAAGCTATTATAAAACTTACCAATAATCCAACTTTGTGAATATGTCCAAAATTTATCACCGAAATTCAAATGGGCTACTAGTCTTCCCCTTATGGTAAAAGCAAACGAGATTAGTACCTCAAACCTTCCGAAAGACGGGTCACTGGACAATATAACTTTTTCAATATCATTATTATTTGATATACTTTTCTTTAGAGAAGCAAGATGAATGACGGCGCCAGAGAATGAGTTTAGGAGTACTAACCGAAATTTAGAATTCACGTTCAAAGAGTAAATCAGCCAACCATGAGAACTACCATGAAACTTGTTGCTTTTGTATTTGTGAAGGATTGGAAAATTGAAGTGACTGATTTGACTGTTGGTGAAATTTTTCAAGCCCCGTTGTAGTTGGCAAGCATCCGAATTCCCAAAGTCTTGCATTAGCAAAGGAAGTTGGTGCTTGGTTAGCTGCCTGCGCTTTTCTCTTTGACTTAAAGACACGGACTTCCATGACTTGCAGACGCTACTGAACCGGACATAATCAGAGAGAGAAAAACAAGGCTTGTCAAAGATTGAAACCAAGAGATCATTAGGAAGACATGCCCAGTTTGATCCCTTTCTCTTTTCCGTTTTATTTTCGAAGATGGATAGGCGTACGTACCCTTCTACCATTCCAGAGAAATATTTGGTTTTGTTTGCTCTAATGGTTGTTCGGCTTCTTTCAGAACCTCCCTCCAAGCGAGTACACCACTACAAAGTGAGTGAACAAAGTGTAATCCACAGATCGGTTTGAGAACGTCTATGAGGATGGAGAGCACGGAGTATCCGACGAAGAAGCAGTGCAATTGATACCGCCCCCAAGGAATGGATGCTCAGCGATTGTATTCTATGGTGGTCGGAATAGAAAATACGATCCTATTTTGTTTGTGATAAGACTGTATTAGGGTTTGGAGAAGAATGCCAGTTTTACACACTCATCGTTTTCTTAACATGTGCACAAACATGTAAAGGCCAATTCACAACAAAATTAATTAAATTAAATTTTGGGTCTCGTCCTTCCACTCTCTAGCTCCCGAATGTTATTTATTATTCTCATAGGCAGGCCGGCCTGACCATAAGCGGGCCGGTTGATAGTCTAAGGTCTGTTTATGCTAAAAGCTTTTAAAATATTTATCATTATAAATACATTTATTGAATATAATTATAAATAATGAAGTCAAAATTTAAAATCAAATTTTTATTAAATAAAATATTTATAAAAAGTGTAGTCCATATTATTTTTCTATTTTTCAATTTCTGTTGAGTTTATCTATCCAATTTTAGATACACTCTGGAATTATATGGATGTAATAGTACATGGAGGCTTTACATTCCTGTTCCTATGATTGACTTGAGTTTTTCTGTTTATTAATAGTAAAACTGCTACAATTACAAAGGCACACACCAAATAAATTAAGCTAAAGATTCAACCAACCATAAAAACAAGATTAATACAAAGCATAGACCAACTACTTAATTTTGTATAGCTACTCCAAAATAAGTGTATTCCTCACCTCCCCCTTTGTCCCCTCATGCACACCAATGGCAAAAAACTTTCTTCCACCAGCTTCTTTAATTAGCCACTTTCGCTTCTACCATGTTCAGGTGAGCTTGCTTGCTAATGGAGCATTTAGCAATGCCAGCAGCTTTGTGACGACTGTAGACTTTGAAGCAAAAGGACTTCTTTAAATAGGACTAACTCATTCTCAAAATTCGGCTTATTATTTTAAATTATTGGTCCATAAGACTAACTCATCCTCAAGAACATGTCAAATTTTTTAAAAAATTATTTTATATTATAAATTCATGGGGCTAACTCATCTTCAAAAATGGACTTATAAAGTGAGAATTGTTTAAAACTTATATACCCCAAATTTTTATTGTGGTTGTGGTACTTTTTTTTTTTTTGGGCAAGATAATTGACCTGACCCAGTCCAAGTTTGCAACTTAAATAATTTTTTGTTTACAAGAGTACCATTCTAATAATTAAATTCCGTCATATTTTTTAATTATTAATTTTATTATATATATATATATATATATATATATATATATTCCCAAAGAGTTCCTCTATGTGACTAATTACCACAGAAAACTAGGACACAAATACCGGTGAATAAGAGTTGAATCTATTATGTGGTCGATTCACAATAAAGTGATTAGTACGTGATAGGTATGCATTTACATTCCTGTGGTTAGTATTAGTAGGTGGCTTTTTACATTCCTTTATTCTTGTGCTTGATCTTAGCTAATTAGTTTCTCTATTTAATTACCACTAAAAAATATTACACAAGGCGCAGATCAAAAAATTTAAGATAAACATTGACAGTCCTTGTAGAATTATACAAAGTTGATCGAAGAATTTAAGATAAACACTGTCAGTCGTTCTCGAATTATATAAAGTTACAAAGTGATATGAGACTTTGAGGCTAAAGGACCTTTCTAAATAGAACAAGATAAATAGTAGCGACAACAAAAATATATTTAGTTGTTATAAAAAATAATAATTTTGTGAACACAAATTAATTTGGTCGTTCAAAATATAAACCTCAAAGTTAAACAACGAGTAAATTGATTTAAACTATAAATTTAAACAAATATTTGAGCTCGATTGCATATTTCAATTTGTTTTTCAATTTATATTATATTTTCTTTTTGTAGTTTTTGTACATTGATTTGCGGATGTATTATATGTTGAGTTTTGTTTGTATATGATATGTGTGTTTTGCTCAAGGCCCTCTAATTTCAAATTTGATTTAATTAAAGGCCCTTGGTGATCAAAAGTACATTAGATATTATAATTAATATCCCTCCACTCTTTAGCTCCTTAGAATTAGATAACCTTTTTAATCAAAACTTGATTAAATATTATAATTAATTTCTCAATTATCATTGTCCGTAGGCTGTAATTAGATATGCTCAGGAATTATGTAGATGTAATAGTACATGAAGGCTTTGCATTTGTGTTCCTATAATTGACTTGAGCTTTTCTGTTTATTAAACTTACAAAGGCATAGACCAAATAAATTAGGCTAAACATTGATATGTACTCTTTGTAGACTTCCAGTTCAGAGTGATATGAATAATTAAGCAAGAGGCATTTTTGCCACTCAAACTGCCTGTGCGCTTTCCGGCTCATGACGACTCAAACAAACGATTGCAACTCAAACTGCCAGTAGGCTTTCCGGCTCACAACGATTCAAACAGCTGACGGGCAGGGGCTCTCCTTTTGCTTGCAATAGTCTTTGTTCGCCCAACAGCATCCTTTCACCAACTTCTTTAGCCACTTTGGGTTGAATAAAAATTCATCTCAATCCCTTCAATGTAATTCAATTCCTTGAAATTAATCCTTTAGTATTAGATGAATTGTAGGAGAAATATATTTGATGACTAACTAATAAATTTTTAATTACACTTAAATTATTTATCCTCTCATTCCTTTTTGCCATACAAAAAATAAACATGAAGAATTAATATAATTCATTTAAGCTAAAACTCAAACAGTGACTAGATTACTCAGAACAAAAAAAGTAAACAATGACTAATTTAAACCTTCACCGTACCACCCAAATTAAATTAGAATCCTTCATAAAACTCTAAAATATATTTTAAATAAGAACTATAGAAATTGGATAATGACCATCCTCTTCATTTCTTTCAAAAAAGAAAATAATCATAATAATAATAAATAACCGTCCTCCAAAAAACTAGGTGTTTTGGAAAATTAATTGATGGCAGAGTCAAGTCATGAACCGATAAGAACCTTTAACACGTAAGCCAAACCTTTGATCCACCTTCAGATTACCTTGCAGACTTTGGTCCTCCAAGTTGATTTCCTTGATGCTATAACCACCACTATCATATAAATTATAGAATGAATTTGAATGTATATTATAGATTGAATTTGGCCTACATCCAGGATAATTCGATCCTAAAACTGATATAGATTGGTTATTATCCAAAAATAACGATTGGCCATCAAGGTTCATGACCGGAACGCAATCAAATTTCCCATTTGAGTCCACTATTTTAAATATGTTATATGTCAAATTTTGCGTCATTTGGCTGTATAATCTATAAACCATGAGAAGATCACCATTTGTAGATTCAACAAAATACGGATGGTCTCACCAAAAAAAAAAAACAAAATACGGATGGAAGTAGTTCTCAAAGTCCAAAGAAGCAATTTCTTGAATCTTAAATTTCCGAGAAGACTCAACAACAACATTCAGTGACAAAATTTTATCTACTGAGCCACAAAGTATGTGATCTTTATAGAATGTAAATCTACAATACTTACAGATTGCATCAAATTCTGAATAGGTCCAAAGTACATCGCCAAATTTCAGATGTGCTACTACGTCCCTAGATGCAACAGAAAAAGTAGCGTCATAAAAAGCAGCGGGTACCTCAAACAATCCAAAAAAAAAAGGGTCATATGGCAATATAATCTTTTCAATATACAGATTTGATGACCATGTATTCTTCAGTATTATTGGAGGGAGAAGAATGACATTGCAGGAGAATGGGTTTATAAGCACTAATTGTGACTTCTTCTTCAGGAAAATCAAACAACCATGAGAAGAGCCATAACACCTTCTCTGTTTGTATTTAGAAACCATATGCGCATTCAAATTGCTGACTTCTGCGTTGATGAAGTTGTATAAACTTCGTTGTTTTTTCCGAGACTCCGAATCCCTACTGCAAATCATTAGCCAAGGAAGCTGGTAATCAGAAAGAAACAAATTGGACTTGTCTAAAAGACTTGCCCATTTCGATGTTGAGAAAACCCCTTCTTTTCTCTAAACGTTCTTTTTTTTCCATTGCAGAGGTAACATATGATTTTCTTCTGCGACGGTTAAAAAAAAAAAACCAATATATATGTAACACTCTTAAATATATAGAGCCCTTAATTTATGCATCTGGCCCAGATAATTGATCTGACCCAGACCAAGTGCGCCACTCAAATTTTTGTTAATAAAAGTACCATGCTATTAATTAAATTCGGTCCTGTTTGATATATATATATATATATAGATATTCCCAACGAGATCCTCTTTGTGACTAATTAACAAAGAAACTAGAACAATATATAATGTCATAAAGGTGAATAAACGTTGAATCTATTATGTGGTTGATTCACAATTAGTACATGATACTTATACATTTAGTTTTATGTGGTTAATTAGTATTAGTACATGGAGGCTTTTACATTCCTTTATTCTTATGCTTGACCTTAGCTAATTAGAGACTGTTTAATTTCCAGTAAAAAATGTTACACTAGGCATGGATCAAGGAATTTAAGATAAACATTGACAGTCCTATACTTATAGGATGTTGATCAAAGAATTTAAGAAAATCATCGACAGTCCTTCTCAACTTATATAAAGTTGCAGAGTGATATGAGACTTTGAGGCTTATAAATTAAGGACTTTTCTAAATAGTACAATATAAATAGTAACAAAAACAAAAATATATTTAATTGTTATAAAAAAAATAAAAAATAAAAAAACAACTAAAATTGTTTGAACATAAATTCGATCGCTCAAATGTAAACCTCAGTCACGGGAAGGACTTTTCATCAATTACCTTCTTCTTTTTGTTATTTAATTTTATTGTTGTGTCTCATTGATGTAATAGATGAAAGGTGCAACTATCAACGCAGTGGAAGCCTAACGTAACTAAACCTCATCCTGTGATGGTAGCCTAATTAACATACCTTTCTTATATATATATACATATATATATATATATATATATATATAAGTAATTATAAAAGCATTATAGTCTCCACTGACAAAATTTGCATACAACCCAGCACAAAGAACAAAAAGCAAAAACGTACGTTTACCAAATTGTGGGTTAAAGTTCTAGACAATTTGACATTGAAGGCAGAATCCAGGAGTAGTACTCACAATCACTTTCAAGATGTAAGGCAAACCTTTGATCCACCTGCACACTTGAAAAGCTTTGGTCCTCCAAGTTGAATTCTTCAATTTTATAAACCTCACTGCAAGATTCTACACCCGAACAGTATAAATAATAGATTGAATTCGGTCTACACCCAGCATAATTCAATGCTAAAACTGATATAGATTGGTTATCATCTAAAAATACCGAATGGCCATCTAGGTTCATGAGTGGAATGCAATCAAGCTTCCCCTTCGAGTCCACGATTTTAAATATATTATATGTCATAGATTTTTTCTTTTCGTTGTACGATCTATAAACCATTAGAAGATCACCTTTTGTAGATTCAACGATAAACGATCTTGATGAATACCTTTCAATATCTGAGACTGGAGGATCAACTTCTTCAATGACCTCGATGATCGGAGAAGAGTACTCGTCAATGGAATCAACAACATTTAGAGACAAAATTCTACCTCTTGAGCCACAAAGTATACGATCTTTGTAAAACTTAAAGCTATTATAAGATCTACCAATCATGAAACTTTGAATATGTCCAAAATTTGTCACCAAATTTCAGATGGGCTACTACTTCTCCGGTTAATGAAAAAGAAAAATTGGCAAGTACCTCGAACGAACCGTGAGAAGGGTCTCTTGACAATATAACTTTGTCAATGTGCTTATTAGATGATGTGGTACTTGTGCTGTTCTCCATAGGAGGAAGATGAATGACCGCGCCCGAGAATGGGTTTAAAACAACTAATCGAAAACTCTTATTCTTATAAAGAAAAATCAACCAACCATGAGAAGAACCATAGCACTTACTGTGCTTGTATTTGTTAGGGATGCGTAAACAGAAGTTGCTGATTCGATGGTCGATGAAGCTGTATAAACTTTGTTGTCTCTCATCTTTCTCCGAATTCCAAAAGCTTATCATTAGATAAGGAAGCTGGTGGTTGGTTAGCTGCATGTGCTTTTCTTTGTGACTCATAGCGAAGGACTTCCAAGACTTGCAGACGCTACTGAACCGAATACAATCAGAAAGAGTACAAACAGACTTGTCGAAGATTGAAGCTAAGAGATCATTAGGAAGACTTGCCCACTTTTCTTGTTCGATCTTTTCTTCTTCGATAATAATCCATAATCTCCTTCTTGCTCTCATAGTTGCTCTCCTTTTGTAAGCACAATGGGCACACATGGCAGGTCGGGCAGTTGTACCTTTTTCCAATTGCAGAGAAACTTGATTGTTTTCTGTAGACAAGGTACGGGAAAAAAAATACAGTTTATATATTTTTGTATACAGACGATTTCTATTAGGGTTTGGAGAAAGAATGCTAGTTTTACAATGACAGCACGCACGCAGCACGTGACAATTCTGTTTTATTTAATTTTATTTTTCTTTTAAGATGAGTCGGTCAGAATTGTTTTTATTTTTTATTTTTCCTTTGATTCAAACATACCCCAAGTCCAAGTTAGTATCTGTGAGCCTATAAGCTTTTGGGTTCTGGCTTTTTGTTGGACCCCGTAAGCTCAGAGTTTGGGCAGCTATTATGAATGACAAATGGGTTCAAAGCATCACTATTCTTTTTTTTTAATTTTTTTTTGCCCTTTTTGCATACTTAACACATAAAACATGTTCTTCTATTTTCTTTAACAACTCTGCTGGCCTACACAACTTACAAGCACTAAAACAATGAGTCTCATAGGCACTTTTCTATATTATTTCATTCCAATTTTAAGTGGCACACACCTGTCGAGAGAGAGATCTTAACCTTTTTTCTTTTTCATTTTTTTGAAAGAGAGATCCAACCTCCTTCCTCTTTGATCCAATCTCATTTTGGTTTGTTCTAGCCTTATTTTGTTTTGGTCTAACTTCATTCCAGTTTGGTTCAACCTAGTTCCCACTTAGTCCGACTTCATTATTGATTGGTCCAATATCATTTTTGCTTAGTTTGACCTCATTCCAACTTGATCTGACCTCGTTCTATTTGGTCCGACCTCGTTTCGACTTGGCCCGATCTTGTTTTAGCTTGGTCCAACCTCATTTTGATTTGGTCCGACCTCATTCTGGCTTGGTCTGACCTCATTTCTCCTTGATCTGACTTCTTTTCGACTTGATCCGACTTTGTTCATGTTTGGTTCAACCTCATTCCGGCTTATTCGACGTGGTTCGACCTCGTTCGTTGGTCCGACCTCATTTCGGTTTGGTCCGACCTCTTTCCAGTTTGGTTTGACCTCGTCCCTCGTTGGACCAAACTCCTTTCTCCTTGATTCAATCTCCTTCTAACCTCATTTCGGTTTTGATACAACCTCGTTCTGGCTTGGTACGACTTCATTCCTCCTATGTCTGACCTCTTTGCTACTTGGTCCGACCTCCTTCCAACTAGATCTAACCTCGTTCCTCCTTACCTAGACCTTGTTCCCGATTAGTCTGACCTCGACCCCGCTTGGTCTGACCTCGTTCCTTCTTGATCTAACCTCGTTTTGGTGTGGTCTGACCTTATTTGAGTTTGGTCCAATCTCGTTCCGACTTTATTCAACCTCTTTTCAACTTGGTTCACTCTCATTCCTCTATATATTACGATAATATCACTATATTACTAGGAAAAGAAAAAAAGAAAAACCATATTCACCAAATTATTTCTCAATTTTGATTATATTATGCAAATTAATTGCCTTTTGTTTAAAAAAAAAACTATATTTATCACAACCATGCACCACTTTATTAGATTGCATATATATATATATATATATATATACGTGAAAATGTATATATTAACTTTATTTTTCTTGTTGTTTAATCATTATAAAACCAACAATATGAAGAAGTACTTCAACATTAAATTTCTCAAAAACTAAGGAAGTTGCAGCACCAGACTTGAAGTTTACGTGTTCTTCGCATCCTTTTTCTGTGGAAACCACAAAATTCCAAGTGTATTCTTCTATTGGTGCTTTGCAAATATGTATTTAGGACTCTTAGAACGTATAAAGTATTAAATATCCTAGACATAGATGGGATCTAGGCTTATGATCGAAAATTGTAACACTCACACTTAAAATTACAAAGAAACAAAAGAAGTATGGTAAAAGAAATTCACTAGCATTTAAATATAATCAATGTAGAAATCAGAAACTTCATGTTGAATTAATTGCATTACTAACACAAAAAAAAAGGAAATTTTAAAAATGAGGTTTTTTTTTTTTTTCTCCAAATAAATAAGAATGCTTTATAGGCTTACATCAACTGAAAAAGAGAACCAATCAAATTTCCCACATCTAGATGAGCCCAACAAAGCTTTCAGAGCCTCTGTCGTACTCTCTGGAGCTATCTGTGGAATAATTGTTAATTGCATTGACCATACTACACAATATAAACTCAATTTCTGACAACCATATTGGAAAATGATTAGTCCACAAAGATTTCTTGGCCACACTAAAATGACAACATCTTGGACCTACCAACACATCTACAGGAATAAACATATTTATCATGAGTTAGTGAAAAGCAAAGTGTCCCAGCAGTGCGAGTGTTAGAGGGTTAGATGGCAGTAATTGCATTTCTTCTATGACCGCCCTCGTTATAAAAGGGCATACAAGCCTTCAAAAGTCACGTAGAAGTTTTCAGTTCTTTTCTGCATGAGAATTAAACAGATAAGAATTTTTTCTCTGTATTTTTTCCTTGCATAATTTGGAGTTATGGTACGAAAAAGATACACTCTTAAGACCTATCATCACCAGCTTTCTCATCAAACTATGAAAATGAGGCATCATGCAGTTTAAAGTAAAAACAATAACACAGACCAATATTGCTAACTTTTCTTCAATTATTAGTCAAACAATCCAAAGAACATCCTAGTAAAAATAACATGGAAAAACTACAACAATTCAAAGACGAATCCCATATTAATTCTGATATAATTTAAACTAAAAGGAAAACAAAGAATTCGATCTAATGCCTTAAAAATGTAATTAATACACATTTTTTTCACAACTTTATTGGTGGTACAATCCAAGAAGCCGACGTCAAATATGGCTCATCAATTTCATCCTCCCTCATACTTCGATCCTCAAAGTTGAATTCTTCACATATATAATCGGAAGGTTGCCTTTGACATATTAAGTAGATTGAATTTGGCCTACACAATCCAGGATAATCTGATGCTAACACCGATACAGGATGATTAATCCCCCAAAATATAGAATCTCCACTCAAATTTGCAATAGGAATACGTTCATGCTGTCCATTTGAGTATAAAAGTTTGTACAACTTATACCTCTCATGAATATCAAAGTCATGGTACCAAAGCACCATTAGAAGGTCACCGTTAGTGGCTTCCACAAGAAAGCAACCTGAAGAGTCCCTGACATGCTCTAAGTCCGGTAAAATTTTCTCCCCCTTAGGAACAAGGCTATGGTCAATATTCACATCCAGAGACAACACTCCACCGCGATTGGAGGCTCCAAGTATGTGATCTTTGTAGAATACAAGGCTAGCAAAATAATCAGACCTGCCTAATCCTGAACATGTCCAATTTTTAGAATCAAATTTCATATGCGCTGCGTAGCAGGAGTATGAAGTAATAAGAACATCAAAAGATCCAAAACAAGGGTCTCTTGACAATACAACACTTTTAACTTTGTCTGGTCTAGTGTGTCCAGGGCGAAAGCAACAGAGACGAGGAAGATCAATGGGGGTGCCAAAATCATCAATATGCTTTGGCATAATTCTTACATCAAAAAATTCATAACATGCTTGACGTATATAAATCAAACAACCACGACAACGACCATACCAAAAAAACCTATGTAATTGGATGTCTTGGATTCCGGATTTGGTCATGAAATTGAAAACGTACGGACTTACACTTGTGCAGCCTTCAATCCGAGACGATATCAATAGTAGCAGAGGATATTGGTGGTTGGTTAGCCTCTCGCGTTTTTGTTTGTGCTTTAAAGCGACTGAGTTCCATGATTTGCACACTGCACTAAATCTAATATAATCAGAAATATAGACCAACCTGGGTATGATTGAATCTAGTAGATCCTCAGGAAGACCTGGCCAATTTGATGCTGATGCTAACCTTCTTTTCTCCATTGATTTGCAGAAGTCTGTGGGATGAAATCTGAAGACACCTATTTGTATTCATCTTTGTAGTTAGGGCTTATATTTAGTGTGTATACTCCTACAGATCACGTGCTATGACGGACCATGTGCCACTCCATTTTACGTATAAAAACACAATATAAAGAACTTATTTTTGCAATAAATTGGTCATGAATATATTTAATGTATATCATGAGCATAAATTAATAAATAAAAAAAATATTTTATGTAAAAATGGTTGACATATTTATTCATTATATATTATTATTTTTTTACATTTGCATATAAATATATATGAGGTAAAATCTTAACAGTTTTGACTTCACGTCTGTAATATTCATTCAGAAAAAAAAAATAGAAGAAGTTGCAACATGATTGAACACAATGGTGGTGTTATGGTGGTGGTGGAGCATGTAATTAATGATGAACATAATTCCCCTCTCTGGTTTACGTTATACTCTGGGTTTAGGTGATTGAAGGCAGAGATCGACTATTTGGGAGGGGTTTGATTTCTACACAAACAACATCCAATGAGATGATCATCATCAGTGGTGAAAATATCATCATCCTAAATTAAAAGTATATATAATAGTATGCATATGATTGCTTTTTAACCATATACATTTGTGAATTTTAATAAATTTAAATAATTTTATTTGTTACACTTATTTTTATTTTTCTTTTTTCCATATTAAAGAGTGATCAGAGCAGGAGAGCTGTAGTAGGAGATTTATGCACCGAATGTACAAAGAAAAAGAAAAAAAAGTGGTAGAAGAAATAATAAACAAGAAAAGTCCAATACATTACCCAAGATTGCTTTTGGCTTTCATGATTCCCGTTCAATAACAATAATAAAAATAAAAAAAAAAAAAAAAAAAGAAGAAGAGAGAAGAAGAAGAGAAAATCGTATATTGTAAAATTAATAAAACTAAATAAAATTCCACCATTATCATTGATTGTTTCATGGTACATGCAGCCCTCCCTTTAGTTTTTTTTAATAAAAAACGACCTTAGTGGATCAGTCCAGATTCTATTTGGAGTCTATTCTATTAGGAGATAAGGTATTACTGTTACACCAGTTTTATAATTTTGTATGAATTTAAAGCAGTAAATTTACTATATATGATGTGTAAAAAGACCAAATATATTTGAGATTTATCAAGATTCAAATTATAATTTTTATAAATAAGGATAAGGGTTCAATCGACTCTCTCACCGTTACCCTGTATGCTCCTCCCTTTAGTATCTATTACTGAAAAGCTGCTCCATTTACCCTTTTTTTTATATAAATTTTAATGTGTAATACTTTAAAAGAAAACTGAAGAATTAAAAATAACGTGATACATATAAAATATTAAAAAAAAAAATTACATTACCCATTTAGCGAGAAAATACAATTCCAGAGAGAGAAACTGTGTAGGGATGGGACAACAATGGCGGTGACGGCTCAACTTGTTCGTTACTCGTCTCTTCCATACAATGGCCGAATCTCCAACCCTCCTTCTTCAATCTCATTTCAGTTATCTTCCTCCTCCGATCCTCTATCCCACAACCGCTCTGATCACGTCCTCTTACCCAAGTCTCTTATCAAATCCACCATTCTCAAGAAACTCCGACTCGCATCCACCGGATACAATAACGGCAACGGCGGAGGCTACGGCGGCGGCGGGAACGGTAACAGTGAAGGCTGGTGCAATAGCGGGTACAATGACGATGATGACGACGGCGAGGAACTTTTAAAGGCTCTGGGTCGGTTCCTGAGCGGGTGGTTTTTCAGGTGGGTCATCTCCGGCAATCCACGGTTTCCGTTTGATATCCTGATGAAGGAATTGTTTGGTGCGCCGGTGTATTTCGTGATGAGAGAATTGTACATCAGGCTCCGCCGGAAGCTGGAAGTGATTTTCTCCGGCATGGACAAACCCGAAGCCGATTTCGATCGAATTTTGTATCAACTCTTTATAATTCTGATGCCACCGGTGCTATTCAGCTTTGGAATTGCATTCGGACTTGGCTGTTTACTGTTCATCATGTCTTTTTCATCTGCTTTAACAACATTTTGGCTATTCACGGGTTGGGAAATCTTAGTTTCGTGTTGTTTTTCCATGCATGCATAATTAATTTATTAAACGTCCTATTTGAACTGTGATTCTGTGTTGTGTTTTATTTATTTATATATTAAAGTTTTTTTTTTATTTATTGTTGTTTTGGGTTGAATAATTTTTCAGTTTTTGAGATTTCAGGTTTTAGTAGTTCTCGAAGAATAAGAAACAAACCAAGGTGGACCTGATGGTAGATGAGGGATGGGAATGGCTCAATCGATCCGTCGACTTCACTTTTCTTAGTACGCAAGTAAGCTACTAGGCGTAGATTGTATCGAGCAATTGATCAATACCCCCAAGCTAACAACCGTTTGTAAAGACCATTGAAATTCTAGTTCTTTATATACTTAACGAAAATTAAGAAAGCAATGCATTACTATAACCATATATATATATATATATATATGTAAATATATGATAAATAACTTATTCCACAATGTATAAACTAAAACAATTTAAAATACAAAATTGTTCTTTCAAAGAACTTTGTTATTTAAAACCAAAGAAAAATTGTCCTCATTTTAAACTATGTAAAGATATATAGTCATATTCATATGTCCAAGTAAAAAATGACTAAAACTAACCAAGCTTCTTACAACTCCATTGATGGCACAATCAAGATTAAGGAAATTGGACAGATGAAAAAGGGTTTGAGGAAATTTATGTCGGTCGAATTTCGGGGTGAGCACCAACGATGATCTTTTAATTGTGCATAGATTTGTCGACTACATGGTTGGTTATAGAGAAATTTGTAGTGTGTTATATACAAAATGATGATTGACTCAAATAGTAGAGGACTTAAACGTATTCAAATAGCGGACTTGGGTGGAGATTGTTTGGCTTTGGGAAAGAATAATCAGAATATGTCAGTTTTAGCACCAATGTATCCTGGATATTCTAATCCAAATTTAGTCTATGTGAGACTATTGGCCATGCAATCTATGTATATTAAACTTGAAAGATGGAAGTTTTGATGTAAAGGGTGTCAAGTACCTCCCTTGAAGAGAGAAAGCATGCGACCTTTGTAGAATGTAACATTAACAAAATACCGATACGACATCGTTCCCGAATAGGTCCAAAGTTCATCACCATATTTGAGATGGGCTACCATATCAAAATAAGAAGTTGCAAGTACGTACCTTTAAAGATCCCAAAGAAGGGTTTCTTGACAATATAACCTGTCCAACGGCTATAAAGTCTCCATCCAAGAATGGCGGAAGACGAAGATAAAACTACTAATGTCAATTCTTTATCCATGAAAAATAACCAAACATGAGAAGAACCACAGCACCTTGCATGTTTGCATTCGTCGGGAATATGTAGCTCGAAGTTGCGGATTTCAGCGCTGGCGTGGAATTGTTTAAGCTTGGCTTTTCTTTGCCGTTGTCATCAATAGAGCTACTTAGTATACAAGGAAGTCAATGGTTGCATAGCCACTTTTCTTTGTGATTTAAAGCCATGGAATTCCATGATTTGTAGACGGAGCTAAAGTTAAAAAATGAGAGAGGAAAAATTTTTCAAAGACTGAAACTAACAGATCATCATGAAGACTTGCCCACTTAGTATCGGCCATTGCAGAAAAGTATACTTCGGCTCTTATATGTACTAATTATTATATATTACAGAAAAGAAAACCCTACTTTAAAAAACTTATAAGTAGATAAAATAAGCACCTGGGGATGTGGCCTAAAGATAAGAAAGCCGATCAAACCCTTACATTCGCTTGTGAGAGTTGTGGTTCGAATCTTGACAAGCCCCCCGTTAAAGCCCTAAGTGTACTCAGCCCTGTTAAACTCCGGACCTGTTAAGGCCCTAGGTGTACTCAGCCCTGCTAAACTCCGGATGAAGGGGAAACTGTTAGAGGGGTACCTAGCCCTGCTAAACTTTGAGTCTGTTAAGGCCCTAGGTGTACTCAGCCCTCTACTAAACTCCGGCTGGAAGGGGAACTATTAGAGGAGTAGGCTAGTTGCTCTAGACTCTTACAGGGTTACAAAGATAGAGCAGTGATAAAGTTCTATCTTCTAAACTAATAATTCTCACATTGACATTTTTTTTATTCATAAAAAAATGGATAAAATAAATAAATAAAAATTAAGTAAATAAAAATCATTCAAACTTAGTAGTTTTTATTGTTTAATCCATTTTTTTAAAAAATAATTATTTTATTTTCAAATTACGATAACACTCTTAATTGATGAATTATTTTTTAGCCTCTTTTTTTTTATAATTCATTAAAACCTTTTTTCAACTATATATTTAAAATTTTTAAATAGAGTTATAGAAAAAATAAAAAATAAATAAATTAACATAAAATAAATTTATGATACACTTTGATGGATATTAAAAAGTTCATAAAAAATAAAATTTCTAATAAAATTTTTAAAAAAATCAATGACAAAATCGCCGGAGATGAATTCCTCTTGGTCGGCGACAAATTCCTAGGGACGAATAATTTCATGAACGTGAAAAAAAAAATAGGAATATGAAGAATATCAAAAAACCCACAAAAAAGGATCCAGAAGAAAGAAAGCGACGGAGAAAATAATTACTACGAAGAAAAACAATATAAAAAAATTTATAAATATTTAAAATATATTTAATTTTCTATTTAAAAATTAGTCAAAATAATAATTATAATTCACCCTGGTTAAAAACATTCAAATGCCCCAAAATTATATGGTCTCAAAAAACCTTATTTAACCCATTTATTAAAAAATAAAAAACTAATTTAAATCAAGCCCAAAATTGAGATTCAGTCCAAATAAAAGTCCAACAAGTTCAGAACAAAGAATACAAGCCCATTTTTTCTTTCAAAAAAGGATTTTTCCATATCATATCATATTTAAGACACAATTAAATTTTTTTAACCAATTTTTTTTATAATTATTATTTTAGTTAATTTTTAAATGAAAAATCAAATATACTCTTGATAAATTTCATCGCTAATTCATCATTGACAAGTGAATTTGTCACTAAATTCGTCCTTGATAAAGTGGTTCGTCGCTAATGACGAAGTTCTTCATCAAGTGGTTCATCGTCGCTAATGACAAAGTGCTTCGTCGCTAATGACGAAGTGATCTTTAGTGATGAATTTCATCAATAATAAAGTAACTTTTAGCGACGAAATAAATTTTAATGACGAAATTATCATTAATTTTTTAAAAAAACTGTTATAAATTTTAATTTTTATACTCTTTAATATATATTAATACTTATTATAATTTTTTTTATCTCAATCTATATTTTTTTATATAACTATTTAAAATTTTTAAATATATAACTAAAAAATATTTTGATAAATTATAAAAAAAAAAAGCTAAAAAAATAATTCGGTGTCATTGTAATTTTAATTTTAAAATAAAATAATTATTTTAAAAAACTAACTAAAAAAATTTAAATGACTGGATATGACCTCAGAATACTTCAAAAAAAAAAAAAAACTGTCTGCCAGCTTTTCATTTTGCTTTTTTTTTTTTGTTTTTGCTTTTGCCCCAGGAGAACGACATGTCGTTTTACCTAGAGGGTAGCCAAACGCCTGGTCGTGTGGCTGGTTTTGAGCAGCGACGCCGGCTGACTTCACGCGCGCGGCGATTGGCGGGGACTCCGGTGGTTTTGCGCTGTCGGATCACTTGGGTTTTGTAGCCTTTGCGTTTCTGATTCGATTGGTACCAGCCTGGGCGGTTGACTCGCGGCGGATCAAGGTGGACCAACGTGAGCGGCGGCGGCCGACTTCGTACCCTCCGTTCATGGCATTTTCTATGCAGATTCGCAGCAAGAAGATGGGAGTTTTGAAGAGCGGCGTGTTCTGATTCAAGTAGTGCCGGCGGTTTAGATTACGTGCGGCGAAGCACGGTGGTAAGGCATGGCGTCGGTCAATTTTCGGATGCCAATAACGGAGTTTTCCGGCGGTGTTTTGGAGCAGGATTGATGGGTTTTGTAGATCCACTCATCCTGAGTCGATTGGTATCGGTGGTGCATCAGAACACGCCGGAAAACATGGCGGCGGGCCGGATCTTAAATGCTTCATTCAGTGTGTTTCCGGCGTCGAATCATTGCGGGAGTTCGGGCGTTTGACAGATCGGCTCGATCTGAGTTGAATGTGACTGGCCGGAAATCGGGCCGGATCTTGTGTCCATCTCATCTTCACATTTGGCAAATCAAAACAAAATTCCGATTTTATCCCTGCCTCTCCCGAGTGCAACATAAGTGTCGTGTCAAAAAATCATTGGGCAGCTGGTATGGAAGCCGACTGAAGAAGGCCGCAAGCAGCAAAACAAAAACACACCACTAACAAATTGACACGTCATACCCTCTATACAACTGTCATTTGTTAATAGCCACGTGGACAATTTAATTCGCGTCCACTATCTACTGAGCGGCTGAAGCAACGTTGCTAAGCGTTGGTACTTTTTTCCGTCTTCTTCACCAGGCTTTTCAGTTTCCCTGTCTTTATATCAGTGATGTCAGCGTAGGTCGGTGAGACAGGACAGTTTTTCTTTTCTTTCCTTTTCTTTTCCTTCGCGTCTCGCGCGTTCCCCTTCCTCAACTCTCCTTTATATCTTTTTTCTTTTTATTATTATTATTATTATTATTATTATTATTTTGTTTGTTAGCTTTGCTTTGCTTCGCTTTGAAAGGACCTACTGCAACGGGACAAACGTCTTTTTAGTTTTTTCTTAATTTGTTAATATATAAAAATAAATAAATAAATAACACGTATTGTTTGGCTTTTAAATACTTTGGGTGAGGCAAATAAGTATTTACCAGTTAAATTGTCAAGAATCTCAGCCAAATGATAGAGGCATACCCTTGGTAATTTGATTGAGGGAGGCTTTGTTGATGTACTCTTCGTCCAAATTATCAAGGCCTATAAATATTTTTAGATTAAACTGATAAGGGCCTCAGTTAAACGGCTGAGGGATATCTTATTCAGTAGTTTGGTTGAGGGGTAAATCAATAAGATTTAATCGATAATATTTGTAAGCTCTTATCCAGAGTATTTTAAAAGTCAAACGGCATGTATTATTTTTTTTATTTTATCGCGTTTTATAATGTACTCGACGTTATATGCTATAAATCTCATATGGGAATGTGACGGAGCTTAAGTTTAAATATTAACTTTATAAGTAAAAATGTATAAATTAACTTTATTTTTCTTCTTGTTTAATCATTATAAAACCAATAATATGAAGAAGTACTTCAACATTAAATTTCTCAAAGATAAGGAAGTTGCACCACCAGACTTGAAGTTTATGAGTTTTTCGCATCTTTTTCTTGGAAATCACAAAATTCCAAGGGTACTGCTTTGCAAATATGTATTTAGGACTCTTGGAACGTATAGAGTATTAAAAGTCCTAGACATAGATGGGATTTAGGCTTATGATCGAAAGTTAAAACACTCACACTTTAAAATTACAAAGAAAAAAAAATATGGTAAAAATTTCACTTGCATTTAAATATAATTAATATAGAAATCAGAAACTTTATGTTGATTTTTTTTTGTGTTGGTAACAAAACTTTATGTTGAATTAATTTCACTACTAGCACAAAAAAGGAAATAAAAGAAATGAGTTTTTTTTTTTTTCCAAATAAATAGGAATGCTTTAGTTGTATTTCGTTGGTTCACCGAATCGTTTCTAATAGGCTTACGTCAAACTGAATAAAAGAGCCAATCAAATTCCCCACATCTAGATGAGCCCAACAAATCTTTCAGAGTGCTTATCATCCTCTCTGGAGCTATCTGTGGAATAATTTTTAATTGCATTGACCATACAACACCATGTAAACTCACTTTTTGTAATCAATCAACAAATATTTGTGGGGCATATTAAAATGGCAACATCCATAACCTATCAACATATAAGGAATAATGCACTTGACCGTGTGGAGCAGCCGAAAAGAAGTGGATATTCACGCTCGTTTATAAAAATTAAGCTTCGAGTGCTAAAATATTAGATGGAGGTAGAATTATTAGGGGATTGGTCTATTATCTTTAAACTCCCATCAGATTACAAAGTTGAATAGTAATATGCCCTATCTCCTAAATGATTTTAACATTGAAATTTTTTTTTATTTAAAAATAAATCTAAGAAATAATGCCCTTGAGGGTGTGATGCAACAAAAAAGAAGCGGACCAAATTTTCATATTTACTTATGAAAATTAAAATTCGAGTCTTAGGGATAAGTCTATTACTTTTGGACTATCAAATAAACCACATCTCCTAATAGATTTCTAAATTGATGATTTTTTTATATTTTTCTGATTTTTTTATCGTTAAAATCAATTATAACTACATCAAATATAAATTTATAATTTTTTTTCCCAATCTTCTAATTCAATTCTTACTTGTTCGTGTTCAGGAAGTAAAAATTTGATTTTTGTGTAAATTCATTGATTAAGTTTAAGAAATAATTAATTTTTTTTTTTAATGATTTGCTATCAAATGGATTTTTTTTTTCTTCTCAAATTCTAGGTAATGAATAATAAAAAAGATACCTTGAATCTTATTTATACAAACGCTCTCTTAGAAATTTTTTAGGGAAGTTTGGATTGAAGGTGAAAAGGAAATTTGACTCACCCACAGTAGGGTACATTCAAAAAAGGATCATATATTTTAAGTAAGTACTCTTTTTTTTTGTATTATCGTTACAAACTGAAGATTCCCACAAGGGTCGCCTTTTTTATTCATCAAAGCCAAGAATAGTGATTTTTATCTAGAGTTTGTAGGACACACAAAGGGACGCCTCTTTTATTCATCAAAGAAAAACTTCTATGGAAAAGTGATACGCGAGCAGTGCAAGTGTATTTCCTTATCCATAAAAATAAAAAAAAAAATAAAAATAAAAATTGAGGAATGCTTTTCAAGATGCTTACATCAACTGAAAAAGAGAGCCAATCAAAAATTGAGGTTTTTTCACATACTTAGTATGCTCAAAGCAATCTAAGGTAACATCTAAGGAAAAGTGACGCGGCAATGCAAGGATTATGCTTATCTAAAAGGAAAGACAATCAAATTTCCCCATTCTAGATAAAAGGGCATACATAAAGTCACTTCTTTACACACATAACGCGGCAGTGCCAAGTGTAGAGGGGCAGAAGCAGCTTCAAGGAAATTGCATTACCTCTATGACCTTATAAAAGGGCATACAAGCCTTCAGAATTTTCGCATTCCCTCATCATCCTCTTATCTCATTGATGTTTTCACTTCTTTCCTGCTTGAGAATCAAGCAGATAGCTTGTTTCATTTAACAAAATTTTTTCTGTCTGTGTCTGCCAATTTTTATACAGCAATATTGTCAAAATCTTTTTGTTCAAATCTTTTCTGCTCCATCTGTGTTTCTTCTCTATTGCCTTTTTCTGGTTCTGAAACAATGTGTCCCTGGATTTTTCTTGAAAACTCAGCGAGTACTGAATCATCATCACCTGAAGTGCCAAACACACTCGGCCTACCGAGAAAAAAATGGCGCTCTGGTTTTGTTTCCTTATATTGTTCTGGAGCCCTATTGTCGATTTCCCAACCACCATCTTCTTCTTACATTACTCTCATCAATTCCAAACAAGAAAAGAACGAGGAGTTCCAAATCAATCAGCCAAGTCTCACTGAGCTTGTCAAGGAGAAAAATCTTGCTCAGCTTGAAGAATTGGGAGGGGTTAATGGTATAGCTTCTTCTCTCAAAAGTTGTGCAGATCGTGGGATTTCCATTGATGATGAAGAAGCAGTTGCTCAAAGACGAGAAGCTTTTGGTTCAAACACGTATAGAAAACCCAAAACAAAAGGGTTTTTTAATTATGTGTGGGAAGCTTTCCTAGACGTTGAGATTATCATCCTCATATTATGTGCAGTACTTTATTTTGTTTTCGAAATGGGCGTTGGTCGAGCCAAAGAAGGTTGGATTGATGGGTCAAGCGACGTTGTTTCCATTTTTCTTCTCATTGCCGTATCTGCAACAGCCAACTACAGACAAAACAGACAGTTGGAGGAGTTATGGAAAGTCAACAACAATATCCAGATTGCTGCTTTGAGAGGTGGTCGTAGGCAACAGGTTTCAATATTCGCAATCTTAGTCGGAGATGTGATGTGCTTGAATATTGGAGATCAGATTCCAGCAGATGGTTTGCTTATACAAGGCCATTCTCTGAAAGTAGATGAGTCAAGCATTACAGGAGAGAGTGACCACGTGGAAGTTAACCATGGCCAAAACCCCTTCTTGTTTTCTGGGACCAATGTAGTTGACGGCTATGGCCGAATGATCGTTACTTCGGTTGGGATGAACACGACTTGGGGAAAGATGATGAGTCAATTAAGTCATCCTTCAAGTGATCAGCAAATACCATTTCACGCTCGGCTCAAGAAGTACACCTCAGCAATTAATAAGGTTAGTTGGACGGTAGCTGGCATAGCTCTTATTGTTTTGGTCATCAAATACATCACTGAGAACACCAAAGATGAGAATGGAAATCATGAATTCAATGTCAACAAGACCAAGTTCATTGACATTTTGTATTCTGCATTGGACATTATAGCAGCTGCTTCCTCCGTGTTTACAAATCCAGAACGCTTGCCATTGTCTGTGACACTTACTCTCCCTTATTCAGTGAAGCGAATGATGGCTGATAAAGCATTAGTGAGGAAGCTCTCTGCTTGTGAGACAATGGGCTCTGTAACCACCATTTGCACAAATAAAGTAGGCACTCTCACCATGAACGAGATGAAGGTGACGAAGTTCTGGCTCGGCAAACAATCTGTAAAAGAAGAAGGATCTTCTTACTCTTCAGTTCCTCCGAACGTCAATGAACTGTTCAAAGAAGGTATTGCTTTGAATACAACTGGAAGTGTACAAAAATTTGGTATGGGATATGAAATCTCTGGCAGTCCAACAGAGAAAGCAATCCTTTCCTGGGGTGATGAGGACTTTAATATGGATATGGAGGAAGAGACGAGAAGATGTAACATTCTTCAAGCTGAGGCATTCAATTCACAGAGTAAACGAAGTGGAGTTTTGATTAAGAGGAAGGTTAATGGCACAGTGCAGGTTCATTGGAAAGGAGATGCAAAGATTATTCTAGCGATGTGCTCAAGTTACTACGATACTTCTGGATTCATCAATGATCTGGACGATAGCCAAAAGTTGGAATTCCAGCACATCATTCAAGGTATGGCAGCGAGCAGCCTCCGATGCATCGGTTTCGCAGTCGCGCACAACCTAGTTTTGGGACAAGATGTTGAAGATTCCAATGAGCATAAAGCACTGAAAGAAGATGGTCTGGTCCTATTAGGACTTGTGGGTATCAAGAATCCATGTGGTCCAGGTGTGAAAAAAGCAGTGGAAGATTGCCAGTACGCCGGAGTTAGAATCAAGATGATCACCGGCGACAATGTTTTCACTGCAAAAGCCATAGCCACAGAGTGTGGGATACTCCGTTCGGACAACGACGACATGAATGGAGAAGGAGCAGTCATAGAAGGTATGAAATTCAGAAGCTACTCACCAGAAGAAAGAATGGAAAAAGTTGACAAAATATGCGTCATGGCAAGTTCATCTCCATCTGATAAACTCCTAATGGTTGAATGCCTGAAACAAAAAGGTCAAGTTGTCGCTGTCATAGGAGACGGCACCAACGACGTGCAGGCACTGAAAGAAGCCGATATAGGACTCTCCATGGGAATTCAATGTTCTCAAGTTGCAAAGGAAAGCTCAGATATTGTCATCTTGGATGACAATTTCACTTCAGTAGCCAAAGTTCTCAAATGGGGTAGATGCATCTACAGCAACAAACAAAAATTCATTCATTTTCAGCTCACCTTCACTGTCGCCGCTCTAGTAATCAACTTTGCTGCAACAGTTTCCACCGGCAAAGTTCCATTGACGGCGGGCGAGCTTTTGTGGTTGAAGTCGATCACGAACACATTTGCAGCTCTGGCCCTAGCCACTGACAAGCCCACCAAGGAACTCATGGAAAAGCCTCCGGTAGGTCGGACCGAACCTCTCATCACCAACATAATGTGGAGAAACCTCTTACCACAAGCTCTGTATCAGATTTTGGTTCTCTTGATATTACTGTTCAAGGGAAAATCAATCCTGGGAGTAAATGAGAATGTCAGAGACACTTTGATCTTTAACATTTTCTTGCTCTGCCAAGTTTTCAATGAATTCAACTCGAGGAATCTGGAAAAGAAGAATGTGCTCGAGGGAATTCAGAGGAACAAGTTGTTTATGAGGATCATCGCCGTAACCATTGTTCTTCAGGTGGCGATGGTGGAGTTGCTGAAGAAATTTGCACATACTGAGAGGTTGAATTGGGAGCAATGGGGAATATGTATTGGAATTGCTGCCATGTCTTGGCCCATTGATTGGGTTGTGAAGTGCATTCCTGTTCCAGAGAAGCCAATTTTTTCAGCTATTAATTTAAAGATGAAGAACTACGTACGTTGGATGAAAAAGTTCAAGCCCAATTCCTCGCTAAAAGGACGCCCATGACGTTGCTAAATATTATTACTTTTCAGTTCAAATTCTGTTTTTATTTTTTTTATTATTATTATTTTTTAATGTGTATGTATTATATAATTTGATCAGTTCAACACCTAGTTGTAGGTTTTCTTTAAGTTGTGTAATTTTTTAAAAAAGGTTAAACGTGTAATTTAAAAGTTTATTATTGTTAATTAAATCTCTCAATTAATTATATTTTTATTTTTGTGAAAATTATATATAATTAATTTCACCGAAATCTTCAGGATTGAAATAAATTTATAAGGTTGGTTTCAATATAATTTGACATGAAGTACGAAACCCCTTTTTCTGTCCTACCGAGAAAATTATAAAAACATAGGAGGAAAACCCATTAGGAAACTTCTATAGAAGCTAAAACAGAGAGCAGAGAAAGAGAAAGCCAACCTCTTTGAAAGTGTCATTAAAAGAAAACCGGTGTCCATCCTCATCTACTAGAACGCCGAGAAGAGCCAATGGGAGAGAAGAGGATCCTCATTTCCAGTAGAAGAACTTCTTGTAAAACTTCTCCCTCTAAATTTCAGTCAAGTTCAAGAGGTGTATTTGACGACTTTTCAAACTTAAATGTTAAAATACTAATAATAATAATAATAACCATGTTACTACTGTAAGAAGACTACAAATGTGTGTGTGTATCAGAAGACTAAAGTTAATGTTAATGTTGATTTAAATCATTTTTCATTTGGCATTTCTTTTTTTCTTTTCTTTTTTCCATCTCATTTATACCAAGTTAAGAAGACCAAACTCTAATATGAGGAGGTAACCATTAAATTAACCAAATTCCACAATGCTCAACACTAAAAAACAAAAAAAAAGGAAAAGGATGGTTACCAAACTGGCCCAGGAAGAGCCAAATACACCTCTTGAACTCAACTGAAATTTAAAAAAAAAAAAAAAAATGGTAAAGGAAGCAACAGAAACAGTGGAAGTTTTGAAAATCTTGGAAGAGAAAGCTTTGGAGATAAGAAATGTTTTGTGAGACGACCGTGAGTATTAGAAAATGTTATTGATAAGTAGGTATGTTATGGTCATTTTCCTTTGTGTATTACAGTAACTTTGTTTGAATATTTGACAAAATAAAATTAAAAATTTAAAGAGGGAGACATATCATGCATGATTCATGAGTCATAACCCACTCCATTAACATATCAGACAAAGCCATAGAAAAGAAGGCAGTCGTTCTATCCTACCAAGAAAATTATAGAAACCTTATACCCAAAAAAAAAAAAAAGAAAATTATAGAAACCAATAAACCATGAAAGTAGGAAAACCCTTTGTCTGTCCTACCAAGAAAAATATAGAAACATAGGAGGAAAACCCACAAGGAAACTTCCATAGAAGCTAAAACAGAGAGCAGAGAAAGAGAAAGTCAACCTCTTTGAAAGTGCTAGTAAAAGAAACCGGTGTCCATCCTTATCTACTAGAACGCCGAGAAGAGCCAATGGGAGAGAGGAGGATCCTCATTTGGGTGAGAGAGCAGAGCGTTCAACGGAGGAGGTTTTTGTGTTGGAGAGCAGAGCTGTTGAAGATGAAACCCTCAGCAATAGTACAAAATGATAAGTCAACACAAAATTAGAGTCCACAATAAAAAAAAAGGAAGAAGTTGAAGAAGAAAGAAAATAGTACATATCCTGACCCGATCCTTAAAATATAATTTAATTTTTAATAATAAATATACACACACGCATCAACAGTCATAACATCAATCTCAGCTAAGATGCAACAACTTAATCCTTAATTGAAACTAAGGAAGTGCACATAAATCAATATGATATTAGATTCTAAACACTTGTTGTAAGAGAGAAGAAATTGAACGTCTTGATTGGTGTGAATTTGAGCTGCCATTGAAGGAATATACTAAGGAATCATAAATCAAACTAATGAGGGACCGCTGTCTATTATCTTGGTATATTTATTTGATATGTTTGCAATATTGCATTTGGATCTTTTTGGAATTGTTGAATCATAGTTTCAGATATCGATATTGATGAAAAAATTGAAGGTAAAAAATACATAACTATAGATGGAAATATTAAAAATAATATTGATATTGATGAAATTTTAAAAAAAAATTATGCAAAATTGATAAAATAAATATATATAAAAATTTTAAAAAATTTCAGGATATATTTATTTATTAACCACTCTATCAATTTACTTATAAAAATAAAAAACTCATTGAGCATAAATTATATTTCTCATAATCAAAAGATATATATCACTCGTGTAATAAAAATATTATTATTTTTGTGATGAGTTATTTATTAATTAGAATAATAATATAAGTACATAATTATTTAAATATAACTCAATACCATTAAATTTTTTTATGATTGAAAATGTTTATTATCTTCCACATAGTCTATATATTTATCCGTATAAAGGCTGAAAGCAAAGCATAATATATATATATATATATATATATTGAATAATTTAAAAATAATTTGAAAACAAAATAATTATAATTATAATTTTGAAAATAAAAAAGATGCTCTATAATCTGTACTTGTCTGTATAAAGGCTGAAAGTATAGCATAATATATATATATATATATATTATTAATAACTTAACAATAATATAAATTAATTATTACATAATTTGAAAATAAAAAAAAATTAATAATTATAATTTGGAAAAACAAATATTCTTTTACTTTAGTACTTGTATATAATATGTAACCATATCATAATTATAATTTGAAAAAATAAAATGCTCTACATAATATGTTAAAGGCTAAAAGCATATAAATATAATAATTATAATTTGAGAAAAAAATATTCATGTTGTACTTAATATTTATACATAATATTTGAAAGCATATGATATGATAATTATAAATTAAAAAAGAAAAATGTTCATGTTGCACTTTTATATAAAATCTGAAAGCATATTATTTTATTTTTTTTATAAGTAAAAATATTTTATATTTTATAAAAATTCACAATATTTTTAAAATTTTATAAAAGAAACATTAATGAATATTTTTTTAAAAAAAATTATAAAATTTTTACAAATATGTTGAAAAATTCTATGAAAATTTCTATAAAAATTTTAACCAAATTGTAAAGGAATTAATATAAAAATTTTAATGAAAAAATCAAAAAAATATTTAAAAAATTTAATAAAAATTAAAAATTCTAAAATTTCCACAAAATTTCATGAAAATTTTTTATTTTATAAACCATGGTTGGAACAATGCTGAGTGATTCAATATTTTGAATTTTTTTACCGCCAAGAATTGGAACTTGTATATGATTTCAATTAATTTATACAGTATTTTCTCACTGACAAAGTGGAGATCTAATCCTATGAGTGGAACGTGAGGTTAGAAGCCAGTGAAGCCACACTAACATTGTCACAACTTTTTCTGTTCTCTTTGTCTTGTTGCATTTAGCAATCACAATGCAGTAAATTGGAGCTATAGATTTGTGAATGGTTGGTCAAATGGTCCACCACTATGATAAGGACCTTTTCCAAATCTTACAATTATGTGCATTGTTAATATTTAGGCTCCCATTCTCGGATCATTTTTTTGTAAATTTGGCTAATATGAATTGGTGACTGCAATTTCTTAGCTTAATTTGTCTACGATTTAGATAAGAACTCGTTGATTGAGCCGGTTATTAATGAAGGATAGATTCTGGGTCTCGTCCTCATCATCTAGAATTTGCTTAATTTGTTGTCATGCACTTTCTAATGTGTTGTAATATGTTGCTTGTTTGATATTGTTGTTTTTTCTGTACTGTGTCGGTCCCTTTCTATCCATGCAACCTCTTGTTTTAGTCGCAGGTAAAGGAATAGAGCTATTTATAATTTATAAATATAAACTATGCAAGATTAACAGAACGAAAAAAATTATAAAAGGAAAAAAATCTATACTTTTAGCTTTTCTAGCTACCTGAAACTTTATAATTGTTGTTTGGGGTGAGTGGGAGTGCGGCAGCAGAGTTATTCTAGTTGCATCAATTTGATACAAAAAGATGAATTAAGCATTGAGACCATACCTATGTCTTTTGGGAATGAGAAAAAAAAAAAACAGATAGAGCGGAATTTGATAATGATTCACTCTTTAATTTGATAGAATCTTTTATGCTTTGTGTTTTTGCAGCTTGAGGAGTTCCGTAAGAAAAAAGCAGCTGAGCGTGCCAAGAAGGCTTCGTCAACCCTGCATCTGAATTTAATTTAAACGAGAAACAACCTTTAGAAACTGAAAATGCACGAGTGAGAGAATCAGACAGAGCTGGTACATCTAATGGACCTGGCAGTGCTGTTATTAAGATGTACACCACGCAGGCATAATGCTAAGATAAGGGTTCAAACCCATAACTGTTAACCATAGACTGGAAGATTTCATGTCCTTCTCTAACCATACCAGAACGACTGCAAGCATACAAGACAGAAAAAAAAGTGACTCCAGTTGGGGAAACCCAGAATGTGGCATCACAGTACCTCTGTTTGCATATTTGTTGTTAATTATGATAATTATCCTTTGTGTATCACACTACCTCTGCATATTTGCCAATAAATTGGCACTTTGTTTAAGACAAACTTACATGATGTCAATTTTGGTCTTCCAAAATCCAAACTTTGGTTAATTAACAATGGTTGGAGTTGTATAATCAAAGAAGGTATGCTTAATTAGCTAGTGATCAGCTACTATGATAGGGACCCTGAAGCAGGAAATTTCTAATTTATGCCAACCCTTTCCACAAATTAGGAGAATTGATATATATATATCTCTCTCTCTCTTTATTTTTATTTTTTATGGTTTGAAAATTGCCAAAACAGCAAATTGGGACATTGACAAATCAATATTTTCAAAAATAAAATAAAGAAAACACCGAGAAAACCTTAAAAAAATAAAAATAAATAAAGTATTTAAAAGAATGGAAAAATTTAGTCCATAAAAAATAAAGTGTTTAAAGGAATGGAAATTAAAAACTTTTTTCTGTTATCTCTGTTTGGTTGCATTTAGAATTCACAATGCACTAAATTGGAGCTGTAGATTTGTGAATGGTTGGTCAATGGTCTAACGTTAGTGCCAGTTTGAATAGTCAGAGCAAGTGTGCTTAAAGAGCTAGTGATCAGGTCCTATGATAAAGACCTTGGAGCTGCAAATTTTAAGGAAACTAGTATAGTTTATGCCAATCTTATCCACAAATTCACAGGATAAACACATGATTGCATATATTTCTCTATTTTTTTTATTTCTTTTATTTTTTGTGGTTTGAAAATTGCCAAAGCAGCAAATTGGGATATTGACATATCAATATTTTCAAAGATAGAACCCACCATTATATACACGACCAACTAATTTCTATTTAATTATAAAATATTAAAATAAAAATATTAATAATTTTACTTTACTATAAAGTTGAAGACTTTGAAGAACGAGAGAGAAAAATAAATAGTTGGTGATAAAATACTCCAAACTTTCCAAGCAAATTCATATTGCTATAAATTGAGTTTTACGGTTGTACTGGGCATTGCAAAACCTTGGATAATTTCATATATCAACAATGGAGGAAGTGAAGCTGTTGGGATTTTGGGCAAGCCCATTTAGCCACAGAGTGATTTGTGCTCTGAAACTGAAGGGTGTGAGCTATGAATACATAGAAGAAGACATTTGGAACAAAAGTCCTCAGCTTCTCCAATACAACCCAGTCCATAAGAAAATCCCAGTTCTTGTTCATGGTGGCAAACCCATCTGTGAGTCCCTTATCATCCTTGAATACATTGAAGAAACATGGCCTCAAATTCCTCTGCTTCCAAAAGATCCCCATGAAAGAGCCTTGGCTAGGTTTTGGATTCAATATAGTACGGAAAAGGTGATTTTCAGCTTTGCAAATCTTTTACTTTTAGTAGCTTACAAATTAGAGAGTTGCAAAAACATGTATGATTTTCTGGTTTTTTTTTTCCAATTATTATAAATTAAGTAATGAAAGGAAAAAAGTCAGTTTCTTTATCTATGTTGTAATTAAATTCCTAAGCTAAATATAATATTTTTTACCATTTCAAATCTTATAATTCTGTGCATTGTTATTATTTAGGCTTTCAGTTCATTTTTCACGAGTCCTGAAGGAGAAGATCGAGAAAAGGCAGTGAAAGAAGCATTAGAAGCACTGAAAATTTTGGAAGAGCAAGCACTTGGGGATAAGAAGTTCTTTGGTGGTGAAACCATAAATATGGTAGACATAGCATTTGCAAGGCTGCCTTATTGGTTTGAATGCTCTGAAGAAATTGTGGGTTTGAAATTGCTGGAACCAAACAGTTTACCAAAACTGCATGCTTGGGTTCAGAATCTTAAACAAGTCCCTGTGATCAAAGAAAACCTACCTGATTACCAAAACTTAAAAAACCACATGAAAAATGTATGGCACAAGTTTCAGTCCAACCAACATGGTCATGCACACTAGATAGCTATAGCTATGGCTAGCTTTTTCTGCATTACGTTTGTTTATGGTATACTCAATTTCTCTCGTATTGTCTGCATAATATATGTGTAATAATAATGAATGTACGAGGATATGGGTCAGCAGAAGAAGGGCACTTTCCTATGAGGATATGAAAGAAAATGTTTTTTTACCTTTGGTTTTTTATAATTATTTATTTTGGTGGGGAACGTTCATACAGTGGTAATGTCAAGTTAGGATTACTTATTAGCAATGTTCTTAATAAGCCAGTTACTTTGCAATTATATATCCTTGTTTTTTATAAGCTAATAATGTCGCTTATTAATTCTTGAATATTATATGCTTTCCTAGCAACCTTGGTCATTTAGAGATTCTTCTTCTTTTTTTTCGTTTTAATATAAAACAAATATAAAGAGGGAGACAACAAATATAAGGAGGCAGACAGATCAAAATCGGTCAAATTTAGACTCATCCACAGATTAAGGTCTTCTCCTTCTTTCCTTTTTTTAAAAAAATTGATTCATCTAAAAAAAAGGGTATTTTTTATTTTTATTTTAAAATAAAATAAAGAAAACACACCGAAAAAATTTTAAAAAATAAATAAATAAATAAAATATTTAAAAGGATGGAAAAATTTAGTCCATAAAAAATAAAGTGTTTAAAGGAATGGAAATTAAAAACTTTTTTCTGTTCTCTCTGTTTGGTTGCATTTAGAATTCACAATGCACTAAATTGGAGCTGTAGATTTGTGAATGGTTGGTCAATGGTCTAACGTTAGTGCCAGTTTGAATAGTCAGAGCAAGTGTGCTTAAATAGCTAGTGACCAGGTCCTATGATAAAGACCTTGGAGCTGCAAATTTCAAGGGAACTAATATAGTTTATGCCAATCTTATCCACAAATTCACAGGATAAAACATGATTGACATATATTTCTCTATTTTTTTATTTCTTTTATTTTTATTCTTTGTGGTTTGAAAATTGCCAAAGCAGCAAATTGGGATATTGACATATCAATGTTTTCAAAGATAGAACCCACCATTATATACACGACCAACTAATTTCTATTTAATTATAAAATATTAAAATAAAAATATTAATAATTTTACTTTACTATAAAGTTGAAGACTTTGAAGAAAGAGAAAGAAAAATAAATAGTTGGTGATAAAATACTCCAAACTTTCCAAGCAAATTAATATTGCTATATTCATCAAAAAAAAATTAATATTGCTATAAATTGACTTTTACCGTTGTACTGGGCATTGCAAAACCTTGGATAATTTCATATATCAACAATGGAGGAAGTGAAGCTACTGGGATCTTGGGCAAGCCCATTCAGCCACAGAGTGGTTTGTGCCCTGAAACTCAAAGGTGTGAGCTATGAATACATACAAGAAGATACTCGCAATAAAAGTCCTCAGCTTCTCCACTACAACCCAGTCCATAAGAAAATCCCAATTCTTGTTCATGGTGGCAAACCCATCTGTGAGTCTCTTGTCATCCTTGAATACATTGAAGAAACATGGCCTCAAATTCCTCTGCTTCCAAAAGATCCCCATGAAAGAGCCTTGGCCAGGTTTTGGATTCAATATAGTGCGGCCGGAAAGGTGTTTTTCAGCTTTGCAAATCTTTTACTTTTAGTAGCTTACAAATTAGAGAGTTGAAAAAACATGTATGATTTTCTGGGTTTTTTTTTTCCCCCAATTATTATAAATTAATTAATGAAAGGAAGAAAGTCAGTTTCGTTATCTATGTTATAATTAAATTCCTAAGCTAAATATAATATTTTTTACCATTTCAAATCTTATAATTCTGTGCATTGTTACAATTTAGGCTTTCGGTTCATTTTTCACGAGTCCTGAAGGAGAAGATCGAGAAAAGGCAGTGAAAGAAGCATTAGAAGCACTGAAAATTTTGGAAGAGCAAGGACTTGGGGATAAGAAGTTCTTTGGTGGTGAAACCATAAATATGGTAGACATAGCATTTGCATGGCTGACTTATTGGTTTGAATGCGCTGAAGAAATTGTGGGTTTGAAATTGCTGGAACCAAACAGTTTACCAAAACTGCATGCTTGGGTTCAGAATCTTAAACAAGTCCCTGTGATCAAAGAAAACCTACCTGATTACCAAAACTTAACGATCCACATGAAAAATGCATGGCACAAGTTTCAGTCCAACCAACATGGTCATGCACACTAGATAGCTAGCTATAGCTATTGCTGGCTTTTTCTGCATTATGTTTGTTTATGGTATACTCAATTTCTCTCCTATTGTCTGCAGAATATGTGTGTAATATTAATGAAAACACTATGTGTGTAATAATAATGAAAACACGAGGGTGTGGGTTAGTAGAAGAAAGTTTTGTATTATCTGGGTTTAGGCTTTGGTTTAAGTCTTAGAAAATCTCATTTGTATCTCATATGCACTTATCAATGAAAAAATATATTAAGCATGTGAGCCTATTAAAAATATTATAAAATTTAATAATAGACTTCTGAACGATAACTTCGACTAAAAGGCCCTCTTTATTAAAAAAAAAAGTGTAATAATAATGAAATGACAGACTTTTGGCAATCTATTTTTGTACCTTTTTTTGAAGGAAAATGTTTTTTCACCTTTGGTTTTTTATAATTATTTATTTTGATGGGGAACGTTCATACAGTGGTAATGTCAAGTGAGGATTACTTATTAATTTTTCCAATTGCAATTTTATATTTATATATATATATATATATATACAAAATTGCAATGTTCTTAATAAGCCAGTTACTTTGCAATGAATATTATATACTCTCCTAGCAACCTCGGTAATTTAGAACTTTTTTTTTTCGTTTTAATATAAAACAAATATAAAGAGGGAGACAGATCAAAATCAGTCAAATTTGGACTCATCCACAAATAAGGGTTTCTTTCTTCTCTCTCTTTTTTTTCAAAAAAAAAAATTCATCCACAAATAAGAGTTTTTTATTCTTTTTTCTTAAAAATAAAATAAAGAAAACACACTCACAGAGAAAACCTTCGGAAAAAAATAAAGTGTTTAAAAGGATGGAAAAATCTAGTCCATTAATATATGTGATGAAAATTGAAGACTTTTTCTGTTCTCTTTGTCTTGTTGCAT
Source organism: Rhamnella rubrinervis (assembly GCA_007844105.2). Taxonomy (NCBI): domain Eukaryota; kingdom Viridiplantae; phylum Streptophyta; class Magnoliopsida; order Rosales; family Rhamnaceae; genus Rhamnella; species Rhamnella rubrinervis. The sequence continues at coordinate 6,486,926 of CM017574.2, read as the reverse complement.
TTAGCAATAACAATGCACTAAATTGGAGCTAAGATTTGTGAATGGTTGGTCAATGGTCTACCACTATGATAAGGACCTTTTCCAAATCTTACAATTGTGTGCATTGTCAATATTTAGGCTCCGATTTTCGGATCATTTTTCAGAAGCCATAAAGGAGAAGATCAAGAAAAGACAGTGAAAGAAGCATTAGAAGCACTACAAATTTTGGAAGAGCAAGGACTTGGGGATAAGAAGTTCTTTGGTGGTGAAATCATAAATATGGTAGATATATCATATGCATGGCTGGCTAATTGGTTTGAAGCCTTTGAAGAAATTCCGGGTTTGAAATTGGTGGAACCAAACACTTTACCAAAACTGCATGCTTGGGTTCACAATCTTAAACAAGTCCAAGTGATCAAAGAAAGCCTACCTGATTACCAAGACTTGATCACCTATTTGAAAAATTTAAGGCACAAAATTCTGTCTAACCAACATAGTCATGCACACTAGATAGCTAGATTCTTTTACGATGTGTGGAAAACTCAATTTCTTTCCTAAAGTCTCCTTACAATATATGATGCAGAATCTATGTGTGGAAATAATGAAATGACGGACTTACACTTAAGGATGTGACTCAGCAGAAGAAAATTGTTATTATTATCACCTTACAGATATGAGATTGTAGGTTTGATGTCCTTAGCAAACCTCATTTGTTGTTTTGGGTGCACTCAATCTACAATCATACATGTGAGAAAGAATTATTATAGGTGTGAATTTGCTATATGAGACTCAGGTTATAGCGTAGGATTAAAAGGACTTTTGGTAGAACAGAGATAGAAAACCACAAACTATTTAAGCTTCTAATTAATTGATGTAGTATAATTTTTTTGTTTAGCCTAATAAGAATTATTTAAGGAGTATTTATGATATTATTATAAGGGTAAATTACACTTTACCCCCCTAAATTATAGTGTGATTTACATTTTGCCCCTTAATTTTCAATTTCGCATATTGCCTTCTAAACTATCAAATTTTGTTCAATTTGATCCAATTGATAATGTTCGTTCAAAATAGTTAACGGAATAATAGGGGTAAGTGCAACATCTTGAAAGTTTGGAGGGCAAAGTGCAGAATTATGGTGTTTAAGTTCACTGTCATCTTCTTCTCTCATTTTTTGTAATCGGGTTGCGCAACCCGCAATTTTAAATCTTGAAAGTTTTGGAAGCAAAGTAAAAAATCATGGTGTTTAAGTTTATTGTCATCTTCTTCCCCATTTTTGCAACCGAGTTGCATGATCCGCTATTTCGACCCAACAAAATCTGATATTCAGTCGTCCATTTCTGCTGTCAATTAAGGAGTTTTAGTCTTTTTATCATTTACAAACAAGCTACGCTATAATTTTTGTCAAATTCAAGTTAAAATACGTCATAGTTTAGGGGTACAGTAAATCACATCTCTTAATCAGATTCCATAAATGATAAAAAATTCAAAACCCCTTAATAGGCAGTGGAAAGATAAATTGAAATCAAATTTCATTGGGTCGAAATCGCAAGTCGTGAAACCCAATTGTAAAAAATGGACGAAGAAGATGATAATGAACTTAAGTACTATGATTTTACACTTTACCCTATTCGTTAACTATTTCTAACATACGCTATTAATTGAGTTAAATTGAACTAAATTTGATAGTTCAAGGAGCAATGTGATGAAATTGAAAATTTATGAAGTAAAGTGTAAATTACATGATTATGGGGATAAGGTGTAATTTACCCATATTATAACGTATAATATATAAAAGCAAAAACCTTAAAACTAAAATGAGAAGAGTTGGTTATTAATTTCATGTTGGGGATAGAGCAAAGAGAGTAATTTAATTAATTAATTTTTTAATTTTTTGCATTTGATTAATTGGGTATAGCAATTGAGTATAATGTTCTGTAGAATAAATATTATTTTTAAAAGCTCATATAGAAAGGACTTTCCAACTATCCACACTATTACCTTGGAGGATGTTGAGATTCTATCATTAGAATTTACTTCTTATATACTCATTATTCATAGCAATTTACTTCTTATATTTTTAGTATGATGTTTTGTCATTCAAAGCGGCATAAAAGGGGGTCATTGTATATTAATAATATCACAGGTCGTATCGAACTCAGATAACAATAGAAATGAACTCTCAGCATTATTGTTGGCCGAACCTTAGAGTTTAACATTTCCCTTTTGAATTAAAGTCAGTTGGTTTTTAGAAAAAATAATAATAAAAAACTATACACACTTTAAAATGTTGTTAAGTAGTTTCTTTTGAGAATAATAATTATTTTTTAATTGGATAGTTTGGGAGGCATAACTTTTAATTTGAGCTTTTGCTAAAATTAAATGGCTAATCTTTAATTTTTTTTTCAGTAGAATATTTTCATAGAAAATTGGTAAAATATATTTGTGTTGATCTAGTTTAAAACTTTCGAAACTATTAAACACATTGAAAATTGAAAACTATTATAAAGACAAATTAAAAGAAAATGGAACATTTTTAATTTGGATGAACTTATGTAAAGAAAAATGAAATATTTTGGCCTTGTAAAAATAAAATGAATCAATACATTCAAGAGCGGAATGGAAAATTGCCGAACAGCATATCCAAAAAAAGATGTTGAGGTTTTAACCTCTTTTTTTTTATCCTTAAAAATAAGTAATTTAAATGTTTATTAAAACTTTATTTTCGAAGTGAGTGTTAATTACTGATAATTATTGACATTAATAATTAATTTTATAATTAATTATAATGAACAATCAAAGTCTTTAATTTTCCAAAAGAAAATTGTTTATCTTAAAAAATATATATTTACCCATTAATAATAATAATAATAATATATATATATATATATATATATATATATATAGGCAAATCTAACAGATCTACTATCAATTTCTTTAATTATTATTTTGTTTTTTTGGGTTCTGCTTATGAGGGGGACCACACCTGAAAATAACAGAAAACATAATTAAAGACAAAATCTCACCGAATTGTGCTGTGCTGGCCTTTAAATTCATATACCAGCTCATACGTCACTTAGACTTAGGTGTACCAACAGGTAATATTATCACCCACGCCAAAAATAAATAAAAATTAATTAAAAATTAAAAACCGAAACAAAAAATGAAAAAACAAAACGCAGAGAAACAGAGAGAGGGAGAAAAGCGGGGAGATCTGCTAGAAGCAAAAAAGAAATCCCGCTAAACCCACCCCCCTCTTCCTCCTCTCCGATCGGATCGGACCCTGTCTGTAATCAATTAGGGTTTTATTGTTCTTTTCCTCTTTCGTCTTTGCAAGATTCGGCCGCCGATTGCTCTTCGAAGTTTCAAATCCACCGACCGTTGATCAATATTTTGAATTTTTTTTTTTTTTTTTGCCATTTCGCAATTTCTTTGATCCGGGAATTGCTTTGAAATTTTTTGGGGTTTGTTTCCGTTGGGTTTTTTTTTTTTTTTGTTTCACGGTAATTGTTGCGCTGGGCGTTCTTTTTTCTATTCGCACGGCTTCGTTTGGAATTTATGGCGGAGGTGGCCAGGATTTGGTGATGAATTTTATGAAATTCTTTTGAGTTTGGTTTGTTTCTTGTGATTCTGGATGGCTTCAGCTCAGGTGTTGCCTAATTCGGCGGCTTCGTCACGGAAGCAAGAGCATTTGGAGGCTGGAAAGCGCCGGGTTCGGTTTTCCTTACATTCTTGCTTCATTTCCTGTAAAATGTTCAAATGGGCTTGCCTGTATGTGTTTGTGTATGTGCGCATTTATGTAAATTTGGCTAATCTGAATTGGTGACTGTGCAATTTCTTAGCTTAATTTGTCTACGATTTAGATAAGAACTTGTTGATTGAGCCGGTTATTAATGAAGGATAGATTCTGGGTTTCGTCCTTATTATCTAGAATTTGCTTAATTTGTTGTCATGCACTTTCCAATGTGTTGTAATATGTTGCTTGTTTGATATTGTTGTTTTTTTGTACTGTGTCGGTCCCTTTCTATCCATGCAACCTCTTGTTTTAGTGGCAAGTAAAGGAATAGAGCTACTTATAATTTATAAATATAAACTATGCAAGATTGACAGAAGGAAAAAAAAAATGATAAAAAGAAAAAATCTATACTTTTAGCTTTTCTAGCTATCTGCAACTTTATAATTGTTATTTGGGGTGAGTGGGAGTGTGGCAGCAGAGTCATTCTCGTTGCATCAATTTGATACAAAAAGCTGAATTAAGCATTGAGACCATACCTTTGTCTTTTGATGAGAGTCTGGAATGATTTAAAAGCAGATAGAGCGGAATTTGATAATGATTCACTCTTTAATTTGATAGAATCTTTTATGCTTTGTGTTTTTGCAGCTTGAGGAGTTCCGTAAGAAAAAAGCAGCCGAGCGTTCCAAGAAGGCTTCATCAACTAGCCAAACCCCTGCATCTGAATTTAATTTAAGCGAGAAACTACCTTTAGAAACTGAAAATGCACGAGTGAGAGGTTCAGATAGAGCTGGTACATCTAATGGACCTGGCAGTGCTGTTACTGAACCTTCTTCTGTATCAATAAACAATGACGACAGTGAAATTGATTTTGCCAGTAAAAATGAACAAGCTTCTTCAAACAACGCACACTCTAGTTTTCCTTTTGTAATGAACGATTATAATTCACTTCCTTTAGATCGAATGAAGAAACATGCTAGTGATCAAGATATTAAGAGATATAGTGATATGGGGTCTGGTGGAGTTGTAAATGTTAATCAAATACATGGAACAGAAGGGACCTATAATAACTATGATGAGTATAGTGGAACCTTAGGTAGACATGCATATGGGAGTGGGACTAAGCCTGAGCAGTCTACTTATCTACGTTCACAAGAAAGTCAAAATTTTGACAGCAGTACTAGTCAACCTAGCTTTCTTGGAATGGATAAATCTCAGTTCAAGGACCATCAAAGTTCATTTGACTCCACAATTTCAAATGACGGTTCTTTCACAAAAATCTCACCTCAGAATTCTATTAGTACTTTGTTGCAAAGTGATATCGGTATTGTCAGTACAGTGGCCAGTGGCACTGCATCATCTTCCCTTTATGAAGGTGATTTTTTTTACTTGGATTTTTCACTGTCTTATGTTTTTCAATTAGATGTTTGCAATTTCAAATTTTTTCATATCTACTTTTTGGTGTAAAAATACTGACTGTCATTTGGTTTTCATGGTAGACTTAAATCGAGCAACCACATACACTAGAGGTTTTGCTGATGAAATGGGACAAAACTTGCATAGGAGTGCAGACTATAGTGAACCTGTTTCTTCAAAGATAGTAGAGGAAAATCTTAATAACTCTGCTAGTGGTTTCTCTAGCGTGCATAATGCAGCTGTGCAAACATTTGATACCACAGGTTTTGGGTCTCATAGCAGAAGTTCCTCCAATCCAGTATCCTTATATTCGAACGTAACTGAATCTAATTCAAGAAGATCTCGTCCCTCTTTTCTTGATTCTCTTATTGGTCCTAGAGCTTCTTCTGCAACTCCTTTCAAACGAGATGAATCCGAGGAGTCATTGAAGTCCAATAGTTTAAAACCAAACAGCATGGATATAGTAGGATCACCCCCTTTCCACAATCCATCAATCGATGCTCAAAGTACAAGTCCTTTTCCAAATCTTGACTCTTCAAGTGTTTATCATGCATTTCAGACCTCCACAAACACTGCAGTTGTCAATGGGAATAGTATGGAGAAGAAGCACGAGTTCTATTCAACTAAGCAAAATGAAGACTTCGCTGCTTTAGAACAGGTACCCCCTATTGTTTGTTGTATATTGAATTGTAGTTCTCTCTGTTTCTATCAATTTTGTGTATTTATATGGTGACATATATGCAGCATATTGAGGATTTGACGCAAGAAAAATTCTCTCTGCAACGAGCACTTGAGGCAGCACGGGCTTTATCAGAGTCCTTGGCTGCAGAGAATTCATCTCTTACAGACACTTACAACCAACAGGTAAGGATTCAACTTATGAGTATTGTGATTGCACAATCCTTTTTTGTGTGAAATAATTATAGAATAAATTGACATCTACTATTCTTGCCATGTGATATTGTTTGTGTAATCTCTTCTTCATTACTATCTATACCTACATAAAAATATAATTATGGGCCGGTTGAGGGATGTGTTTTCTGCAGAACCTTAACTATCCTTTTAGAAGTGCCTACTATTTTCTTGCACTTCATTATTGTAGTGTTTGTTTAATTTCCAATTCGTTAAACTTTCAGTCTCAAGATAATTTCCATTACAAACCACCTTTATCTTTAATGTCTTAACCTTGTTAGCGCTTTTCTGTTTGTATGTAAATCTGTGCTTCAATTTTATTGTTGTTTTTGGTTTTGATAACAAATTGCTTCTCTCCTGTTCACTTGAGTGTCATCATGAGGATCCAAAATCAGATCTACTAATACTTGTATGATCAAAACTGTCTCTTTAACTCTTACTTTCCTAGTCTTTGATGTATCATTATGGCTTATTTTGTACATCTACGAAGGCTCTGGTTCTTTTAATGTCCTACATCTTTCTAACTGTTTTCATGTACATATATATATTTTTTTCTCTTTTCTCCAGAGAAGTGTTGTTGATCAACTAAAATCAGAAATGGAGAAGTTGCAGGAAGAAATCAAGGCCCAACTGGTTTGTTCAATTAGTTGCCCTGCCTTGTATATGATTCTAGTTGTTGAAATTTATTACATTGCAAGGGACCATATGTTTTATGTGTTTAGGGTATGTGCTTAGACATATTTACGTATCCATGAATATGGACGAAGATTCAAAGCACATATATGCCGAGCAAACATATATGTGTCTGCACACAGAATTTATGGTGGATGTTTTAGAATACCATTTTGATGCCAAGTCTTTTTTTGTCTTAAGCTATAGAAATTCCTTGGTTGAGGTTTAGCACTTTCATATCATTTTAGAAACTCCAAACTTTTGGTCTTGTAATATTCCTCTGAGTTAGCAAACATCGGAAGAAATTCATTGCTCAGATTAAAATCTGCATTTGCTTATGGTGTAGAATAGTGCAGTAGTCTTCTAAGGGGTATGGAGTGATGCTTTTATGAGCCTATAGAGTAATGGTGGTGTTAGATGGGTGGAATATGTTTGAGGACAAGTACCTGAAATAAGATTGGAAGAATACTGAGTACAAATATTAATATTGTAGATTTTCCATGTTTCCTAAGTTAAGCATTCCACCATTGCTTGCTTAATCTCACATTTTGATTTTCATTAAAGTGTTTTATTGTAGTATTTCAAATTTCAAGAATTTATATTTTATTTCATGTGGTCAGTTCTTTTTCTAATCTTTCTTTTTCAGTTTTTATGTAGAAAATATGTCGTCAATTCATTTACCATGTTGGGTTTATGTTTTATAACATGTTTACTTATAATTGCTTATCATAGGCGGAACTTGACGCATTCAGAAATGAATATGCAAATGCAAAACTAGAGTGTAATGCTGCTGATGAACGTGCCAAATTATTGGCTTCGGAAGTTATTGGTTTGGAGGAGAAGGTAGTGATTTTTCTTGTTATGTTTGGTTTTTTTTGTTTTGTTCAAGTACTGAACTTGAAAGTAAATTTCATTCTCTTTGGATTGATATAATTGGATTTTTTCCTGGAGAAAGTATTAAAGTGGCAATGGTATTCAAAAGTTGAAACATTTATTTTCTATGGATGTGGTCTGCAATAGTGGTTATACTCTTAGTTTTAATAAATATCAAAAGTTATGTTTCTCTAGTTATATATTTCGTTATTGGCGTTTTACACTTGTCCAATCAGATGTGTCAACGTATTTACACTAGACATACACATCTAGGCATTTAAGTTACTTCATTCTTGGCATGTTTGGTTTTTCTACTACTGTATTTCCAAAAGGAGTTCTTTCTATTTTAATTTATACAGAAAGATCTTTCATTTACCCTGAAGAAGCATTTTGAGCAACTTGCAAATTACAGTGGCAATTACATTCAAAAGTTCACTAATTTATTTTTGTTATACTTGTAGTCTTGATAGCTTCCAAAGCCTATGTCTTAAGCTGAAGGCATTGAAGATGCTTCATTTTTAGCAGTGTTTTACATTTTTCTCTTTTCGTTTGTTTTTATTTTCTCCCTCTCTGTATATATGCATGAATGAAATACATAGATACATACATTATGTATTTAACACTTCTAACAGCCACATATATATTCATATCATTCAAATTTGTATGTGTCTACACATACATTTATAATAATTCTATCCATTACTTATGTAGGCACTTAGACTAAGGTCTAGTGAGCTAAAGCTGGAGAGGCAATTGGGGAACTCACAAGCAGAAATCTCTTCATACAAGTATGAAACATTTCCGTTTAGATGTAGGTGAAAAAAATATTGGTCTGCATATGCAGCATCTTACTTTTATCTTCGTATAAGTTTGTTTATAGCTTGTATTGTGTTGGCTTGGTGTACAAGTTGCCTGTTTGGCATTGTGTTCGAGTCATTTTGACTCATTTCTTTTGGTAATTTATTGTTGCATTAAGAGCTACTTATTGTCTTGTTATTGGACTAGCCTACATGTGAGGGGAAGTTCTAGGTGTGGCTTATACTAAGTTGATATTCATAATTGGGTGCACTTCCTAGGAATGCAGGAAAGTACAGTTGTTAATTAGCTGGGTGTCTTGGTTTTCTAACCTCATCTTAAGCGCCTCCAACTATGAATGAGCCTACATGTGATTGCAGATTCATAGTTGATAATCATACTAGCGCATATGGTAGTGTGGGAATCTACAATTTATCCTTAAGAAAGTACAATTTTTGAATTTTACTACTTTCATTATGGACTTGTGGACAATTATTACGTGGCTTATTAATCAGCTTTGCTGTTGTACTTGTCTTTCTCAAGTATAATCACCTGTGGTCAAGGACATAATTGACAATATTTATATATTTTATTCTGGATTATGCCTTCAATTCTTCTATTTTTCTAACTAATCTTTCTAGAAATGGATATTTTAGGAAATAAACTAATTTCACTGATTTTTCAGAAAGAAATTGTCTAGCATAGAGAAGGATCGCATGGATTTGCAGTCAACTATTGCTGCTCTTCAAGAAGGTAAGCTGATGTGTTTTTGGTCTTGTCCCAATGCTTTATCGTAGTGCTGCTTTCTTGATATTCAAAATTAATTATATACTAAGAAGGATGAGCCAATTAGTTATACATAACAATGGTTGATTGAAAAGGCAGTTTTTCTAAATGAAAAATCTGAAACCTGGGTAAAAACAGTATTATATTTCTGGGGCCTTTATTGAGTATAATGCACTCAAAATAACCAGGAGGGAATCTATTCTTCTAACCTATAAAATGAGTGTCAATTTAGAAGCGGCAGACTGGTTCTGAAAAGATTTATTTAGGTTCTTCATCCACTTAATGAGTAAGTTTGACTGTGAGAAAACAACTGTAACGTTTTTTGTTAAGAATATTTATAGCTTTTTCTTCGTCAAGAATACATATCCTTAGAAAGTCATCAATAAACGTATGGAATATTTTGAATGGTGCCTAAACATAATACAATGCATTTTCTTATTTTTGGGAACTGTTTGAATGCCAGCCTTTGTTTGGCTGCAAAAGGCTGTTGTCATCATCCTTTGAGATTCCACTTCATGTGGTATTGTGTCTTTTTTAATTGATGGAATAGAAAATTTTCTTATATCTATGCTTGAAAGTTTTTTCCTATGTCATTGTTATTCCCTGGCACAGAGAAGAAGCTCTTGCAGTCTAAGCTACGGAAAGCTTCTGCGAGTGGAAAGCAAATTGATGATAGAAAAAGTACTACAAATAAGAAAGATGTGTCAACTTCTACTGAAGATTTAGGTAAAGATGATTTACATTTAGTATTTTCTGCTTACAGATTAGTATTTCCCCATTGTTCCTTCTATAAAACTGAATTTTACAGTGCAAACAGGTTATCTTGTGACTAATGTTTTGTTGCCTGGTCGTTCAGATTAAGTAGTTTCAAAGTGTAGAAGAAGTGCATGTATTGTTCTTGGTTGAATATATCTGTCTAATATTAGTGGATGCATGCATTGATGTCTGCTCTCTCTTTATTTTAGTCACTCTTGGGAGTTGAATAAGTATATTGATGCTAATTTTTTATGTAATACTTGTTTGTAGCCGCTTCTATTTTGGGGTTTATTTCTGATTTGGGGTGAATAAATGAAATCTGTTGGGTATTTTACATATATGTAGATATGTGGTTGTTAATTGATGGCTGATGCATCATTGTAAATAGTTTCAAATGTATCAGTAGCCATAGTTTCACATAATGATGATGTCAGAATCAATTGCCCAATGATGCAATATTCAGTTGATGTTTCTTGATCGTTTTGTTGCCAATATCCATCTTACCAGCCTTTTTCTTTGTTTTCTTAGTGATAAGATATGATATGTTGATATAGCATCTTGTCTTAATGCATACGGCTGCGTTGACAACCTTTTGTGATGAATGTGCTCTCTTAAGCTGCTTGTGGATGGCTGAAATAATTAAGCTTGTTATTGATATTGGTTTTCACACGTAGTTTATGTTTAAATCAAGAATTGGTATTGATTGTTGCATTTGAGTATTTAACATTGAAAAGAAATATACCAGTAGCTACTGAACACTGGATACTGTTTGTCACATATATTCCTTTTAATCTTTTAAAATTGATATCTGGTTCCTCCTTTTGGGGTTTGATTTGGTAATTAAATGCATGCAGCAAATGAAGATACTGTTCCTGACACATCAATCCGGGATGAGTCATCTCTAAGTGGAAATGATGCTTCCAGTTTTCCTATGGTGCTTCGAATGGATATTCAAATCTTGAAGTTTCATCTGGGTATATGCCTCCCGATCAGATTAGAATGATTCAGAACATAAATGAACTAATTTCAGAGGTACTGTTTATCTCTCTATTTATATATGAACAATTTCTTGTAGGCTGGTTCCTTCTCCATTTTCAGAGATTTTGAGTTTCCACAAGATCTAGCCATCTCACCTGATCTTTCCTTTAAACTTTTTACATCATTCATTTATTTTATTAATTGAATGATTTATTTGTTAAAGTCAAATTTATGAGTGTTTTCAACTTGACAACCGGACATACCGTATTGCAGTTAGCGTTGGAGAAAGAAGAGTTAATACAAACTTTGGCGTCTGAGTCAACTCAATGTTCCAAGTTGAAGGTAGTACAGTTCTGAGTTTTTATCTTTATTTCAGTTCTGCTAGTATTCTGTTTTAAGTCGTAGGAATACCTCTCCATACTGGTCTTTGGGGAGGTGGGGAGGGAGAGTGAAAAAGGAAAAGAATAGCTTGATGATGATTCTATCACACTCATTAAGGTCATGTTCTAAGATAAGCATTTCAGATGATTCTATCACGCACTGGAGAAGAATATTGACACGGGAAAAAACCTTTCAGATGAATCTGTTGGATAATGAGTCAACCATTTTGGTGTTCAATCAGCAGTTATTTTGAAATGCAAAACGATATATCTCTCACATAATTGTTGTTGTTTTCATGAATTAAAGGAGTTGAACAATGAGTTGTCTCGTAAACTTGAAGCTCAAACTCAGAGATTAGAGTTTTTGACTGCTAAAAGCATGGCCGGTGAGATTATTCCAGCAAGACAACCTGATGCTCACGATGTGCCTGAAGTGCCTGATAATACTCCGTATGCAGATGAAGGCGATGAGGTATTGTTTCTTTCCTTTGTTTTTCGTTTAAATGTATATTGCACCTGACTTTGGAGATTCATCATATCTTTCGCAGCAAACCCTAACATTTTTCTAATATACTTTATCTTTAAAATATGTAACATTATATCATAATAGAAAAAAAGAATGCTGTATACATTGTACAAATAGCATTTGTACAGTTTTATTTATAGGGAATGCTACAGAAATATAATCAATTTTTTTACATTTTTTTTTATAGGTGGTGGAACGAGTATTGGGATGGATTATGAAGCTTTTCCCAGGAGGACCATCAAGAAGAAGAACCAGCAAGCTTCTTTGAAGTTATAAGTCAAGAGTCTGTGTGGGTTGTCAGTCAAGAAATCATATGCTCAGATCCACTTTTGTTTTCTTTTTCCTCCTCTCTGAGTCGTAAATCTGTATATTTCGAACATTCCATTCTTTTCTTTTAATACAACAAAAGAAGAGCTTGTTTTGAGAGAATATCAAGCCTATTAAGACCCCACAGAAGAAGGGTGTTAAAAGAATCTCACATTTCATGTGTAATTTTTTATTTTTTTTTAATTATATATCATGAAGATTTAGTATTCAATTTCTACGCGACCCGGCAACAGTACATAGGCTCTCCAAATTTAAGCCTAACGTATGTATATATATATATATATATATATTTATATATATATTTCTCTCGGGGATGCGGCACATTATTCGTTATTTCAATTTTTATCTAAAATTAAGAACTTAGAAAATTAAATAGCTGAATTTAATTAGAAAAAATAAATAAATAGATGATGGTGTGGCACAACGGAAGAAAGTTGAGGGTTCTCTTATATGCTTGTGGAAGTTGGAGGTTGTGTTTTAGTATATTTTATGTACTGTCTTAAGTATATTTAATTTTTATATTTGCTTATAGAAGTTAGAATTTGAATTTAAATATGTTTTGTGTAGTATTTTAGATGTATTTAGTTTTGTTAAATGTTAAAGAAAAGAAATTATTTAAGTTTTAATATTTTATATATAGCATTTTAGATGTATTCAATTTTATCAAATACTAAAATGAAAGGAGCTGTTAATAGGTTTAAATTTACTATTCTAATTCTCATAATATATTCTTTGTTATTTATGAAAATAAATAAATTGATAAAAAGGAAAATCTCTAACATGTAATTTTACTTTTTCAATTGACATCGCACGGCAACTTGACAATAGTTCTTTTTTTTTTTAAAAAAAATTAATATATTAATATTAAATTGAACGCAAAAAGTGAAGCTATGCATGTAAATAGATAATAATTTTGCCAACCAGTTGACAAACAGTAATAAATATCGTATCTCTATCAACGAAGCACACGTGGCACTGCAACAGTCGTAATATCTAATATGTGGTGGTGGTTAAGACATGAAGCCCACTCTCAGTTTGTGAAGAAGCACTGCTGATGCTATGTCTTCCTTCTTTGCTAGCCTCTCTACGCTTCCTCTCTCACTCTCTGTTGTTTCTTCGTCTTCGTCTTCATCTTCCTCTAAAGGTACCTAACTCTCTCTCTCTCTCTCTCTTTGTGCCTCTTCCACTTGGTGAAACTCGCTGTAAATTTTATGGGACAGATGACAAAGCCAACTCTAAGTCAGTGAAGCTGAGAGATGACTGGAGGCAACGCTCCAGACCCATTCCTCCTGGAGGCACTTATCCTGCTAAAGACCATTGCAGGTTTGAATTATACAGTTTTTTCTAAATCCATCTTTCCTATTTAAAAAAATAAAATTATTATTATTTCTATTTTCATGTGTTTTTAACTTTAGACTGGTTTTTGCCCATTTTCCATCAAATGTCTTGGCAGTCGTTGTGGGTTGTGTGACACGTATTACATTGCACATGTCAAGAATGCGTGTGCTTTCTTGGGTGATGGAATGTCTCGAATTGAAGTGAGTTACTGGTGTTGAACTTTCTTTTCTTCTCTATTTTATTTGGTTTATTTGGACTACCCTCATCTTAATGTTATCTTTGGGGAAAAAAAAATAAAGGACTTGAATTAGGTGTAAATTTTAGCAAAATCAACTCACTTCTTTGATATGTCAGCTTTGGCTTATTCATGCATTAGAGGATTTACTAAATCATTCCTATAGTTTTTGGTCTTCAATTCATTGACTAGTTTGTTTACCTGTTCAGGACTTGGAACCAATAGTTCATGGCAGAGGAAGGAAGAAAAATTCTTTAGATGAGATGTATTTTGGTGTCTATGATAAGTTGTTATATGCTCGTAAAGTTAAGCCTGTAGAAGGTAATTTCTTTGTTTTTAAAATTATTTGATTAAAAGTTTTCAAGTTGTTTATATATCTGTTTGGAGCTTTTGAGTACATAGATTTTGTGAAGTGGGGTGCTCGGGATATTTAAACTGGAAATGATAGAAACTTTGTCATATGTTATTTAGTATACAAAACTTCAGGAACGTGGTAGCTCATGATCCTTAAATTCAACACTAGGATATCTTTTTCTATTGTTGTGTTTGTCATATGAAAAGGATGCCTTTTCTTATTGTTGTTTTTGTCGTCTGAAAAGAGTTGATTTTGAAAACTTTTGTCGTGGTCTCTATTAATTGTAGTTTAGGTTTGTAGTCCATGTGATTTTAATAATTGTTGGAACCAAATGGTTTGAAGTTTGAAGAGCATACTTGAACTTAAATCATGAATGTGGATTCAAACCATGGTATGTGAATTATGATGAAACAGTTACTATTTATTTATTATTATTTTTATTTTTATTTTTTGTAAGTAAATACCTTTCTTGTATCTTTGGGAGTTATTTTTGTGTAATATAACCCTGAACAATTCTGCTTCCTTTATTGGTAGGAGCTCAATGGACGGGGATAGTGACAACTATAGCAATTGAGATGCTAAAAACAGGCATGGTAGAAGCTGTCATTTGTGTACAGAGGTAGAGGCACAAAGTTACTATATCTGGTCTTTATTCAAATGGTTCATTTTTTGTAATCTTAATGAATCCTATTATCTTAATTACCACAGTGAACCAGATGATAGATTCGCTCCAAGGCCCATTTTAGCAAGGTTCGTATCTAGTTAATTTACTTGATCAATTGATCCAAATGCTCTGATATCTTTAATGAGAGTCTATTGTTTCTGTTTGTACTTGCATTCCCCTTTGGACTGTACTTTAATCTCCTTTCTTGTTATTCCTATCTTTCTTTGTATCTAATAGGACACCAGAGGAAGTTTTAGCTGCCAAAGGTGTTAAGCCAACATTGTCTCCTAATCTGAATACCCTTGCACTAGTTGAGGTGTCACTGTTCTTTCTCATCTCTGTCATAAAATGCCTATTTTACTATTTACTTTTGTAGATTAACTTGCGTGCTTTGTGTTCTTGATCCATAATGGACATGAGTGCAGTGCAGTACAAATTCCTTAAAAAGAGAATATAGTTATTGATAATCAATAATTAAATTTACGAAAATGCACATATAAACATATTGCTCATTCATGATGTAACTTATATATGTTAAAACAGGCAGCGGGTGTAAAACGTCTTCTTTTCTGTGGCGTGGGTTGCCAAGTGCAAGGTATTCTTTGTATATGTTCTGAACATTTCAATTTTCAGTTATTCTCTGTTGTGACTTGTAACATTGTAATGCAGAGTAATTTCTTAAACTGCAGCACTAAGATCTGTGGAGCACCATTTAAATTTGGAAAAGCTCTATGTGTTGGGCACAAATTGTGGTAAGTAACAGCTTATATTCTGTCTTATTTTTCTCTCTGTGGAGTTTAGAATAGTGTAACCTTCTAGTTGAGATACTTATATCAATTACTCAAGGTCTAGACACAATAGTATAGGCTGTGCAGGACAACTGCTTAATCGATATTTAGTTTTGAGTTACGGTTCATATTAAATGGAATTCCTTTCTTGAAATTTGGTTTATGTAAGTACTAAACTCTGCCCCAACAGTGGACAATGGCACTCGAGAAGGGCTAGATAAGTTTCTGAAGGCTGCAAGTAGTGAACCAGACACAGTTCTTCATTATGAATTTATGCAAGATTACAAGGTAGCCATTTTTTGCTTATCAAAAGGACAATAAAATTAAATAATTACTGTTGATTATAATACAATGCATTATACGAAAATTTTTCATTCTTGATAAAGAAGAAAAAGGGAAGAGGGAGGGGCTCAGCCTAGGATTTATATAGCTCCACGATTAGATTATTGCTACTCCTGTCAAAGCTTTCATCCAGAAACAAATTTCTTAAACTTGAGGGTTCTGGATTGTTTAATCCACGATTAGATTATTGCTACTCCTGTCAAAGCTTTCATCCAGAAACAAATTTCTTAAACTTGAGGGTTCTGGATTGTTTTGCAAGCCACTCATTATTCAGTTTGTACTTGTACTAGTAAAGTGGATAATTATCATGTATTTCTATTTTTCCAGTTTCAGTATTATTTTTAACAAGTTACTATCAGCAATGATATTTCTTTTGATGCTTTTCTTGTGCTTTGATAGGTTCACTTGAAGCATTTGGATGGTCATATTGAAGAGGTAACACTGTCCTAGTAATTTCATGTTGATCTTCGAGTCTCCCAAACATTGTGCTTCATCCAGTTTAAATTTTAACTAAAGCAGGTTCCTTATTTCTGTCTACCAGCAAATGAGTTAGTAGATGTTATTGCTCCATCTTGCTATAGGTAATTCCTTATTCTTATTAAGTAGTGTTCACAATCAAAATACATGATGGTTTGGTAAATACTCTTCTATTAAGCTTACTTATCTATTAGTAATGAATTGTTGGCATGACATGCAATTTAGTATTTTGCCTCTAAACTTGGGGTGATGGGAAAATGGTACTTGGGTATTTGCTAGGTTCATCACCAAATACTGCTTGAAATAGTGACATGTGCATATATTAACGATGGATTGTGTGCCTGTTTCTGGAGGAGAGATGAAAAAGTGAGGACCTCCTTTTGGTGGCGAAAGAAGGTGGAACCATAGAGTAAATTTAGATGTAATAAAAAGAATAGATAGCTTTCTTAGGCAATGCCAAAGAACATATACACTTGGTAGGCTTGAATTCGTTGAGGCAGGAAAGTTATTTTCTCTGCCTCCTAGCTGCAGTAGTCCCTCAAAATTTGCCACATGTACCTCAAATTGTTTGTTGCCGATTACCATCCATGTCATGCTTTTATTGCATTGATTATTGTTCTAACCAGTCACAATGATTATTGTCTTGCAGCTGTTTTGACTACACAAATGCTTTAGCGGTTAGTCTGTCTTTTCATTTTTATTTTAGCAATATGTCATTTCATGGGATTTCCAGAGGCCTTTTTTATAGGCATTTGTGTACATACACATGCTAGTGTCAAACAGATTTTGATTTTAATTTTTTTTATTCTTTTCCCCACTATATGATATGGAATAGTTTGTCATTTCCTCATAAACTACTTACATATCCAACCATTTTCAGGATCTCGTGGTTGGGTATATGGGTGTGCCAAAATATTCTGGAGTCAGCATGACACAACATCCACAGTATGTTACTGTAAGGTAATACCATAGATCTCTCTCTCTCTCTCTTTTTATTTTTCTTACTTTTAATTTATAACGACTCTGCTATTACAATCAGCATATCATGCTGATTGTAGGAATGCTGCCATTTTTAAGGCATATTCTAAGACTTAAATTCATCTCTGATACCCTTATAATGGCAGAAATGAACGTGGAAGGGAAATGCTCAGTTTGGTGGAAAACTATTTGGAAATAACTCCAACAATTAGTGGTGTAAAATATCTTTTAACTCTATTCCCTATCTTTATTCAAAGTTTTCCACAATAAAAATTTGAACTCAGAAACATTCTTCAGGGCGGACGACAACCATTTGTTATGGAGACTGTTAAGGCAGATGATGCTGCTAAGATGGGTATGTACCGCACCTTTTCCATTATTACTTTGTGGGAATTTCTGGCAGCTGAGCTTTAAGCCTTGATCATCTGTTTATCTACGCTTAGTTGAAGGACCATTCGATTCATTAAGGGGTTTATTTTTTCTATACCATTTAACATATCTCTTGCTCTTGTTTCTCTCAGGTAAAGGACCTTCTCAGCCTGCTCCCAAGTTTATCGGGAATTTGATAGCTTTTTTATTAAACTTGGTAAATACCTGCATAATGCATCAATTTATAAATGCTACTATAAGTGACCTTCATATTGACTTGGCTATGGTGTCTCAGATTGGACCAAAGGGTCTGGAATTCGCTCGTTATTCACTCGATTACCATACCATCAGGAACTATTTGCATGTAAATCGCAATTGGGGTAAACAAAGGTACGTCATTATTGATAATGATATCTTAGTATCAAATAGAAGGTTGTTTCTAAATATTCAGAATGTAAAAACATTCAGGGCTGATAAACACATGCCGTCGTACGCAAAGAAGATGGTGGATATCTACAACAAGAATGGTGAAATCGATGAAATGCTTTCCAGCAAGTAATGGTAGTGGATTGGTGAAATGCAGGTCATATAGACAACAATGAGCTTCCATGTACGTGGAATTTTGTGTAAATTTTTTGTTTTACAATGAAAAAATATCAAGACCATGCAGTGTATGACCTGATCAGAGGTCTTGGCAGCTCAATGTTCAAACACCTTATTACCTTACTACGGAAAATATGAAGACCATGTAATGTAAACACCTTTACGAGTTAGGACTTGTCTCAAAGGGGGAAATCTTTAGGTTGAATAGTTGTTCAAATCTGTTGAATTTCCTTTAACCAAACTTATTCTGGAGTAAAACTTTGTCAATGTAGAGTAATTATTTAGGCTTTGTTGCCTCTCGTATTTAACTCACACATGGACTTAGTTACACATGGAATATGTTTATAAATACGAAGTACACATACATAGTAATATATTAAGCTAGGTATATATACAAGAAGTACGTACATACGTGTATATTGTACAGTGTACAGTATTTAGGTACAAGATTGAAGCTAAGCAGCTAGGCTTAGTTGAACAAGAAGGAATGGGAGTGTTGATGAAGGGAAGTAGGAGAAGATGTGGGAGGTGGCCACCCCATGTGTTTTTATTACTCTCGGTAACAGTGATGTATATGTGAGAGGTTGCGTTGGTCGTCTTGTTTATCAGAATTTGACAATGCTACAGTTATAGTATTCATTTTGTAGCCTGGAAATTAATACTGCACATTTTTTTAATCATCAAATCTTCGTTAGCTTCTTTAACTGCTTGGAATTACTTATATTGAGAATATAATATAAATAACTAATTGAACCCATTTTTTTAACCGTTTAATTTTTTAAAAAACTCTGGTAATTCCACATGGTGTCAAAGCCACAAGCGAGGGGAGTGTTGAGAATATAGTAAAAATAACCAACTTGAGAATATATTAAAAGTCATCAACTGAAACTCAATTGAACCCACTTTTTAACAACTTAAAGCCTTTGGTAGTAGTGTAATTCAACAGCTTAAAACACTTTAATGTTGAAGATATATATATAGATTTGCTTGTGAACTGTAATATAGTCCACCTCATTTTTATTTGGTTTTTCTTCAAGATTTGAGTATGTGGTGGTGAAAGACTTTAGATAAGCCATTGATGAGTTTGTAGCTTTTTATTTACGTGTTTTGAATTATAAACGGCATGGGTACTCGTATGGGTTGTCTTTTAACTCGTTTCCTAAGCAACTCTAGCCATTTTCTCTTGTGATTTTGAAGCATTTTCCTTTTTGTTTGGGAAGCAAGAAAGGTGCAGCTAAATATTCCACAAATTACTATTTCCCATATATTATAACTTTGACGTTGAAGAAATTAATTGGATTTAATTTAAATATAATTTAAAGGGCTTCGGGAGATTAAAAGTTGGACTCTCTTTCAAGGAAAAACAAAAACATATAAATGGTCGGTTTATTTGACCCCTAAATGGGAATTTGAGAATAAAAATGAATAATGGAGTGCCCATTTTGATAACGTTTTTGTTTTTTATTTTTTTTTGTTTTAATTTTTTTCTCTTTGAATTGTGTGTAATTTAGGATTTATTTTTCCTAAATAGTATTTTAGTATAAAAATTCAAATATTATTTAATTAGATTGAGTTATAAAATTTTTAAATATTTTTTACTATTTATTTATATGACATTTACCAAGTCATTTGGTATCCATACTCCATTTCAATTTAGCTGTTACTTAGCATTTTTAGATACCCATAACTTTTAGTTGGTGATGAGTGGGAATTGGCAAATACATGTGGCATGTATGTAGAGAATAAGAAAAAAAATTCATTTCAGATTGTTTAATGATGAAATATATACCAATACTACGATGATTAACAGCAAAAAATCAACAAAGTTCAAAATGAGTAACATATAATGGTTTCCAATACTGGAAAAGAGTATTGTAGCTGTTTTCCACGTGATAATAAAATAACATGTTTCCATATAGTCTTGTTGCTAAATAATGCACACAATATATATTGAAAAAATCTTTCATATTTACATAACTATATCATATTTGTATCTTTGGTGAGACTTGAGAGTGAACTTTATATGTGGAATTACTAATATGTTGTATTATTATTATTATTTGAATTTTAAAAAGGTGGAGAATTATATAATAGTTCATAGGACGATGATCCCCCAATATATATATATATATATATATATATATATGAAATGCTTTCTTCATATATCTTACGAAACAAAATAGTAGAATCAGAAATGGACTCCATTGTATATAATTAAATGCATAATATATGAATATATTAATTATATGTAATGATATTTTTGTCTGTACCTAAAATACTTTAGGTTATTATTTTATAGGATATATGAGCTTTATAGTTGAGGAGAACTAGTTATATATATATATATATATATATATATATATTTATATAGACTTTCCTAGTAAAAATTTGCTTCACAAAACTCTTTAGAGCTCTACCAGACTCAATACTAGTGGCTCAGGCATGCATGTATGAGCATGACAGTGAAATATATATATATATATATATATATATATAGTTGTAATTTACTATCACAATCTTCCAGTAGGTAGTTTAGTAGGTGTGAAAATAGAAATATTTGTGTTAAACTAAGACAATTTTGGAGGCCATCTGAGGGTGTAATGAAAAAGAAAATTAATTGAATTTTCATATTTATTTATAAAAATAACATATAAATTTTACCTCATAATAAATTTTAAGCTGATAATTCCTACATTAAAATCATGTTAGAGCTTTATATTTGCATGGAAATTTCATAGGGATAAGATTTGTATCTTCGTCATACTGTGTGCGCAGTAGTCAATATCCATGTGCAAAGAAACATGGAGACAAAAAGAAACAGTGAACATATTTCAATATGAATAAAATCCAAGTTGAGGATCCCATTGAAGAGATTTTGTGACGTTTTGGGGATTTGATGGACTTGGGGTCCACTATATTTATTGGGCTCTTTGTGGGCCCAAGTTGAGAGAGAGAGCCCATTCCATGTTATTTATGACTACAAGGTGGACCAGATTTTGTATGTCTCACATTCACAAAGAAACAGAATCCTTGTTCACATTCGACCAACATTATTAAATAAATAAATTTTGTGAATACAAACAAAAAAATATAATAAAAACCAATAAACCTCTTCTCTTTTTTCTTTTTACTACAAAAAATATATATTATATATGAAAAAAAAAAAGCCTCATCTTCCTTTGTACAAAAAATATGCCCAATTTTTTTCAATTTTTGGGATTTTTTATCTCTCATTTTTTCTTCTAGGAGAGGGCTACCTGGTGTATATTTGTGTACTTTTCTTCTAACATTGTTTTCTACACAAAATTGATCTCTAATCAGGCTTTTGGTTGATCATCAGCCACCACAAAACCAAGCAAGAAAGGAAGAACAAATCAGAGTGGGTCGATGACCTTGACGTTGATGATGATCATGACCATGATCTTAGAAATGTGAAATGCACCTCCTGTGGCGCGCGGCAACAGATTTCTTCTTCTGCTTAGTTTCTTCTTTCCAGCTCTTGGCAATGTCATGAGCTACACTAATGGCATCCAATGAAGCACCTGACAAGCCCCTCCTTGTGAACCCAACTGCGTATAGTCCGGCATTTCCTTTCCATCCATTTGGGAATGGTTTCTTTGGGATTCCTTCCCCAGAAAAGAAGTCATTTTCCTGGAAAATTTACACCAAAATTTAAATTTACTTCCAAACACTTTTTAGCATTGTCAAATCAGTAAAAATAAATAAATAAGTTAGATGTAGGATCTGATTGTGGAGTGAGACAAAACAGAACCCCCACCAAACAAAGCTAACAAAGCTGACCAATTTGTCTTTGGTGGTAAAAAAATAAATAAATGAAAAATAGTGAAAAGAAATGAACCTAAAAAGGAAACCAACTTCCATAACTGTCACATGGGTTTTGAGACATAGAAACTTCTAAATTAGATTCATTTATGATTTTTCAAAAATTTAAAATATATATATATATATATATATATATATATATATCTTATACCTTCAACCACGAAGGAACGTTGCTCCGATAGCCAGTAGCCAGAACCACCGAATCAATCTCGACGTTATCTCCATTAACGAGCTCAACACTGCCTTGAAAAAACCTCTTGATTCCAGGGACAACCTTAATCTCCCCAGATCTTATTTTCTTCAGTGCTCCAATATCCAACACTGGTGTTTTCCCTTCTGTGTTCTTCAGCTGTAATGGACCTGCGGATGGCCTTTTCAGACCATGTTTTCCGAGATTCCCAAGAATCAACCTTGCAAAGATTAGTAGTATTTTGTCCACAAGCCAGAGTGGGAACCATTTCATCAGCAAAACTGCTAGTTCAAATGTAGATTTGCCAAGAATTTCCCTTGGTAATACATGGACCTGTATGTGTATGATAAAATGACCCAGTTAGAGTTTGGTGTTGAAAAAAAAAAATGCTAAATTAAGGTTCAAATCAATGTCTTATAGTGTTTGTACTCACCGAGCTTCGAACCACCATTGAAGGGCTTGCATTGTGGTTGCAAAGATCAAGAGAGACTTCCATGCCTGAATTTCCACAGCCAACTACGAGGACACGCTTGCCTCGGAAACTCTCGCCGGATTTGTAGTCACAAGCATGCATCACATGGCCGCCGAACTCGTCCAAGCCTTTGAACTCCGGCACTACTTTCTCAGCATTCTCTCCCGTGGCGACGACGAGCCAGCGGCAAATGTATTCGACTTCACCACCGGTTGATATGGTCTTGACCCGCCACAAACCAAAAGTTTCATCGTACTTAGCAGACTGAACAGTCTCATTGAATTGTGGGGTTATGTCAAAGTGTTTGGCATACGACTCTAGGTACTTGATGAACTGGTATTTTGTCGGGTATTCCGGGAAGTCATCAGGGAAAGGGAAGTTAGGTAATTGACAAAATTGTTTGGGAAGGTGAAGCTTGAGACGATCATAGGTTCTGTTTTGCCATAGAGAGGCAATACAGTTGGCTCTTTCCAAGATAATGAATGGAACACCTTGTTCTTTAAGGCCAGCACCAACAGCTAAACCGGACGGACCGGCACCGACTATGACCGGTCCGTTCACCCATATGCACCGGCGAGCCAAGAAGTCTTGGTTTTTACCAAAGGATTGGACCACTGGGGGGGTATTAAGACAACTAGTGTTGCACATCATGAAGGATGATATGTGTTTGTCTTTTGGAAATGAGAAACAAAAAAGAGCTAGTTTATGCTCGGAAATAGGTTTTCCAAGTTGAAGAGCAAAATGGGGTTTTGAAGTATGTTGTAGAAAAGTGGATGATGATAATGATGATGATGATGATAGGACACAAGAGGAGTGGGAATAAGCTGATGAGAGAATAAAAACGTTTTTAATTTTGTGTTTTGAAGTTGGTATTTGTGTGTTTGTGTGGAATGGGAAAGAGGGTATGGAGGGGCTTAAATAAGGAATAGGGGAAGGTCTTTGGCCATGAGAGATTATGCTCTTTTAAAAGGCTCATTGCCAAATGATAAGCTTTTGTGGCCGCCTTCTTTTGTTTATTACAATAATAATAATAATAATAATAATAAATTTTAAATCCAAATTTAAAAATAAAAATAAAATTTACTGTGCATACCCTGAAATCCTATAATTTATAGGATTTAAGGAAGTGGAAGCCAAATCCACAACCTTTTATTAAGAGATGGGTACGTCTTCTTTGGTCTTCGTTTTTTTTTTGTATAATTTTCTATTCCAATTTTTTAGGTGCAGACTAGCCAATGAAATCACCAAACTAGCTACCTAGCTATACTATACGCTTCCAAAAATGAACGGTTTTGCATAAAATTTGGTGTTTCTATTTATCTTCTGGGTATAGGGGTATTAGGCAAATGATAGATCAGCTTGTTTTCCTGGGTTTGGTACCTTGATGTTAAGCCCCCCTGTAAACTTACTTCTCAATGTGACCTAAATGGCTAACTTCAGGACATGTTTATAGCTCTTCTTTGACTACTATATATAACTCCAGGCGGCAAATCTATATTTGTATAATTTTAATCATACATATGTACGTCTGATGAATTACTGTGCAAAAGAATTAACTACTTAGTTATTTGATTGAATGTCATATATATCTACTCCAACATGGATTTCCAATAAAATGTAATCCAGTTGGACTTCCTTGAGCACATAACAATAAAGTAATTCATTATACTACTTTTCAGTTGTTTTCAGGGACCGACATATTTTATACTAATCCAAATTAAAGACTTCTAAGTGTCCAAGATGTGTATGTCAAAATGTTACTATGATCTTGTAAGATGAATTAGAAATTAAAAATTTCACCACTGGTCGTATGGTATGGGTAAACATATACCCTCTTTATATTCTTATAATTAATTACCATACTTGATAGAATATTCCCGATAAAGCTTAATCACTGAGTAAGTCCATGACCGTCAGAAAATCATACTTTCTTAATACTAACTTGAGGAGCACTTATGTTAAACTTTATACAAGCTTAAAGATCCTTATGAATAAATTAAAGATACGGAATCACAAGTCTCTCTCTATAAAGAAACACAAAGTTACTAACTGTTGTTTTCTCTTTTATAAGTCTATTAGTGATATTCGGATACTAATTTATTGACTGTGGAGTTTTTTGCTTAAATACTGATGACAGACAATAAACCACTTTATTACATTAAGTACTTAGTAGCTAGTAATAATTAAGAAGTATTTTTTGCCTATGGATATTAAAAATGATCACGTCTTCGATAGGGATTGATCATGAATAAATTGCATGCGTAGTTGCTACAAGAAAGATCTGGTAATCAACACAGAGAACAATATTCAACAGTCATTATCTAGTTTGCATAATATACGTACGTTTGTCCTATTTACAAAGTACTGCTCATCGCTTTCACTATTCACTAACATAATGGACCATATAATATACACATATATACCTATATATAGATGAGTGTTTTGTATAGGTCGTTACTGCAAGCCTGAATGTTTCAGAAGCTTCAAAATGCTCGTTCTTTTTTTGTGAGAGTGAAGTCTCAGAAGTGTCACTGTTATATACAAAGCATATATATATATAAATGGCCTGCAAAGTTTTTTTTTTTTTTTGGTAAGAATGGCCTGCAAAGTTGCACATAGAAGTTGACATGTCGTTGAGTGCAAGTTGCTGAGAGAGTTTCCAAAATAAATGTATAATTGGTGTTATAATTCTAGAATATTTTATTAGAATTCTAACAAAAATAGACCATAGATCGGTGTGGTTTATATACACTAAGATATGGATCCAACTTAAGTATGGTCAGGGAGAACACATACGTACCAATCATAAAAAAGACTTCTGAGGTCAATATTTTATTTGTTAATTTTTCTATTTATTTATTTTTCAGTCAATATATATTATAGAATTTGCTAAAGATGATTGTCTTATTCTAGCAAATTAATAAACTTGATTTTTTTATATGTTCATTTACAAAAAGTCTTAATTAATTTGCTGACCTGTTGTTATAACTTATTATCAAATAATGAATGGTAATGTTATATCATTTCAAATTTCTTTTAATCAGAAAATGATAGTAGAATCGGCTGCATATATAATTTCATTTTTATAAATATTTAATCTCTGGTCCAAAAATATTATTGTTCTAACTGATTAATTAGTGAAACATGTCCTTACCAAATGCATATATACACACGTATATATATACTTGGATTGTCTCACCAATAGCTTGAAACATCCGGTAAATTATAGGGCAGCATCTAGGGCTTGCAACTTCATATATCACTTTCATTAATTTGGTTGATTTGAATAGATATATATATTGCAAATTAATTATCCAATTGCATAGTATTTTTGGTATATGAGCCATGAGATGTAATCCTCACAAAATCTTTCATTCCCAATAAAGTTTGGTGGCTTGGGATTCGGAAAGCGGCTACACATTCCATAGACTACAAATTTAACTAATCCAATGCATATTTCAAAGAAAAATAACAATAATTGAGTTCATTATTTCACCCTTAGAGCTTAGAATATAGGTTGGGAATTAAAATTGTTTTTTCTTATAAATAAAAACTTAAAATAATTCATAATTAATGTCTGACTTTATATATTTATATTCTTTAATTATCATCTACATTTTTATACAAACAAACGTATTATATATGTACTGGTACATACATGTATAATAAATGAATGTAATTATTGTACTATTTATATTACAATAGTGAATTCAAGTCATTATTAGTAGAAAGTAACAAATTAAATTAATGTTAATACAGTATGGTTGTGCCTAATAATTAAAATAATACTTTCCCCAATTTCTCTTCTAACAAAGATGATAAAATCACCTTTTTAGTTATTGATTTTGTCATTCATGAGTTTAAGCTTGTTAATGTTTATAGAACCAAAGAAAGTTCAAGCTTAATTATCGAATCTCATGGATTAATATAATTAATCGGGGATATTTAACGAAGTGGGTTTGCGTATGTGAGAGCTTGACGGTGTTTATTTTTACAATTTTTAGTTGTGTCATGTGTGTGATTTTGGTTTTATAAAATGTTAATTGCATGCAAATAAATAAGAAAAAATCAATGTAATATCATGACAAGCTATAAACTTGATTTACATCTTAATCCTCCTTAACAACTAAGCAAAAATTTCAAACTCTAGAAAACCCAATTACTCTCTGTAAAAAATTATGTAAGATTGTTATTCAATCGAATTTGCAAAATAGACCAAGATTTTGCTTCAACTTTAAGGTTGTAATAAGCATTATTAATTAGAACAAAAGGGATTTTCTTGGAAGTTTCCAAAAATGGTGAAAAAGGACGAACACTTGGAAAGTGAGCTTAATGAAAAATAATAAGCTAATTAATTAATATTTAATTGCAACCAATTGGGTTTCAAGGAGAGCCACTTGATAGAGAGGCAATGCAATGCTCCTGAGGAGGATAGTCACCCATGTGCATGGAGTAGGTGATCAAGGACTACTATAGTAGTTCTACCAAAAAGGCTAAAGTAGATATTCACACACACACACACACACACACACTTTAATTTGCACTTTGGAGGCCCTCATCGGAAAATGTATATTGGAATTTGGAATACCTTTTGTTCTTTTGCATTGGAACATGTAAAAATTCTTTGGCCACAAAAAAGTCCGCTTTTTAGAAACATTTTAACACCAATTTACACAACATGATACAGCTAACTATTCACACAATTTCAGACATTTATGCACTGATAAATTTAATATCATTTTCGTTAAATGGATTTCATGGGTATAGAAAAGAGGCCAACTCACGTGCATGTAACCTTTGGTTTTATAAATTGTATTCTTTTCATGCAAAGATTAGCATGCTTTTGCTCTTCTTCTAAGGTAAATATTGTAAAGGGCTTTGAAATAAGTGGTATTAGAATCATCATTCCAAAATGTTTATGGCTTTTTCAATTATTATTAGATTATATATATAGATAGAGAGAGAGAGAGAGAGAGAGCAACTCGTCGTGATCTAATATACTAATAGGGTTGTGGGATATTCTATCATTCTCTAGCTTCCCCACCCTGAAAGGCTATATATGAGCCAAGATTAGTGAGGTCCTAGCTAGGGCTTGTAGAGACCATGTTGTAGGTGATTGATTGATGGCTAGTAATAGTAGTACTACATGATCGTATCATAGAATATTGAAGATTATGATAAACTGAATATATACATATTTATTGTGTGTGTTAATGTACTTTCATTTTTTATTTTCTGATAATAAAAAAACTGCCTTTTCAAAGTGGGGCTATTAATTTAAGAATTTATTAAGATTTATTGTTCTTTTATTTTTATAATTTTTGTTAGAGTTTAAAATAGTAGATTTATAATTTTAATAGTTCCTCTTTTATTAACAATTAAAAAATTAAATGCACTTAAAATATAAATAAAATTTATCAAAACTAATTTCATAGAAACAATAGCTTTCTTTCTAGCCACACCCTTGAATCTTAAATGTATATAGTTTCATGATAACGTATTTTGAGTATATGAGAATATCTTACATTAATCACAGTAGGGTACCAGTGCATGTACCAGTTCCCAAAGAAAATTATGAAAGACTACCATCGTTATCAATCTCACGAGGCTTCCAAGAAATTCAATATGTAATTTATAGTACATAATTAGTAATTAATCACTAAAACAAATAA
This sequence comes from Rhamnella rubrinervis, assembly GCA_007844105.2. Lineage (NCBI taxonomy): Eukaryota > Viridiplantae > Streptophyta > Magnoliopsida > Rosales > Rhamnaceae > Rhamnella > Rhamnella rubrinervis. The sequence continues at coordinate 6,458,467 of CM017574.2, read as the reverse complement.
TTAAAACTCAACAATGACCGATAATTTTTATGCATGAGATATTACTATAGCACGCAAGTATTTTCTTGAAATTATTTATTTTTCGCCATAATTGATTTTTATACGTGTGTATAGCAGCCATACTACTACGTACGGACGACTATTATGCAGGTATGAACAAGTTAAAGTCTTTGAATTCAAGAGGGATAAGCAAAAGAGATCCAGCTGTTTGCAACCACATGCAATTACGCTCTGACTGAGTGGGAATTTCTTGTCCTTATTTGGCTTAGAGTCATATGTAGCTCCCTGAATGACCATAAATTTAGGAGTAGAGTAGCCAAGAATTTTGATTAGACACTGGTATAATCCTGTTTTTTAGTTGACTTCCTAAATTGGCTTTTCATGGTACACTTAATTACAATTTACAGCTTCAAAATATCGTGGTTGGTAAACTACCCTTTTATATCATAAATTATATATATATATATATATATATATCGTGAAGTATCATTAACTATTAGTTAGAGCAGACTCAGTGATTTATGTCATTGGCCGTAAAATAAATAACTACATGAAAATTTTTTATTTTGGTAAATAAAAAAAGGTCTTTTAATAAGAGTTATTAGTGCATAAATTTGTTAGGAATTAGAAATTATTTGTTATTCAATATTTGTAACTTTTTTGAAGTCATATATAATAAGTTTATACCCCTATAGTTCATTCTGTACAGTTATGGATTAAGTACGTATAAAATAATAAATAGTTCGTCAACGATTAAATCTAAGTCACATCCTCATATATAATAACTACAAAGGAATTATAGGTGGATTTATCTCTTTTTAATACATAAATTATTTTCTTTAAATAAAGCTTAATATTGTAGCATTTATCGCCTCAAAACATTTTGTCGAAGACTTTTGGAAAATATATATCTATAATTAGAGTTCTTTTTTATTTATTTTATAAAAATAAATAAATAAAAAACATGATGCTAAGCAATAAATTAGTGATAAAAGAGGCCCTCATAAGATTGCCATTAAGATCTACTTAGTTTGTGAATCTTAGAGCAATCTTTTATCTCATTTTTTTTAATCCTTATTTTTATATGTTTTTGGTACTCTCTCTCATTATGTTTGAGACTTTGGAATGTTTTTTTCTGTGTTAAGAGAGAGAGAGAGTTAGTCATATGCTTAGTGAATGTGGGGGCTACAATTGTTTTCCAAATAATGAAATAAGGGTCACATGGAAACATGAGAAGTTGAGAAAACCAGGGAAATAAAATGATATATATATATATATATATATATATATATATATATATATGTATATTATACTTGTTCTAGATTCTCACATCACAAGAGCTTAAAAAAAAAAAAATCTTTTATTTGACTATGTGATCTCTCATTTGACCTCCCCTAAAAACACTAATCCTCTTTCATTACTCAATATCTATTACATTATTCAACTAATACCATGATGAAACATAAAATATATATATATATATATATATATATATATTACAAATATATGAATCTGTTTCCATCCAAGGGCACGTCTTAACTAGGTCAATGAATTATTGCTGGGAATTTCTTTGGCGTTTATAGGCATAATGTACTCTATTAATTAGCTAATGAAGTGACTTAATCTCTAATTAAATGTTATAATTGGAAACAAAACATTTAATTAAGCAAAATGAATTTATCCTTATTGAATGAAATGCACACATAAACAAACTACGAAGTAATTTGGAGAAAATTAATTTTTTCCAAATGCATTATAATTAGTACTATATAATTCCATGGCTCTGTTATATATTAACAATTTGGCATCATAAACTTCAAAAACCTTGATAATTGTTTATGCATGACAGAGATATTTAGAATATATAAAATAAAGAAAAGGGTTTTCATTTCAAAATTAAATTAATTAAGGGGCCAGGGATGACCTACATGGGACTTTGCATGTGACCTAATCAGGACTATAAATAACGGATTTAATTTTTTATGTCAAAAACGGTTGGTGTCCAAACAATTCAATCATTTGGACCTTCTATTGATTTCAATTTTTACTTTTCAGTCTTTGCACACATAAAAACATCCGGAAGACAATCATTTGCTTCTTTCTTTTTTAAATTAACCTTCTTTAATTTCCTCTTTGTTTTCTTTCATCTTCTATTTTGGTGGGGTTTTCTCAAAATTAAGAAAAAGAATGCTAGTAAGAACAATAAAAAGTTGATATTAATTAAACTATTTTTTTCTAAGAAAAACTAAAAGCACCAATGATGTGTATTAGATACACAAAAAAATATGGGTAGGCTCAATTTCTCTTAATGCTAGATCATTCCCACATTAATAAAACACAGTTTCCAATAATTAGATTAGGTTAATAAGGTCCGTTACAAAGTTTGAATTGAACCAAGTGTATATTTATTTTAAGTCATCCAAATACTATAGTAGGGTTTGGTTTTATGCACCACCGAAATCTTTCTTCTGGCGCCACCCTCTTTATTTTATTTCTTTATTTAAATCCCTCATGTTAATTAGACCTTTCAAAGAGAGATCATATAAATATAAGTTACTAAGGATATGCTTATATGATCATGTGGATGGTCCATACTGGGATGTAAATATTTGTGGTCCTTAGAATATGATATAAACTTTATCCCACATTGATTATTAACTTGGACTTCCAAGTGTTACTAGATCTATAGACTTCAAGAGCATTTCATCGTAACAACAATCTCAAAAATAATATTATACAATTTCAAAAACTAAAAGAGTAATGCTACATGTTGATAGATATTTTTCAATTTTATTTCTCAACTATAATATGGTATTACTTCATTGATTAACAAATTAATATACTTTAATAAGTGTTGAATGAATTCAAAATGAAATTAGTAACATATACGTAGTTGGGATACAAAGTTAGAAAAGTCTTTATATCCCTAGTTTCGTAGAAACTAATAATTGGTAATGTGGCAACCTAAAAGGAATGTCAAAATAATTTTGGAAAGATTTGGAATTTCAAAATTTGGAATCTTAAATTATTTTTTTGTGTAAAAATTTTGTAGCAGATCAAACTTCTAATTTGGAAGAGCATACATACTTGTTTCATTCACCAAATGGGTGGAAGAAATTGTGAATAACTTAATTTTGGCCACTATCAACAATGATTTTTTTGACACTTAAAGTGAATTATGGACAAAGCAAGCTAACAATTAATATTTATTGACTAAGGTATAGTAGCTAGAATGTTTGTGGCTTTCTTGGTTAGACAAAAATTATATAGGTTTAAATTTAGGAATAAAACAAGATCAAAATCTTCTCAAGCATATAGAACTTGTGTCCAAATGGCGGCTTGAAGAAACTTAATGCCTTTCATCGTTGTTATACTTGAGACCTAGCTTATAAATACTGTTCTAATAAATATTCTGGGAATTGGGTGTTTCTTGTTGACTGTGTTTGATTAGGTACAACAAAGCCCAAAGTTATATACGTTTGTTTTAATCATTTGAGCATAATATTTATCTCTCTGATTTCCAATATATTGTCAGAAGACTCAAAATCTTTCTACATATGTATAATGTCATTTTGTTTCCCTAGCACTTTTTCACTTTACACCCTAAACTATAAAAAAAAAGTATCAACTCTATGGTTTTGTATCAGTTAAGTTCAATTTGAAATTTTGACATGTAAAATATCATAATGTGATGGTTTTTGTAGTTTGGGGTGCAAAGTGAAAAATAGGGAACCCTAAATAAAATTAGATCCATTTTTAAAAATAAAATAAGAGAAATCATTGGAAGAGAGAGAGTTTTGAATTAAGTGCATATAAATTGCTGTATGTGTCATGAGAAATTGTAATGATTTATAAACCAAATATTTTTCTGTTTGGCTAATAAGTAATTAATATCCTTTGCACAAAATGTCCTTATTGTCCATGCATTGGATTTTATCTACTTTTTAAAAAATAAGAAAATTTCATTTATTTATTATTTTTTTTTATGAATAAGAAAATTTCATTTTTACAAAATGATGAGAAACCCACAATTATACAAACATATTAATTGCTGAAACCATGTTTTGTTTTCTCATGAATTAAAGCCAGTCACACAGTCATATTTGTCTGTTTTTTATTAGTGAGATGTGTAAAGCCAATTGTATATCAAGCACCACACAATCCAACTTTCAAGGTAGAATCTTTTGAATCCATTTCAGCAAAATGACCAAAAATTAATAAATTAAATAAAAGGGAAACGCATAGCAATTGATCTATTTCTTTGAAAATTAAAGTTTAAGTACGTACTTCCAAGATTTCCACTTCAAGTTTTCCATATGATCATCCCTATGATTTAGTAGAAACAACAACATGGTCCTTGGCTAATTAATTAATTAGGGCTTTAAATTAACTTTTATTTAATCAGTCCACACCAATCCAGAGGTTCACATCCAAGTACTAATATTCCATAGATAAATGATGTTCATGAATATACCTGAAGAAAAAAAGAAGAAGATCATCTTGCTCAGTTTGCTTTGCATTTAATATTATTTTTCTCTGCAACCTTCTTATCCTGGTCCTATACATATAACAAATTATATATAAAACATAAGAAATAAATGCAACTAACATCATAACTGTAATAACTGAAAGGTATACATAACTCATAAAGGGTATTAAATAAATGTTTTAGTAGTCAAAATAGTGAAAGGGGGCAAGTGGGGAAGAATCAGATGTGAAACATGGGGGACACATGTGATCACATGAATGTTGGGGATGCAAATTAGGGTTGGAGTGTGTGTAGCCGTTGGCTTGTGAATAAAACGGTCAACAGTCTGAGCTTTTAATGGCCAAACTACATTTTCCAAAGTACAAAGACCACCAATGTCCATGTGCTCTTTACCTTTTATTTATTAACAAGAAGCTCCAACCCCACCTAACATTTTTGTTTCACATAATTCTTTCCCATTTCCTCACAAATATTTTTTGCCATTTATATATATATATATATATATTCAATACAAAGTTGAGAAAATGCATGCATTGCGACACGGCAGCTAGTGCAGTGGCTCGAGATCTTAATCGAAAATATTAATTAAGGTCACTAATTGAGAAACAATTGAATAAGAATGACAAAACTCTGACTCCAAATTTTTTTAAAAGGGGTTTAAGTTCCAAATCAGGATGATAAATCAATGTTTCAATGCCTTGGGGTTCTCAAACCACAGAAGTATATGGTGGTGTTAAAATTTGAGGAAAATTTTGCATGGGGCTCTTTGTTCCTTGCACTGTGTAATGTAAACCTAGTGATCAACCTAACATACTTTCTTTCTTCTTTTTTTTGGTGGTTTTTGCATCTTATTTTGACACAAATTTATAACCACTTAATTTGACTATTTGTAAGTGGTATCTAAACCTGTTTTCCATAAAAAATAATAATAATAATAATAATAAATAAAATTAAAAAAAACACACACACACATTTTTTTCAAACTCTAGTTTAGTGCTTAGATGTTGATTTGATTGTGATCAATGATAGAACATGTCAAGGAGAATAGAGGCACAGTAAAGACCAAGTTTGGCAGAATTTGTGAGAAAAAAAAAACACTAGTAACACTTTTTCAAAACAACGTTTTTAAGTCCCATTTCAAGTATGGTGTACATTCAATGCCTTCACTAACACAGTGATGGAGACCCACAAGTTGTCCCTAAGCAAGCATTTGTATCCTTTTCGATATAACATTTGTATCCCTGAGCAAACATTTGAAAAATAATTACGCATGCTTAAAATTTTTTTATTAACAATACATCTCCAATTTTATTTTTGGATTTTTAATCCTTCTGGTAATTAAACAATAAAGTTAACAGTAATGCTACGGGTACAAAGATAAGTTTTCCAACTTTGTTATCCAGGCATGACATGACGGGATGAAAAATAAATACTATAAAAGATAATTGAACCCTAAATGGAAGCCATTAATAAACTAATAGGGATACTGCTTAGTATCCCTACCTTTACTCAAAAGTTGAACCAATAGTAAAAATGGGCACTGCTGAAGCTATATATATAACAAGGCAGTCCACTATATATAATTAATTCTAAAGATATTTCTACTGCTTTGTACAAAAATATAACTTTGGGATTAGAGCAGTAGTTTGAAATCAGCTCGTCCCACAAAATATTACATTCATCGACTTTCTTCGCCTCCTACCACCCCATATAAAAAAATGCTTTTGCCCCAAGTGACCCATTACAAAAGCAAAAGAAATATAAGAAAAGAATACAGAATAGGAACAAAATGAAGTGCACTCAAAAGTGCAAAACCTAATGTGGACTCTATAAACTATCTAAACCAAGCCTGGAGAAACTTTACAATTCTAATTTAAAAGAATAAAGTTACAATATGAAGGAAATTTATGTGAAGAGAAAAAATATGTATATATATTGGAGGCGGATTAACAGCGCGGTAGCAACTGGATATTTGGAATTGAGTTGAAAGTTGTGTTTGAATCTTGGGGAAAAAATGTGAACCACAAAGAGAACGGAGAATCACACTGCCTTATTCCTGTAAAAATTGGAAGGCCGGATTCTCAAGAAGTTCATCCGGATATTTTATATCTGTTAAACTCTTCTCTTGTAAGTTATTACAAATGTCGTCGACTGAGAATGGAATGCTGCGTTTTTATCAAAAAGCATTGATTAGTAGATGTTTATAATTACTTTCTTGCAGTTGAAGCAAAGCGCTTCTTTCTAACCTTGAATTGTCCTCCAACAAATAGGATTTGCTGTCTTCGGCAGAATCATCTGTCATCAAGAGTTTCATGTTGGAAATGACCTGAACAATGAAAAAGATAGATGGTACTTAGCACCACTTTGATAATAACCAGATTAAATTAGTAAGGAGCAATTTCAAACCAATATTTCTTTACTTACGTCTGGGGATACACTTCGAGTGTTGTAATTGTCGTCCCAATATAGCGTGCATATTCTATAAAGCTGTTGAACACTTAAGATCTGAACCAACGAGAAGTAAAGGATTAGTTTGAGTCTATGAGAATGCTTCTTCAATCGAATGTGAAGCAATGGATTAACATGAGAATGCATCTTTAAATTGTAATGTAAAACTCCAATTATTCCCAATAATAACTACTACCATCTACAAAATACCCTAACCTTCAATTATTAGTTTTGATTTGGGTTGTCTATGAATATTTCATAATTCATAAAATTAGCTCATGTTATTTTATACTTAAATCTACTTTTGGGATTTTATCCACACTTTTCATGTTGCAATTTCCGAACTGTGGGAGTGAGACTTACGGGGCATAGGTCATTTGTAATTTCATCATAAGAAATTCTAGACTTCTGGTGTATAACCTGCACAGAAATTATTAGTCAAATTAGCCCTTAATAGAATAACTGTCACATAAAAATTTATATTGTTCTGCAGACTGAATCGCATAAAATCAAGATAATTCTACTCTCATATAATTTGAAAAATGGTGGCAAAGAATACACAGTTACTATAATTGTTTGAGCCAACCCAGCATGGAATGTTACTCATATATATTTAACACAGTCACCCACAAGATTTATAAAAATGTTTAATTGCATAAATATCAAGAATATGTAAATGTTAAATTATTGACAAGGCAGATATCAGGATGTTTTCTTTGTTTTATGCTCAATAAAATCCCTGCAGTAGCGTCCTTATAGTATGGGACTCACAACTGATGAACATGATTTCAGAGCACTTATAACTCATTATTGAGCACAAGTCTATAACTGTAAGAGAAGTGTGTGAAATTTCCACTTTAAATGCTTCCATTTATATGAAAGCAAAACCCATGCTCCATAGGTTGTAGCCAGTGAACATTTCACTTGTACCACAATTAAGTCAGGAAAAAGGATTCGTCCACTTAACAGCTTAATAAAATGAAATAAAATAAAATAGCTTTTCACAGATCTATGTGGTTCTCATCCAGTTCAGTCGCCATCAGTTTCAAACTGAATAAACCCAAGCCCTGGCTAACATTAGGATATAAAAATCACGAAACAAATATCAGTTCGAAAAAAATTGTAGCAGGAGTTAACTGTTGCTAGATTTGTTTTGCAAAATTTCAACCCAGTGGCATATTTTTATCCAAATCGATCTCATTTCTTTCAATGAACACTCAATAATATAAGATCAATAGAATATAGTTAATTAAACTATCATAAAGTAAAGCAACAACTCAGAGAGAATCCTATATATTTAGTAACATAATCTAAAGTAATCACACTTCTCCTATTGATCAACTCAACCAAAGAAACATACCAGAAACCCAACAGCTTGCCTAACGCTTTTGAGTTCATCCCATGATGAGCCAGTAAACTGCAGGATGAAAAATAATTAGACCAAGAAAACTAGAATATATCATAAATTAACTACTGAGAATCATGTCTAATATGGACAACAGGGAGAGAAGGGCTGGAAGCCAGTTGGTTTAAAAAGTAAAAATTAGCCTTTCACCAGAAAAATCATTCATACTAGCAAAATAGTACCTCTTGTTTTGCTTGGCCACACCATAGCTCTAATTCAGCTAACCCTGACTTCACATATTCCCCATTGCTGAATGTGCAGCACTCTCGACGGAGGAGAAGGCTGGAGTAGAAGCATGCAACAACCAAGTTATTATAGTTTCACATAACTCTATAAGTTCATAAAATTGATACAGCACACTTACCCATTAAAGACTTCTACATTGATATATGAGAAGACCTGAGTAAATATCTTCTGAACAAGTACAGGAGGAACCTGAAACAGAACCGCTATAAGATGGCAGAGTATTGAAAGACAATGATTCACTTTAGCACTACCAGAAGTACTCGTACAAATTTTTCTTGCAATATAGAAAGAAGCCCATTGAGGTTATCAACAACTCTGCCCCAAGGATTAACTGCTGGACTGCTGCTATTTGACCCTCCATTTGGTTTTGAAACTCCTCTTGAGTTTTTTGGTGCCTAAATTGTCAACAAAAAGGTCACTGGTGTTAGAAAATTATTTTCAGATAACTGACTAGATTAATTCCTAGAAGAAACTAATCAAGTACCATACAAAATGGCAATTTCACCTTTCTAACAAAACCCAAGCTAAGTAGCACCATTTGTGGAGTTCATTATACCTGGATGCAAGAAGTAAGCAGTGGTGATAAATTATTCTTCAGATTGTCTCGAATCATTCCATATAATTTTTCCACATATGCTGTAATTTGCTCCTTAAAAGCAAAGCTGGGTACTTGGCCTCAACTTGGCGTACCACATCTAGTGGACCAACTTGAAGATTGGCTGAAGAAGAGCGGAAGCCCTGAAAACAACATCATATCACATATTCTAATGCATATAAATAGAAACTTCATTAGATAGAAGATATGAATTTAAAATAATTACTTGGGTCATCCTTCCAAATAAAGATGTTGGTGTAGGAGGCTTTCGGCTGCCAAAGTGCCAGGGCTTTTAAACTCCGTTGGAGCAAGAATGACAATGTAGCTGTATTTGATAGCCAATAAGCCAAATGGTCATTGTTATCCTGATCCTGCAAATGGGCAGAGACTCAAGCTTGTTAGATCTTGGTTCATTAATGCCTAAAAAAATTGTCACTATTTCTTTTCTTTTCTTTTTCTGTACTTTCAAATTCCTTTTTTCTGGGTGGGGGTGGTTCTGTAATGCCAAAGGGACAGTATCATTTTAACTAAACCAGAAACTTACCAACATTAGTTTAGTTCCAAAATTCAAAAGTCAATTCTCTCTCTTGATTCTAGCCAACGATATATGTAAAAACTACAAGCTATCTCTCAAGTACCTAATTATGGCTCATACAAAACAGAGAGGGCCGTAAGCACGACATTAAAGGATGAGGAATCAGATGAGAGGATGAGGAAAAGTCCAACACTACTAACAAAACATGCCCCAGTAATGTTTATAAGCAAGCCTAAGACCCCAAAATCTTCAGCTAGCCCTTTGGAGGCCAGGCCCTACGGTGGGGCATTATATTTAGTATCAGAACATGACTTGGCCGTAATAGTTTGCGAGAGACCCACTATGGTTCTTGCAGATCCTATGAGGATATGGCAAGGTGGATTGTATTTTTTAGGATTTCTCATCCTCTTGAATCCTTTGTACATATTTTTGTTTTAATACGACATGTTTTATTAACATCAACCAAAACCCCAATTCCCTCTGTCCCCACATAAACACGCATACACACTGACATTCATACAGACACAGGCACGCATATGAAGAGAGAGAGACAGACAGGAAAAAGACTAACTTCAAAATTTGATAGTGTATATAAAGTTACCTTTATTGCATCACCAATCATGTTAACAAGACGGTCAAATACACTAGTTCTTTCTGCTTCAAATGATTTCCAGTGAAGAAGAAATTTATATATGGTCAATGCTGCAACTGGCTTTCCTTCACTGAACCCAATATCTCGTGTCACACAAGTCGTAAGAGCATCTAAACTCTCCTGCACCACACAGAACAAAATTAGAGAGAAAATCAACTTTCAGTTCACCTGAATTTTTCTGTCAAACACGTACATGCTGTCTTTCTCTTTGAGATCTTCTCATTTTACTATCAGATACTCCAAATTTTTTGATGGCATAGCACTCAGTGGTTCCTGTAGAAGAATGCTTTCTATCAGGATATGCAACAAGGTTGAGAACAACAAAGAAGCAACATATAAAGGTAATGACACTGCATTTTTCTGAAGCACTTACATGATGACCATTTTCCACAGTCTGCAATTATGAGGGGAAGAAAGAGATCAATAAAAATGTACTGAAGAAAGTGAAAGTTAAATAAACAAACCTTTACAACATGTCTACCTGAGCTAAATGTTCCGACATCTTCAAAGAAGGTGAGATATTCAATGCTTGTTGACGAAGAACTTGATCAACGGATTCCATGTCAGAAAGTTTTTCTTCAAGCCTGTGTAAAGAAACAGGCAAATTTTAGATTGAATACACAGACCCAATTAGTCAATGAACACTTCACAATTCCAAGTTAATTTGAAGGGTAAGATTCAATGATGCATTTTAAAAAAATTGTAGTGACAGAAAAACCTCTGCATGGTTGTCTTCAATTCAATCATCTTTGACTCTGCATCCAAAGCCTGCTTTAACCGCTCTTCACTAACCTTGCTTGTCTCTTCAAACCTTTTCTCTGTTTCATCAATTTTCTTCTCCAGTGAATTTACCAAAGCCTGCAAAGTGTTGAAACCAGCTTGATATCATAAGACATAAATGAAAAAATAACAATCCATAAGTAGATTTTGAAATGCCTTTGTTCAAGACCTTAGATCTTACTTGGGAGCAACATATGCATGCAAAATTCACGGTAGCAATACCTTAAGCTGCTCATTTTCAGCTGTAAGCTTATTAATAATTTCATGATCAATGACTGGGACCTCCTGTATGATTGGGGCCTGTTCAACCACTTTCTTTTGGCCTCACGCTCCTCTGCAAGCAGTGCTTTAGTTTCTTGAAACTGCTGTTGCATCTCTTGCAAAGCAGACCGCAATTTTGCATTTTCTTGTGTTTTTGCTTCCTCGATATCAGACTGCATCAGTTTTTGGATTTATCAATTCATCAATTAAACTACGAGGTTGGCAAGCAGAGATACAATAAAGCTACAATGTCTTTACAGAATCCTCCCTCTTTTAATATTTTGTGCATGTGTGTGTGATAAATAAATGTCGAAGAAATTTTGGAGCAAAATTAAATGATATGTCAGAATAATAATTTCTCCTAGGAACAAAATTGTTCAACCAAATATGTGTATAAAATAACACCCAGACAAAGGGATTTGATCCGTAACATGACTAGTAGATTATTCAATTACTGTCTTTAAAATTTAAGATAACTAAAGAACAAAAGTCTATTAGAATTTAATTTTCAATTAGAATTACTAGTTGATTTAGTTCCCTTAGATTAGTATTGTTTGACTCTACAGATAGGCTTCATTGTAATCCTTAAAGGGAACAGATTTGAGTTGAAGTTTCAGAGCATATTGTTTCTACCAAATTTCTCTGTTTCTTCTCTCTTCCCTCTTTATATCCACTCTCCTCTTATCCTCTACTCTTTTTCAGGTTCTACATACCCAATTTTTCCACCAAATTTCTCTTTTCTTTCTTTCTTCCCTCTTTATCTCCTCTCTCCTATTAACCTCTACTCTTTCCCAGGTTCTGGATCAGACCCTACCACACTTTCTTAAAATAGAAAGCTTAAAGCAGTCACCTGAGTACAACATAGATAAGCCCACTGAGTATACGTCAGCAGATTCCTAATTATATAGATTAAAAAAATTAGAATCCAGAGAGAAGAAAGGGATCTTACCCTCATTCGCTTCTCCAGTTGTAGACGCCAAGTAAGTTCTTCAACTTCCTTTTCCAGCTTACTTTTGGCAGCTTGGAGAGCACCTGTTTCTTTAGCGGCCTGCAGATGAAATTATTTCATTTATATAATTCACAACTAAGAGACTTTATTGCAAACATGGAGTTGGAGCAACCAAGGCACCAGCATTAGAAGTTTTAGGTTTGGAATCAGACAGAAGAAAGCAAATTTGGCAAGGACAATAAAATGGGATAAAGCAATATAATTTTCAAATACTAGAAAGTTCTATCAAGGGTGTGCATCCATTAGAAGCAGAAACGATAATTTCCATAATGCCACAAACTGAAGATTTCTATAAGAGACTAGTAAGCAAGCTCTCAAAAAGAATATTGGAACCTCAGGTCTGAATCAGGATAAGAGAAGATAAAAGAAAAGAATAATGAAAATTGAAAACCTAACCATTTTAAGCTTTCTTAATTCTCTACGTGCAACTTTTCCTCTCCAAGCACATTGCATACAGATTGCTGCTCTCTTCATCCCCAAATAACAACGACGAGCTAGGTATCTTCGCATTGAGTCTGTATAAACATTTGTGACAGAACTCAGCAGGTTAATGAAACTAAATAAATAACAAACAGCAAAGAATTACCTGAATGCTGCCTATTTTCTTACCCTTAAGCTCTATTGATTTTTTCTGTGGTTCAAGATATAGAAACTAGTATTGCTTATTTAGTTATCACTATATAATATTTTTTAATTTTTGACATTTCTCCATTATACATCCTGAGTAATTGAGTGGTACCCTTTATTGATGAGATTTTTCAACATTGATAATCATTTTGCTGACCATGAAACATTTTTCTCAACTATGAAAAGGAACGGTGCAATGGAGACAATATGAACAAGTAAAAGCAGAAAAGGTGCGCATAATAACTTTTAATTTTACTTTATTGAGAAATTTGATTCTCAACAAATTCCAAGATGTTATTATTAAATATTTTGGGTACATATTAGTAGCTTGTAAGAAATTAAAGATAAGAACTGAAATTTACTAAAATAAAGGTAAAAGTTAAAAATTCTGATATTTAATGGGGTTGAGAATTAATGTTCTTGGTGCTTGAAACTTCTGAAAATTTTGATCAAATGAACAATCAGACCTAAAATACCCAGACCTAAAATACCCTCTAGTTTAAAAATTCCCACCTAGAATTCTAACATGAAGGAAAAATCCAATTTAACAAAATGCTAAATTTTTACCTGGATAACAAGAGCAGCTCTAGCCTGCTTCTTGAACTTAAGCTCATAACGAGCAGCCATCCCACGCATACTAGTTTGAATAGAAACAGCTGACAACCATAACTTTTGGTAACAGTTCCTAGCAAGATACATACGACAATTTTTCTGGATTTTCAAAGACGCAGCCTCCCTTCTCATGCATTCATAATGATAACGAGCAATTTGTCCTGAAAACACAACATGCAATTATGGAAAAATTTCTACCAATTGGAAGAAGAATCTCACGTCAACATTCCCATGGAGTAGAAAGCAACTGCTACTAAGATGCAAAGTAAAACTATTTGATACCTCTACAAAATGCTTGAATTTGAATGGAACACATCCTCAAAAAAATAAACTTTTTGCGAGCAAAATATGAACGGACTTTTCTCTGGATAATGCTTGCAGATCTTCCTAAAACCACACTTCGACAAGCATCTAATTCTGCCATCTGACCAGCTCTGAGAAACACTTTTGTTTTGCCAATCTGCAATATAAACATGCAATAATGACTTTCCTCTTAATCCTACAAGACAAAGTACACCAAGAACTCTTGGTCGTCCAGCCACCCAAAAAGTTTAAATGCCAAAATACTAGTTAACTTTAATTGGGGAACTACCGAACTAGTGATGACAAAATATTTGGTCAGATCCCCAAAACCTATACGACTCGAGACTGACATCCATTTTTAATGCACAAATACCAAAAGTCAATAAACAGAAGAGGAGACATCAGAAATCAAGCTAAGAACAATAGCTTAAAAACGAAAGCAGCAGAAGTATTATATACCTGATAGCCCTTGAGGTTCACCTTCTCTAAAAGTTTCTTGCAAGCAGTGACCTCATCGCAACTAAAAGTGAACTAAAGAATGTTAACGAGCATCAAGAAAGCATAGCAGTACAAATTGAAGGAATAATGGATGAAAACATATATATTTATAATGTTACAGAATTTATTTGGAACCTACCTCCCATTTAGAACTTCAGGGGCTAAGATGCCAAAACGAGTTACAAATTCATCAAATGGTTTTCTAGTGGGATATCCAGCACAACTGATCCTAATTGCCTCCATGACTCCCTGCGATTAGATGTGTCAAATTCATTTTGCACATAATGCAGCTAACATCTTCAACTAGTATAACCAAGATAAATGAAAAGACCAAATGTTAAACTTACCCCACAGCGAAGCTGCTGTAAAACATTATTATTCTCAAATATGGATGGCTTTAGAAGATTATTTGGCTTTACACAACGGATGTAGTGGGGCTCAGTGGCACTTAACGTTTCTAGTAAAGCTTGCAGTTGTAGCTGTATGAAGTGCATGAAAAATAAATATGGAACATAAACAAATATACCTTAAACATATCCATAACAAAAAAAAAAAAAAAGACCTTAAATCGAGAGCCTATTGATGAGAATTTTGATGATTTGGCAGAATCTTCTGGTAAAGGTGGGAATAAGCCTGAAACAAAGGAGCATTCAGAGGCACTCAGGAGTGCCTGATGCTCTGCAACAACATAATCTTTGTTCTTATCCAAGAAGAGCTCAGTTTGATAAGTAACCTGAAATCCAAATATTTAGTGCAGCATAAGTAAAAATAGTTTTTTGTGTTTCCTTGTTGTAGGAGATTAAACACTTGTGCCACACAATGTAGAATGGATGAATTTTAAGTCTTACATCACCAGCATAATGACTAATGGTGAAGTCAGTACGTGCCAACTTTGGCTTGCTAAAGCGTTTATGCTCTTTAAAAGTTTGATAAAGTTTTTGAGCAAATGTTTCATTCGTAGATCTTGGAAACATACTGCAAAAAACAACCAAAAGTTGTGTCACTATCTCACAAAAGAAAAACGAAAATACTACTTCATGGACTAAATTATTGACCATATGATATCTTAGGCAATGAAGAAAAAGGTAATTGCATTCACGCTTTAGATCTAGTACATACCAAGCCTCATCAAGAAGAGCAATGATACCACCAGGTTTCTGCATTTATATGAGTGTAGATTAGAAAAATAAAATATAAATGAACCTCTGTCAACTCTTTCAGATGGCCCCTTGAGATGACCAAAAGAAAATAATTAAATTGGGAGAGAAGCACAGTAACCATAGAGAAAGAGTTAGAAAAGGTAACCTCCATTTAAAGTAACTGTTAGTCAATTATACAACTGAATCAACAAGAATTAGAAAATGATAAAGCTTCAGAGCTATGAATTATCTAGAAGTTTACATGTCTTGATATCTCTAAACACACTATAACAGGAGCCTGATTTCATCTGGTATCCTCCTTGGTTCTCAATCAATTAAAGGGGTCCTCAATTACTTTGAGGAGCATAAAAATTAATTTGTTTTCACCAGCATATTGCAGTGGATTCATATTTCAGCAGGGAATTTTAATAATAAGAAAAAAGCTACAAACTCATAAACTAACTTTAAAATGACTTCAAATAGTTTTGTTGACATCCTGATTAATTTTGAAAGAGGATGAAAATACAGCCTCTAAAGTTACAAAGACAAGTTTCAGCAGTTCTGTCTAAACATCTCTCTTTTTTTTTTATCTTCTTTGCTCTTTCTTTCTCTTCTCCCTCCTTTCTCACCTGCATCAATCCACTGCCTAACAGCTTTTAGGATTGATGGAAACTTGATAAGAATAAAAGCTTAAGGATGAAAAGTTTTAAAGACCATATTTGATATAGATAGTGGTATCTCGACAAATGTAACATAAGATATATATATATATAACAAAGGGAATAACTGGCAGCAGAATAGTAAGATGCAGAGAATGTGAAAGACATAAGGGGATATTGGTTTTAGAAATTCAAAGGAGAGCAGGAAGACAGTCTGACCTTTTCAATTAGATCAAGAATATCCTGATTATCTATGAACTCTATATAACTCCAGTCGATTTCTTCTTTTGTGTATTCTTCTTGCTCCATCTTGAAAACATGCTGTCGAACAAAAATGTTGGCAGTAAATTAAGTCAGCAGAAATAGTTCAGAAAATCAAGGAAGACCAAAGAACAACAATTATTGCTCCAACCTGGTTGAAATGTTGCTGCAGTTTTTCATTTGTCAAATTGATACAGAATTGCTCAAAGCTGCAGAACCATTTAACAGTTCATAAATGATAAAAATCAGCAGATTGAAACATAAGAATAAAAAAGGGCCACGAGTATAACCTAAAAACAATAATAAAGCTCTATAGCAAAGATCTCCACAACAAATGTATGAGGAAGGAAGAGGGAAGAGTAATAGAGAGAAAAATAGGAAAGGAAAAAGATTGAAAGAAGATCAACAAGGAAGAAATAGTAGAGTCTCTTTACTTCACCATTTCCAATGCCCAAACTGAAAATAAGCAACAATGAGGCCTTTTCATTTATAGCCAAGTCCAACAAAATAATGGAAACCCCAAATATTAAAAGAAACCTCAATAAAATAAGATAATTCATAAACTAAAATAAGGTTTAAATGCACTCTACTAGCCTGCAGTTTAAAAATTTACAATATAGACCCTCTAGTATACAATCTTTTAATTAACGTCTCCAACTTAGGTATTTAGTACAATGAAAGGTCATCAGAAATAATGCTTTATGAAATTTGCCAAAATAAAATTTCACATTTTTTTCTTTTCTTACGTCTGATTCCTAGCAAACATAAAAGAGAGTATATTGATGCAGCAACTAATTCATGCACTGCTTTGCTGAAGGTAAATGAAAAATATCAACTGGACAGTCCATGGGAGGGAAAATATTACATGGCATTACACAGCTCTTCCTGTCAATCTCATTCGGCTCTAAATTTACCACAAAAAGAAAAAATTACCAAAATTCTCATTGGACTCTACATTTGATTTCCTTCATTGTTTTAAAAGTAAAATTGAAGAATTGAGGGTCTCAATTGTGAGATTTTACATCCTTTTCAAAGAAAAAGTGTAAAGATTTTATACATGGCCTTTAAACTTTCTAACTTAAGGCACTGAACAGAATTTAAACTCTAAAACAAAATAACCCTTATTAGTTGCCTACGCCTAGAGCAAGTCCCACTGGACCTTCAACATGATCACCATCAGGGTATTTATCGATAATAAAACAATTCATACAAAAATGGGGTGTAATTTGCATGAGAAAATCAAACAAGGAAGGAAAAAGGAGAAATTACACGAATATTACTTGAGGGAGTCTTTGCATGAGGAAACCACCCAGTGTATTATCAAGAATGTTAAAATGAATAGAAAATCATAGTCACGTGAGTTTCATCTCCCGTAATTAAACACTCTCATCACATGAAACACAGGGACTTTGGTACAATCCTCTGCAAGAAATAATATCTCTAAATGATAAATAAAAGCGTACCGGTTAAGCACCTGTTTGTCTTGAAACTCTCGAATCCATAAATATCTAGAACCCCAATCAAGGATTTTGAGTCAGGATCTTGACCAATAGAACTATTGATCTTGTTTACAAGCCTGGAGCAGTAAAGTTAAAAGCATTACAAACAACAAAAAGCATAGAATAAAAGTATATTCCAGTCAATGTGATGAACTACTTTAATACAAAACCTACCAATCAAATAATCTTGAATAAACAATTTTGGCCAAAGCATCTCTACTGACAGTTGCTGTGTCTGGATCTAGACATTTTGTTATAGTCTCATCACGAGTTACAATCACACGTTTACATAAAGAATCTTCAAGAGACTTCTCATCACACCTAACAAAAATTGCATAATAAGGGCTTAGCCCATCTCTTCCCCGGACATTAAAATCCAGATCCATAGGATAAAAAATAGCATCAATCATAACATACCTGAAAAGTTCAGCTGCTGTCTTAAGGTGGAATCGAGATTTCTCATCCTTGGGTTCTGATGAATCTGTGTCTGTTCCCTTTGCAAATTCAATATTCCCCAAGTGTAGTACTGCAGCTACAACTCGGAATATTGCTTCCTAAAAGAGGAATTTTCTTTATAAAGATCTTAGGAAGAATATTTCCTACTAAAACAAACTATCAAGAAAAATTACCTGCTCATCAGAGCCAATCCCAACAACATCCATTGCATTCCTAGTAGCAAGATATTCCTTATATTCATCCACACCATCTAGTTCGTAGCAATTTGATTGATTCAGATAGTGAAATGTTCTTGGATTTCCCAATTTGTACCTCTCAACATCCTAATGGCAGGCAGAATTAAGGGACATTAGAAATGTCAGCTTATTAATAATCATGCTTGTTATTCTTTGAACCTCAAGGAAACCAATTTCACTAGCTTACTATAAACCAACAAAACTAGAGCACCTATTTGTCTAAATGGGAAATGCCATCGAAATAAACTATCACTATTGAATTTCTGGCCAAATCTGGTCAATCAAAGACATCTTCATATATTTAAGTGTTAAATAACATAGTTTTGGCTCCATAAGAAATGCCTCTTGTGATGAAAAAGTTATAGCAACGTTGATTTTACATCCCAACCACAAAGGCAAAAAATAAATGCATTATCCAAGCAATCCCTCATCCTTTTGGCTCAACACCATTTAATTTTGACATAAGCTCAGGCAGTAGAGAGAGGGGAGAGATAACTTCATTAGGCTATAAGTGTACATTTTTCACCACCTTTACCCCTTCAAGGTCAGTAAGATAACAATCAATTTGAAGGATGCTCCATGGGCAAACTAAAATCCCATAGGCAGTGCTCAAATACGTGAAAGGGTAAATAAAAGGCTTCTTCATTTTCAAAATTATGAGGAAGCTAATACCTACAATGTCAAAAAGGGATGAATGCTCCAAAAAAGAATAAAACTAATGCAATCTGACCTACCAAAATGTATTTTTTTTTTCAGCATATACTAGATTTAGAAATAGGGCAATCTAAAATCTGTAGCTATTTTTCCCAGTAACCATCCAGGTTGTCTACAAATCAAAATTTGTTACCTTAGAAGAATTGATAATTAAACATCAATGTATACAAAAAAGGAGAGGAATTTACCTCAGGTGGCGCAGCACAAATCATATAAAAGCAATGGTAATTTCTCTCAGGATCAGAGACTTGACAGACACGTGATTGTTCCAGTAAATAGGTTCTAATGGCAGCACCAGAGATTCTCCCCCTTTCATCAAACTGAAGCTCCACGAACTTACCAAAACGACTGCAATTATAATACGAATCAATTCAGGGAAAAAGTAAACACTGATAGGATATACAATTTTAAGATAGGAAAGTAATACATCAATTTGCATAATTTCTGAGTAGTTTACTTATATATAAAAAAATAAATATAAGGGTTCCCACCTTGAATTATTGTTCCTGACAGTCTTCGCATTACCAAATGCTTCGAGAACAGGGTTAGACTGCCACCAAAGAAGAAGTAAAGATTTTAACAAAGAAAAACCAATATAATCACAAGCTCCTCCAAACAGAAGTAATGAAAGTGACATATCAGAAAGCACTTGTAGAAGCATCAACTGTAATATTATAAACTTAAACAAGTAAAACACATTGTATGTTTGTTACCTCTAGGACTTTCTGCTCCACAGACCTCCCCTCCTTTGAAGCTCTTCCACCCATATAAGCAAGATAACGCATAAGCATTTTTGTACTCTCTGTTTTACCAGCTCCACTTTCCCCACTAACCAAAATTGCCTGGCTTATTCCTTCATTAATCATCAGTCTGCAATTATTTAATTTGTTAGGATAAAACTATGACTGACTCCACATAAAACTGACAAGGAGGCATGACAAAGTACCCATATGCATTATCAGCAATAGCAAAAGGATGTGGGCTCAGCTCGCCAAAAGCAGCCTTTTTATACTGTTCCATCATATGATTATCGTACAAATGAGGTAATCTTCGAAAAGGATTAACAGCTATCAATATATTTCCTGTGTAAGTCTGGAAAAGACATTAGGGAATTAGCTTTGAATGGAAAACTGCAAGATATACACCTCTAAGAAAACTGATTCTATTATGTGCAAAAAGCAGAAAAATAAAAGCATCCAAGCTTCACAGCCACAATGCAAAAGTGAAAAAGGCTTGTAATATGAAAAAGAACATGAATTATCTTGTACTTAAACTACAAGCACCCCATTCAAAATAAATCAACTAACAGTTCAAAGTGACAGAAGTTGAAAAAGAGAACCATAGTACTCACATATATTTCATTTATGTCATATCGACATTTTAAGTTGAGCAGAACACCAGGTTCATGCAGATAAGCCAGCTTTGTCATATCATCCACACCACATGGAGGAAATTCAGGATCCTTTGGATAGATACTAGATACTTTGGCAGCAACCTACAGTAGAAGTAGCATTTATCCAATAGTTATCTTGCGTATATCAATGACATCACCTAATGGAAGTATGCACAAACGCCATAGCAAAGTTTTGCTTTTATGCCACATAGTAGCTGATTGAAACAAGTCCCAAAAAAGCACATTCTTTTTCTTTTTCTTTTCGATCACATTTTTACTAATGCAATTTTATCAACAATCACTAAGTTAGTCAGGTTCTATTTTATACATAGAAAGGGTTGACGACATAAAAAGTTCTAAAAAAGAATAGAAGGGGATCGTTGTAACAGATACCACAGGAATTGTGCACTAACCTTGCATTTAACGTGTAACAAAATCAGATTATAATAAGAAAAAAAAAAGTCATAAGAAAAAATATAATTTAACCACAACCAGAAATCTTCCTCGTTATAACACAATTACTTCATACTAATGGCTGGGAAGCAGAACTTACAGTCTTCCCAGATGTACAGCTTATCTTAATCTCCTCATCATTAACTTCCACAACTTCTCCATCAATCCAAGCCTCATCCAGATCCTCCATCCAAACATGAGACCCAACCGTAAAATTGCCGTGAGCAGCCTGTGGACAACGAGATAGTCAATACATCTATGAAAAGGAATTATAAACAAAAAATTAAAAAAACTACAGTCATACTTTTCAAACTATAATTACTATCAGCTTTAAGGAAAACAAACATGTAAAGCTAGCAGTAGCCAGGTACCCTACAATTCAATCAAATGTTGCATCAATAGCTTGATGTTATGCTTAGTCTACTTCCATCAGCATAATGAAGACATGGGAATATATCAGGAATACAGATACTGCATGATAGAGTCATTGACATGGCAAATGTGTTGAGAAAAGTAGGAGACAGCATACAGATACATCATTGCACACATACCTTTATATGTCAATTTTTTACTATAAATTCATTTTAAGTATCCCATAAATACATTATATAGAACAAAGTTTATATACCCTTTGTCAGTTATAGACACTTTAGATTTATTCCATTATCTACATTCCAAAAGCTTATTCATCATCTAAGGGTAAATCAAACACCATGGATATTGTGAAAGAATTGCACACATTTTTCCATGAGAATTTTGTCTTTTTTTAATAATTATGCAACTTAATAATTATGCAACTCCAGTGGAAGATGTTAAAGGGGCATCACCCATTGAAGTTAAGTGTATACAGAACACAATGCAATGCACAGTTTAAGCAACTTCTGTTCAAATAATCGGATATCTCTAATAAGTATGTAAGAAAACTGTTCCTACATCTCTTGCTCAAACAACTGAATTGACAAGAAAAATCACCCAGATCTCCTTGAATATAGGAGTAGTGGTGTTTTTTGTGAAGCTGAATTTTTCGAGTAGGAGCATGGATTGTATGAATTGAAAATACATTTTCGCATTGCTAATGAGACTCTATTGTTCCATGAATTCAAAGATGCAAAAAATCATCAACATCAATTGTAGATATCTTGAATAGGAGGCTAGGTTAGCTGAAAGAAGATTACCGGGTCAAGGAAGCAATGTAAAAAATTTTAACAATCAATAATCATTTTCCTATGTCCTACATTTTTCCATGTGTTATTACTGTCTAAAGTGCCCCACTACAGTTAATTCATTTATAGGCCACAGAATAAGTGTTACTTTAACAATAACAAAAGAGCAAAAACTGGACCAATAATAATACAAAAAATTACTCGTTCAAGATATTAAAAAGAGGCCACTAGTAAGTATTGTTTTCAACTCAATTTAACTGTGAACTTATGCCCTTTCATGACTTAGAATCTGCTATAAACAGACCAATTTAGTTTGCCAGTTCCTGATAATGTTACACTAAGCAAAAACAAAACCACTAGTGTCAAACGATTTAAATACTTGCTTAAAAGCCAAAAGAATTGTCAGAAGGGATCAAAATATTGAACTTCATATATCACATTGCTGACTTCTCTTCTCTACCAAAATAGACAGATTTCCAAATGGCAAACGGTAACACCAGAAATCCACACCCCCAAAAACCATCACACAATAGTTAATTGCTTCTAAGCTTATTAAAGCTATGAACTTCACCACCCCCACTACTGAAAACTGATAAGATAAATGATTTTCAATTTACGCGCAGATCCTACATTGAGCTAAGAATAAGAACACAAAATGAAAACGCCGTTTACCAAAAATTACGAAATGAAATAAATTGCCAAAAAAATAAAATAAAAATTAGAGCTTTTAGAGGAATAAAATCCTTAAAAGAAAGGTATTAACAGCCATACCATTACTCACGAAATAATGGTCAAATTCAGATCAGAGAGCTGCCCAACCTAGATTCCGTCAGCAATAACCACAAGCCAATGCCGACGAAACCATTGATTCTTCCCCTTACACGCAAAAGATTCAATCTTATCCCTAATTGCTGAACCCTAATATCAATTCAGAGGCGCACCAGGCTTGTAAGTATCAATGTTGCTTCGCTTTCTTGCTTCCACTGTAATATTAATTGGTTTTTGGATGGAGGAAGTCACATTGGAAAATGTTGCAGCAGAGCCTACAATGCCGCAGCTTAAACCCTTCCTAACGAAATGAATGTTCTCTGCAACTACGTTTCCCTTATTTTCTCGCGCTTTCCTTCTCTTTCTCGCTGGGTTTTCTGGGCTTTCTCTCTCTCTCTCTCTGTGTTCGTTCTCGGCTTTCGTATGGCTTCCCCTGCCTGCCAAAAGCATAAACAACGTGAACGCGTAAATTCTACTACATATCTGGATTTCCTAATTTACCCCTATCCCTTTCACTATTTACGGATTGTGCCCCACCCTTGGGAGTTACGGCTACGCTGTACTTTAAACTGTAACCTACGGTAACTAGTAATTATGGTAGGCCAGCAAATAAAGCCTACATAATTGGCATATAATAATTATTATTATAGCCATGATTGATAGTCCTTTTGGTATGCTTAACGATGATTTTTCAATTCAATTTGTAAGTTTTAATATTAAACTTTTATGATAAATTATTTTAATGGTTCTGAAAACCAAAGGTGCTATCAATTAATTAGAATGTATTAACATGAGGTTTATTAAAATTAATTATTTTAAAAAGTAAATCTCTTAATTTTTTAATTAGGCATATTTGCAAAGAGAATAATCATTTAACTTTAAAGTTGTCACTAATCATATTAAATAAAACCTTTTATATCATTTTCTTATATATGTATATATATAAATAATTTATTGTATTATATCGCTCATATATGATGAGCGACACGTGACATCTTATTAAAAATAAATAAAAATAATAATTTATATTATTTATTAATTTTTATATTTATATTTTATTAAATCCGTGTATATTGGTCAATTATATATTTATTAATACACATCATATATAAATAATATAATATATTAAAATATTTATATATATATATAATAAGTCATGTATAATAATTGTTATACATCAATACATTAGAAGAAACCGTGGTAACCATAACCACATAAACAATTGGGACATGACTAATTATATTTGTCATCATTATTTTTTTTATTATTATTATTTTGGTTTTCTTTATCTGTAGAGTTATAATTATGTGAATATATATATATATATACAATACTTCTTTCACTGCTTTTTAGTGTAAACGCTGATTCTTCGCAGTAAGACTTTTATTCTCAATGTTTTATTTTTTTGGACCCTATATTTTAAATCATGATGTGAGGAGTTAGCTTACGCTCAAAAAATACTAAGCAAATTGCCCAGTACATTAGTATTATATATACATATATATATATATATATATATATTGGCAAACTTACCAATATATATATAATGGCATGATTATATTGGTCTTTTTCTTCTATTTTTTTTTGTTGAATAGCATGACTATATTTGTCATTTACAGCATGAAAGGTTCTTAGAATGAAAGTATAAATATGATCAAAAGTGGCCCACATTTGGTACAAAGTCAGAGAAATAAGGGACCCAATTATGGCTCAGGTGTTACATCTCCATATAATAAACAGAAAACTATATATTAACAATATTATTCTGCATGAAATAATTTACTTAGTGGCATATAAAATTGAATAAGTGATTCCGCAGCACATTATTTTTTACAGGAACACTTTCTAGGAATGCATTCAAAAAATAATTAATCCAATTATTACAATAAAAAAAAAAGGTATGAATCTATATACAGCAACCAAAAAAAGGTATATGAATTATATTACTCATAAAAATATGAAAATTACATTAATTTCATTTTTACTTTGTACATTTTTTTTAATTTGTAAATAATTTACAAAAAATAATATCTTCTTGAACTTTATTTTTATCGTACTATTTTTTATTTCACACATTTATGGATATCTAAGTTGAAAATAAAAATAAATATTATATATGTAGACGAAATTATATATTATGAAGCTTTATCCAAACTTATTAAATATATAAATAATAAATCCTATATTTAATTTTACACATGACACTATTGACACACCATTCTTGTTTTTGTGTAAAGCTTTTTTAGTTGAGATTTGAGAAAAGATAAATTTCATTTTAACTTTTTAGTTGAGATGCTATAAAATGATTAGGGGCAACTATTAAACTTACTGTGAGTTAAGGAACCAAATATAAACTCTAAATAACCAAAAGATCAGTGAAATACAATAGAGGTCATCCATGCATATATGCTAGTTTAACAACAAGGGTTATTTATGCTAATATCTCGTGAACTATGTAAAAAATTATAATTTTCTTATTAAATTATGAAATTGACATTAATACCTTTTGAATTTTAAAATATAATTATAAATTGTCTATGATTTATAAACACAATGTATTTTTATCTTAAACAGTATATTTTAACTGTGAATAAATATTTTTATTTTTCGTGAATTATTCAAACAAATTTATCTTTTCACCTACTATCATTTATCTCAGCATTTGACACACATATACGAACATCAATTCATAATTTATAAAGTATTTTATAACTTTGTACATAATTTAGGGGGTATTAGTGCTAAAAATCCTAACAATAATCACTCCCACCAATATAACTATACATCTAAAAATATCTTGCATTTATTAGTCAAGAGGCAATATGCATCTTTTCACCTACTACCACTTATCTCAGCCTTTGAAGTTGTTGGAGGGCTATAGGAAATTGTTGGACGGCTGTATGAAGTTGTTGGCAGGCCGTAGGATGTTCTGGGACGGGCGTACGGTCGTAGAAAGTTATTGGCAGGCCGTAGGATGTTGTGGGATGGGCGTAGAAATTTGTTTGAAGGCTGTAGGAAATTGTTGGAAAGCCATAGGAAGTTCTTGGATGGCCATAGAAAGTTGTAGAAATGTCATAGAAAGTTATTGGAAGGCTGTAGGAAGTTGCTGGAAGGCCAAAAGTGGTTGGAAGGTCGTAGGAAGTTGTAGGACGATCATAGTAAGTTGTTTGAATGTCGTAAGAAGTTGTGGAAAATGCGTAGAAAGTTATTGGATGGCTGTAGGAAGTTCATGCAAGGTCGTAGGAAGTTATTGGCAAACCGTAAGAACTTGTTGATAGGTCATAGGAATTTATTTGAAGGTCGCAGGAAGTTGTGGGACTACTTTAGGAAGTTGTTGGATGGCTGTAGGAAGTTGTTGGATGGCTGTAAGAAGTTGTTGGAAGGTCATTTGAAGTTATTGAAAGGTCGTAAAAAGGTATTGGAAGGTCGTAGGAAGTTGTTCCACGGTCGTAGGAACTTATTGGAGTATCGTAGAAAGTTATTGAATGGCTGTATGATGTTGTTGGATGATCGTAGGAGGTTGTTGGAGGGTCGCAAGAAGTTGTTGGAGGACCGTAGGAAGTTGTTAGAGGGTCGTAAGAAGTTGTTGTACGGCTATAGAAAGTTGTTAGAACGCTGTAGAATGTTGTTGGATGACCGTAGAAAGTTGTTGGAGGGTCGTAGGAAGTTGTTAGAGGGTAGTATGATGTTATTGGATGGTTGTAGGAGGTTATTGGAAGGTCGTAGGAGGTTATTGGAAGGCCGTAGGAGGTTGTTGAAAGGCCATAGGAGGTTGTTGAAAGGCCATAGGAGGTTGTTGAAAGGCCATAGGAGGTTTTTGGAAGGTCGTAAAAGGTTGTTGAAAGGTCGTAGGAAGTTGTTATATAGCCATAAAAGGTTATTGGAACACCGTAGGATGTTGTTAGAAGGTCGTCAGAAGTTATTGGAAGGCTGTAGGAAATTGGTTGAGGGTCGTAGAAAGTTATTGGACGGTCGTAGGAAGTTATTGGACGGCCGTAGGAAGTTGTTGGAAGGTTGTATGAAGTTGTTGGACGGCCATAGAAAGTAGTTGAAATGCCGTAAGAAGTTGTTAGAAGGACGTACGAAGTTATTGGACCGTAGAAAGTTAGTTCAGGAAGTTGGTAGGAAGTTGTTAGAGTGTCGTAGGAAGTTGTTGGAAGACCGTAGGAAGTTGTTGGAAGGTCGTAAGAAGTTGCTGGACGGCCTTACGGAGTGGTTGAAAGGTCGTAGAATGTTTTTGGAAGGACTTAGGAAGTTGTTGGAAGGCCATTGAAGTTAGTCGAGGGCTGTAAAAAGTTATTGAAGGGTCGTAGAAAGTTGTTAAAATGTCTTAGGAAGTTATTAAAAGTCGTAGGAAGTTGTTGAACGGTTGTCGGAAGTGGTTGGAAAGACATAGGAAGTTGTTGGACGGTCGTCGGAAGTGGTTGAAAAGACGTAGGAAGTTGTTAGACCGTCGTGGGAAGTTTTTGGAAGGAAAAATTAAGTTGTTAGAGGGGTGTATGAAGTCGATAGGAAATGGTTAGAAGACTGTATGAAGTTGTTAGAAGGTCGTGAGAAGTTGTTGGAAGGCCGTAGAAAGTAGGTTAAAGGTCGTAGCAAATTGTTAGAGGGCCACAGAAAGTTGTTAGAAGGTCGCAGGAAGTTGATTAAAAGTCGTAGAAAGTTGTTAGACGGCCGTAGGAAATGGTTGAAAGGTCGTAAGATGTTGCTAGACGGCCGTAGAAAGTTTTTGGAAGGTCGTAAGAAGTTATTGGAAGGTCGTAGGAAGTTGTTTGAAGGCCGTAGGAAGTTGTTTTAAGACTGTGGAAAATTGTTGGACGACCATAGGAAATTAGTCGAGGGCCGTAGGAAATTGATGGAGGGCTGTAGGAAATTCTTAGAGAGCCGTAAGAAGTTGTTGGATGGCCGTAAGAAGTGGCTGTAAGGTCATAGGAAGTAGATGGAATGCCATATGAAGTTATTGAAATGTCGTAGGAAGTTGGTCGAGTATCGTAGGAAGTTGTTAGAGGGTCGTAGTAAATTATTGAAAGACTGTAGGAAGTTGTTAAAATGTCATAGGAAGTTCTTGGACAGCCATAAAAAGTGGTTAGAAGGCCATAGCAAGAGGTAGGATGGACGTAGTATGTTTTAGGATGGCCGCAGGAAGTTATTGGAGGGGCCGTAGGAAGTTGTTGAAGGGCCGTAGGAAGTTGTTGTAAGGCAGTAGAAAGTTGTTGGAAAGCTGTAAAAGTTGTTGTAGAGTAGTAGGAAGTTATAAGAGGGCCATAGGAAGTTGTTGGAGTGCCGTAAGAAATTGGTCGAGATCCGTAGGAAGTTATTATGCGGCAGTTGTTGGAAGGTCGTCGGAAGTTGTTGAAAGGAAGTTGGAAGTGCTTGAAATGCCGTAGGAAGTTGTTGAAAGATCGTGGTAAGTGGTTGGAATGCCGTAGGAAGTTGTTGGAGTGTCGTAGGAAGTAGTTGAATGGCTATAGGGAGTTGTTGGAAGGCCGTAGGAAGTTGTTGGAGGGTCGTAGAAAGTTGTTGGAAGACCGTACAAAATTATTGGAAGGTCGTAGGAAGTTGTTGGACGGCCATAGGAAATTGTTGGAAGGCCGTAGAAAGTGGTTGGAAGGTCATAGGAAGTTGTTGGAAGGCTATAGGAAGTTGTTGGTTGGTTAGGAAG
Source organism: Rhamnella rubrinervis (assembly GCA_007844105.2). NCBI lineage: Eukaryota > Viridiplantae > Streptophyta > Magnoliopsida > Rosales > Rhamnaceae > Rhamnella > Rhamnella rubrinervis. The sequence continues at coordinate 6,429,604 of CM017574.2, read as the reverse complement.
TTGTTGGAGGGTCATAGGAAGTTGTTGGACTGTCGTAGCAAGTTGCTGGAAAGGTGTAGCAAGTTGTTGGAATGTCGTATAAAGTTGTTCACAAGTCGTAGCATGTTGTTGGAATGTCATAAGAAAGTTATTGGAAAGTCGTAGGAAGTTGTTTGAGGGCTGTAGAAAGTTGTTGGAAGGCCGTAAGAACTTGTTAGAAGGTCGTAGGATTTTTTGGACGATGTTGTTGGACAGCTGTAGAAAGTTGTTGGAAGGCTATAGGAAATTGTTGGACGGCTGTAGGAAGTTGTTGGAATGCCGTAGAATGTTATTGGAAGGCCGTAAGAAGTGGTTGGAAGGCCGTAAGAAGTTGTTAAGGCCGTAAGAAGTTATTGGAAGGCCGTAAGAAGTTGTTGGAAGGTCATAAGAAGTTGTTGGACGGCCTTAGAAAGTTGTTAAAAGGCCGTAGAAAGTTGTTGGAAGGTCGTAGGAAGTAGTTGGAACGTCGTAGGAAGTTGTTGGAACGTCGTAGGAAGTTGTTGGAAGGACGTAAGAAGTTGTTGGACAGACGTAGGAAGTTGTTGGAAGGCCGTAGGAAGTTGTTGAAAGGACGTAGAAAGTTGTTGGACAACCGTAGAAGTTGGGTCATTGGTAGTTTTTGGAAGGTCGTTGGAAGTTGTTGGAAAGCCGTAAGAAGTTATTGAAAAGCCGTAGAAAGTTGTTTGAAAGTCATACGAAATTGTTGAAAGGCCGTACGAAGTTGTTGGCAAGCCATAGAAAATTATTGACAGGCCGTAGGAAGTTATTGGCAGGCCATAAGAATTTGTTTGAAGGTCGTAGAAAGTTATGAGACGAGCGTAGAAAATTGTTGGAATGCCATAAGAAATTCATGGAAGGCCGTAAAAGTTATTGAAAGGCCGTAAAAAATGGTTAGAAGTTGTTAAAGTTTAAGGTTTAACGTTTAGGGTTTAGGGATTTAGAATTTAGAATTTAGGGTTAACGTTGTACTTCAAACTGTAACTTACGGTAACTAGTAATTATGATAGGCCAGCAAATAAAGCCTACGTAATTGGCATATAATAATAATTATTATAACCATAATTAATAGTCCTTTTGGTATGTTTGACGATAATTTTTCAATTCAATTTGAAATTTTTAATATTAAACTTTCATGATAAATTACCTTAATAGTTCTGAAAACCAATGGTGCTATCAATTAATAAGAATATATTAACATGAGGTTTACAAAATTTAATTATTTTAAAAAATAAATCTCTTAATTTTTTAATTAGGCATATTTCCAAAGAGAATTATCATTTAGCTTTATAGTTGTCACTAATCATATTAATGAAAACCTTTTATATCATTTTCTTTTATAAATAAATATATATAAATGCTCTAGTGCACTGCATCGTTTATATATGATGAGCAACACATATGTGGTATCTTATTAAAAATGAATAAAAATATAAATTTATATTATTTATTAATTTTTATATTTACATTTCACTAAGCCGATATGAATTGGTCAATTATACTTTTATTATAACTCATTATATATAAACAACGTAATGCACTAAAGCATTTATATATATATATATATATATATATATATAAAATAAGTCATGTATAATAATTGTTATACATCAATACATTAGAAGAAACCATGGTACCCATAACCACATAAATAATTGGGACATGACTAATTATATTTGTCATCCTTATTATTATTATTTTGGTTTTCTTTTCCTATAGACTATAGAGTTATAATTATGTGAATATATATATATATATATATATATATAATACTCTCGACAATTTCGCTCACTGCTTCTTGAGCGTTAACGCTAATTCTTCACAGTAAGACTTTTATTCTCAATGTTTTATTCTTTTGGATTCTATATTTTAAATCGTGGTGTGAAGAATTAACGCTTTCGCTCAAAAAATACTAAGCAAAATTGGCCAGTACATTAGTATTATATATATATATATTGGCATGACTATATTGGTCATTTACAGCATGAAAGGTTCTTAGAATGAAAGTATAAATATGATCAAAAGTGGCCCACATTTGATACAAAGTCAGAGAAATAAGGGACTCAGTTATGGCTCAGGTGTTACATCTCCATATAACAAAAAGAAAACTATATGTTAACAATATTATTCTGCATGAAATAATTTATTGAGTGGTATATAAAATTGAATAAGTGATTCCGCAGCACATTATTTTTTACAAGAACACTTTCTAGGAATGCATTAAAAAATACAAAAAAAATTAAAGGTATTACATTTTTTAGATATGACATTTGTATTAATTTGTAAATAATTTACAAAAAAAATAATATCTTCTCGGACTTTATTTTTATCAAACTATTTTTTATTTCGCTCATTTATGGATATCTAAGTTGAAAAATAAAAACAAATATTATATATGTAGACGAAATTATACATTATCAAGCTTTATGCAAATTTACTAAATATTTAAATAATAAATCCTATCTTTAATTTTTCACATGAAACTATTGACACACCATCCTTGTTTTTGTGTAAAGCTTTTTTAGTTGAGATTTGAGAAAAGATAAAATTCATTGGAACTTTTTAATTAAGTTGCAATAAAATTATTAGGTGCAACTATTAAGCTTAGTGAGAGCTAAGGAACCAAACATAAACCCTAAATAACCAAAAGATCAGTGAAATATAATAGCGGTCATCCATGCATATATGCTAGTTTAACAATAAGGGTTATTTATGCCAATATTTCATGAATTATGCAAAAAAAATTGTGACTTTCTCCTAAATTATGAAATTGACACTAATAACTTTTAAATTTTAAAAATAGTTGTAAATTATTCATGATTTATAAATACAATATATTTTTATCTTAAACAATATATTTTTAACTATGCATTAATGTTTTCTTGTTCGTGAATTATTCAAACAAATTTATCTTTTAACCTATTATCATTTACCTCAGCTTTTGACACACACATATACGAACATCAGCAAATATACTACATTTCCAAATCAAAAGATAATATGCAACTGTCTTTAAAATTCAGACTTATTAATGTCAATTTCATAGATGATAGAGCATTTTACAACTTTGTATATAATTTAGGGGTATTAGTGCCAAAAACCCTAATAATAATCCCTCTCACCTATATATATATATATATATATATATACACACACACACTACACTTATAAGTCAAGAGGCAATATGCATCTATTTTTAAAATTTAAAATTATCGATGCCAATTTTATAATTTATAGGGTATTTTATAATTTTATGCATAATTCAAGAACATTAGTATAAAAAAACCCTAATAATAACCCCTCCCACCTGTATAACACCTAATTAATTACTAATTAATTAGTCAAGATTAGTTCAAGAACAAAAAATATATATATAGTGGATTAGATTCGGGGCCGGTTTGGTACAAAATCGCCATAGACAAATAGAATTGAGTGCCAAAGTGATGCCGAAACTAATAAAGCAATTAGTTAGCGAATTAACTAAATATCCATCCCTGATTAGTTGTGTTTATTTCAAATTCGTTGGTATGTTTAGAACGTTTGAGTTCTTTTCAAATAATTGATTTCTAACTTATAACATTTATTTGCTGGTTATTTTTTTTATATATATATATATATATATAAACAAATTAAAAGAAAAAATAGTGAGTTTTTTTTTATCGTATTATGGAAAAGATGATTCCACAAAGATTTTTTTTTTGCTACAAGAAGAATAAATTATTCGGCAATTGGTAAATATTCATTTTTTTTATCAAATTATTTTTTTCTTGTTACACCAAACAATCAATATCAATATCAATTTCATATTCGCTTTTTACCATCAAAGCACTGGCATGAAGAAAATATTTGTCGGATGAATTTTGCTTTTCAAGATTTACCTACCAAACTATTACCAATTAAAGAGAAAAAAAAAAATTTCACCCACCAATCACACCTCGTAGTAAGGAATGGCATTGTGGTTATTGTTTGTGACACAGAAGGGCAATATCAAAAATTTAATATTTTCCAACTAAGTGGGGGGCACAGCCCTGTCCGTTGGGGTAGTAATTATAAAGGGACCCACCACATAAAACAAACGGCCACGATCACTTGGTCTGATTTCGGGTCCTCCTAAATTGATCTCCTCTAGATTCGGAAACACTTTGATCACGTTCTTCTTCGCTGTTGACACGTCGTCTTGTCACTTTGCGACGACGTGTCTCTCGGTCCACCATTGTTAAGTGCAAGGAATCAATATTAGACGTGCGATATCTCGTGCGCTACTCCCTTACAACCTTAACCGTCAGATTGGCAGAAAAAAAAGAGAGGCGTGCATAGGCAGAGCTGGGGTTGACCACTGTTGCTGACGCAGTTGGCTAAGGTTCTGATTTAACATTTGTTTCACACATTAAATCCTTTTAAAAAAAAGAAAAGAAAAGGTTTATGGATTTAAAAAAGCATTATCATAAACTCTTTTTAAAATTTTCATATTGTTATTCTTTTAAAATGTGTCTCTTATTTTTAATATGAAAATAATTCTTAATGTTGATCTCATATAATTCTTTTTTTTTTTTTTGTGAATAAGTGGTGGTCATTTTTTATTGCTCTAGCTAAGCAATCATTGTTGTATTTTTAACACAACATATTTTTTAATTTTTGAAAAAAGGTAGAGGGAGATATTGCAACTTTCAAACTTAATAAAAAGCTGATAGAAGAAAAATGCATTGCTTGATGATAAAACCAAAAGAAGTCTGTCCTTTTTGTCTGCTAAAGTGGTATGATTCACTTTCTCACTCATTACATTCTTTCCATCTATCATGTTCAAATTCATGAATGGAGCAGGAGATTCTATTCAATGGCTTACAAGCCATATGGACCCATTTTAAGTAGTTTTCAAAATTTATATATATATATATATGAAACTTTTTTTGAATTTATATCTCAATGAGGAAGAACTCTGGCCACAATGATTGCAGCAAAGAAATATGATCGCTCTGTATCTCATCTCAAAAAATAAAAAATTGTTACCTGTCATAAATGATAATAAACATTGGTGACAATAAGATTTTATACAGCCAACATCGAAATTAAGATAATAATACAAATAATCAATTAAACCCACTTCTATCTATTTAAATTTTGAAAAAAAATATGATAATTTAGCGTTGTACGGGAGAAATATATAACAAATTAATTAGTAATGTCTTTTAACAAACAGTGTCAATCAAGCTGGTTCATTATTGATTTATCTCTATTTTTCTCAACCTCTTATGAGCCAACCAAATACTGACCCCACTTTTTTTCTTTTTTCCATGTGAATAAGGACCAAATGGTGTGTGTGGTTCTTACTGTACTCCAAAATAAACGCATACACAGGCATACATACAAACAAAACGAAACAATTATCTGCCAAAATTTTAAGTTGTACTTGGAATGTGTATAATGTATCTTGGTAAGCAACCCATGGTTGTATTGGAAACTTCACTCCAAGTGATCAACTGAAATCAATATCAGGAATTCATCAAGCTCTGTGAATTATACCAAACCAAAATCATATTCATTATTAACTCATTTTGTTGAATTATGCATAACTCTTAAGGGCCTGATTCAGATATAATATTGTTTGGCTCCTTAAAAGTTTCTTCACTAATGTGGTCAAAAGTGGAACTGTAGCTACTACATATGGACAAGAACTATTTATTGGGTGTATCTGATGGGATCTGTGTCATAAAAAAGTACTACTGGAAGAGTCAAAGTATTGTCAGAACAGAGCTTGTTAGAGACGTGTGCCTATGGAATTCTGACAGTAAATGTTTATAATACGCTTTCAATTTGGTATATTATGCATCAACTTATTCCATTTTCCCCCTAAATTCATCATTCGGTGAAAGTTCAGCAATCAGCACCCAAGAAATAGTTAACCTTCATAATGATTTGAAGAAGAATTAAAAATTGATTAAAGCCAAGTTGTTCATATAACAGCTGCTAGCTTGGGATGGGCTTAAAACCAAAAATTTTCTATGTTGCCAGCTGCCAGCTTCAAGTTGTTCTATGTTTAGCATGCATTATCTTGGGATGGGCTTAAAACCAAAAATTTTCAAAGCCCATGCTCCGGATGTACTAGCTATTTATTTATTATTATTCTTTTGGATAGGGGAGGAGGGGGTGGGAGAATAGATGAGTTCTTTCATGAGCAATAATAATGGCAAATTGGCAACACAACCAAATCAAACAAATAAGAAATTGCAAGGTTGCTGCACCTAGACACACCCCTCTTTACTCCATTTTACCAAATAAAAAGAAGAAAGGAAAAAACAAATTAAGAAACGGAAATTAAGCTAAATTAGAAGCATATATAACAGTGAGCAAAGCAACGCAAAGCAATGAGATAAGAAACACGAGAACTAGAATGGTCACAAACTTCATAGGGTAAACAAACCAGACAAACAAACAAGGGAAAAGTTGTTAAATGCTTTCTTACTTCTTCCAAATGGTTCTTTTAAGGGGGTGATTGGCATTTACCTTCTACCCAAATATACCTTGCAAAAATTGCTGTTTGCAAGCACAAGTAATTACTTGGAATTTTTCAAAGGCCAATTTAATGAGAATGGAGCTACTGCTATAAATACAAGCACAGTTGCCTTGTTGAAGTTTCATTCTTCTACCCATTTTAAAGGCAAGTCCTTTTCAACCAGGGAATCCAAAGATATACATCCATTTATGTATTTTGTACATATGTGATTATGTCAAATTGGTAAGAGTTCAGATAATATTCTGCATGAACATTTTGTTTGGTAACTACATAATGTCACCTCACTACACCTATATATGGTCCTTTTAGGTTTTCTCTTTATCACAATTTGATAATTTTGGTTTTCCTGGGCAATTATGAGTTAATTATTGATACCGACTAACCAAAAGTTACCATAAACCCCAAAACAGGTTTGAAAATTGTGAAAGGGCAAAATGGTTTTAGTATGATTTCTATTGTTGGTAAGGAGGCTTTACAAATAGGGTGGGAAAGCTTGCCTGTAGAGGAAGGCTACACAAACAGTGAGGGGGATGAGAATGAAGAATGCCAAGACTAAGAAGAGTGTGTTTTTGAAACACTACTGCTATTTACAAGGCAATCATATGCGTAAGGAATATTTGCAATGCAAGAGCCACATCTAAGTGTGTACTGTGGAGGGATGCTCCAAGACAGCTTCTGCGGTAGTGTCATATTGTCATTGCAGAGAGTGTAGGACCCATTTGAAGCTGGCATATTGGCTTAATTATTGGGATGTGATTTCTAAGTTCTAACCCACGCTCTCTCTCTCTCCCTATAGAAAATTTGCATGTGACTAAGCATGTTTCCAATCCATTTTTTTGCATTATAGGTCAGTGAGTGTCCAATCTTTATGTTATATCATACAAAAGACAGTCTCTCTTCACGAGATTTATCAACAATGCAGTTAATCAAGTACTTAGTGGGCATACGTAGAATTTACCTTATAAAAATGGGAAATGGCTCTTTGCCACTTCATTAACATTGGGGGAGCCTCTGCAATAAATTTTATGTCAAATCCCACTTCACAATTTTCGAGGAGAATTCCCATCAATCTTCTTTCAGTGACCAAAAGACAAAATGAAAATTTGAGCAAAAACTAGTGTTTAAATATGGGTGGGTATCACAGCAAGAACAGGAAGAAGAACATGTTTGAGAAAGATGTTAAGGGGTTGAAGGAGAAGATAAGGTTTATCCAAGAGGAAATGAATGAGATTGTGTATGAGAGAGAGAAAGAGGGCACAACATATGAGAGAGAAATGATGGTGTTTGCGTTCAAAGAAGCAGAGTGGAAGCAGGAGAGGAAGAAGCTGAGAGAAGAGGTGAAGATGTTGAAGAAGATGGTGGAAGAGAAGGAAGAGAAACTCAGAGAAGTAATGGAAGATGGTGGGAAATTGGGTGTGGAAGAGTGTAAGAGAAATGAGAAAGAATTGGGTTTTTTAGGAAGCAGCTTCTTGGTGGAGCAGATGAAGGAAGAGAGGGCTAGAAGAGATGAGACTGTTGAGAAATGGAAGCAGCTTTACCTCGCCATTAAAGTTGAGCTTGATGATCTCATTCAGAGGACTCACCGTGGTGCATTTCTCTCTCTATACACACAACACACACACATTATATCTATTTGCTATATCAATGTCTTCCACACGTTCGAACATTCTCTCACACCCACCCACCGCGCACGTTGAGCAGTATGGTAAAGTTCCAAGGTTGATGCTGTTGGGGGCTTTTGGCACATATGACAAAGAAAATCAAAATCTTCTTCTTCTTCTTCTTCATAATTTGATTTGTGATTTATTCATTTTTTGGTGCATGGATTTGCATGCCACTTTTTCATGGGGATCAATTTTTTCAAGGCCTTTTTTCTGTTTCTCTCTGTTTTCTATTTTGGTATTCACATGAACACCGACTTCAACTTGTAGCCCAAATGTAATTATAAAAAATCAAAAACTGAGATTCTGTTTGTATATACAGATACGTAAGCTAAAGATTACAACAGCTATAATATTCCATGTACAAAAATCTTGGATTCAAAGTACTAGATAGAAAAAGCATGCTGTGTATGCATAATTTTACTTGTACTTTTATCTATTTCTTTTGTATTTGATGTATAGGATTTTCATGGATTAAAGTTTCTTAGGCTTTTGGGAATGTTAATGATTCTTTTAGATTTAAGAAAAGAAAAAAGAAACAGGTAAGAATCCACATGGGAATTTAGTAATTTTTCTGGTTCTTCACTTTCTTTCTTCCCTTTAAAAGTCATTTATTCCTGTTTCAAATCAAAAGTGTTATAAAAATGAAAATTTTCCATTAAATCAAAATGTATAATGCACTATTCTCATGTATATGTACTTAGTCATATATAATCTACTATATAATCTATGCTTAACGTTGAAACTCCTCTGAATTTTATGCTCCTTACTAGTTATTTCCATTATAAGATGATTGAACTAAACACTTCAATTACCCATAAGCATATTTTAATTGGGTATTAGTCCTTTTTTTTTAATTGGTTGTAGAAGATGGATTATATTGGAAAGCAGAAGAAGAAGACATTGCAGAGGAGCTAAAGGCAGAGCTCCAAGCCAAAGAAGAGACCATTAAAGCCTTGGAAAGTAGATTGGGTTCAATGGAAAATGAATTGTACAAGAAGGAAAGAGAGGTTGATATATTGAGGCAGAGCTTGAAAATCATGAGCAGCAAGAAGGTTATTCAACAAACCATGACTACTCTGCCCAAAAACACTCACCCTACAAAATTGTCTGCAAAGTCGGTGTTGTGAGTGGACCATAAAATCTTCAATGCTGCAACGCCATTAAGTTACAAAGATTTTTGGTTGGGATAAAAAAATTATTAAAGTTGTGAAAAGCAAATTTGTAATTTAACCTTAATTTATTTTCTTAATAAATTGTATTATCCATCTGTGTTTTTATTGCTTTTTTTTTTTTTGAGTGAATTTTATTGGCTATTTGTTCTTTCATATATACACATCCTAAAATACAAAAACACAATATGAATGCAATATTAAAAAGTAAATGTCTTTTTGGTGCATTGGTTATACTCTAGAGCTTGTTAAATTTTATATAATTAATATCTCCTCTATTGTGAAGATTGAGAACGGCCCAAGACTATATGGGTTATTCATAATTTTGAATAAAACCTTTTATTTTATTTCATTTTTTGTGGAGAGTTTTTTTTAATAAAAATCTTGTCACAAAACCATGAGAGTCTATGGCTAGTACCAAATTAAGAGAAATGAATTCAACTCTTTAGGGTTAACTTATGAATTTGAGGCCTTCTCTCATGCGTGTTTAAGGTGTCTTCATTAACATTAATGAATGGTGGGTCCTAAACATGAATGCCCCTAATATTGTCAATTAGCATAAAAAATACGACAAAAACAAACATGTATTAGAATGAAAAGACTGATGCATTAACTCAGCTGCTTTCCTCGAAACATGTATTATAGTCTATAGGTAATTATTGAAACTAGGTCTAATGGCACGCCTTTTCACCAACCATTCACAAAGTTCTAAGCTGTAACTACTCAATTTTCCAATTTCCATATAATATTTTTTTGATAATAATTTCCATATAATATGTAATGCATTAATAAGACACACACACACACACACACATATATATATATATATATATATTTAAGATATTCAAATTTCCATATCATATGAACCTTTTTATTTTATTGGTTGTATCATAAATCTTAAAAATGAAATACTACAACAGCGCTTCGAACCAAAAAAGAAAAGCTCATACGACTAAACAACCGTCAACTTCCATGGTTGCTCTTAGGGAATATTTGGAAAGACAACGACGATGATGTCTATTGTCCGATGAGTTTCAGTTTTTACAATATTTCATGGCCGGCGATTCTGCAACTTCGCGTTACGCATCCCCCTACCAAGTATTGCAACAGTCAGTCGACCAAAGTGTGTGTCATGGTTCTTTGCATGGTTGGTTGTATTCTTCATTAGTAGTCTTAAATCCGCTTTCCGGCGCCGCCATTACTCTTCCACAATTTCACTAAAGACATGGATTTAGAAGAATGGAGAAGGTTATACTGTCAAGAAACCCTTCATTGGGGTTGCCATGTGAGGTCCTAGCAACTTCTTCTGATGCAGGAGCTTATATAGTTCAAAGTTCTTTCTTTTTTAGCTTTTATTTATATTTCATATGATTTGGGTAAGATTGACAAATATCACAACTTGTGAAATATATATATATATATATATATATATATATATATATATATATATATATATATACAATCCACATGATGTTTATAATAATTGGATGGGCGAGCCCCTCAATTCATGAGGCCATGAAATTTGGATTATAAAATTTCACTAGTTACACTCTGACTCATGAGAATAAGTATTGACTGTCTATTTGAATTTGTTATATTGCAGTTGATCATTTATATAAGAGACGTACAATGTTGTATTATCATCCATAAACTACATATAAATGGACAGAAATAATGGGTAAGACTAGTTTATTTGCTTTTCATTACAATTTATATTGAAATTCAAATAATGTGATATAATCTTATTATTAAAACAAGAGTTACATACAAGATATTAAAATAGAATAGGTTATGTATAATTTCATAATATATTTATAACTTTTTTCATTTGTTTTCAATAAAAAGATTAATAATGTATAGAAAGAAGACAAAATAATATATAATCTTTTTTTTTTTTTATAAAAAAAAAACTTCATTGTGAAATTTATCAATCCATTTGTCTTCAATAAAATAATTAATAATGCATAGAAAGAATACAAAAAAAATACAATATTTTTATTTATATATATTTTTAAAAAATACTTCAATATAGAAATTATCATATCAGAATTTATTAAAAGATAAAATTTATATAACCTAAATAAGGGTTTAAAAATAGCAGATCTACACTCCTATCAGTCCCCTTCTATCTGGCATGCTAACGAAGCTGAGTACACATAGACACAAACGGAGCTTACCGATATAATCTTATTCATTTGATGGGTAAGCCTCACAATACGCTACTATATTCAACCAGAGGAATTCTATATTGTATTGAGACAGTATCCACGGATAAATATAGACCTATATAAATTATCTATTTTAATTAACAAATAATTTTACAAAATATATATAATATATGTTTTTTTTGGGTAATTTTGATCAAGTATTTATTTTCATAATTATTAGTGCAGACTATAAATACATTGATTTGGAGGAGTAAAATGTCCGCACAATACTGTATTTTTTAAATCTTCCGAGAGTTGCCCACCAAAGTTAGAGGCACTGCGGTGCAGTCAATGCCCACTCTTAGACTGCCAAGTGATGTTCTCGCGCCCGGCAAGTTCGCTTCTTCTCTGTTCAAACCAAAGCACAAACCTACCTTTCTTGAAGACCCCATTAGGCTCTTGAAAGTAGCAGCTGATTCTAAAGACCTAAAGGTTGGAAAAACTATCCATGCCCATCTTGTTATTAAGAATCAAATCTCAAGTAAGACTGGTATAAATCAAACCAATTCACTGATCAACCTCTACGTGAAATGCGACCAGCTCTCACTTGCCCGCAAATTGTTCGACCTTATGCACGAGAGAAATGTGGTTTCTTGGGGTGCCCTAATGGCAGGGTATTTGCATAATGGTCTTGCATTGGAAGTACTTGGATTGTTCAAAAGTATGATTTTGATTGACAATATGTGCCCGAATGAATATATATTGACCACTGTTATTTCCTCTTGTTCTAACTGTGGGAGAGTTGAAGAGGGCAGGCAGTGCCATGGACACGTATTGAAGCGTGGAATGGTGTTTTATCAATATGTGAAGAATGCACTTATTCACATGTATTCTAAGTGTTCGGAAGTAGAAGGGGCTATGCGTGTTTTAGATATGGTGCCAGGTAATAATATTATTTCTTATAACTCTGTACTAAATGGGCTCTTGGAACATGGGAAGCTGAAGGAAGCAATAGAAGTTTTAAGTATGATGGTGGATGAGCATTTGGTATGGGATACTGTTACTTATATTACCATTTTCGGCCTCATTGCCCAGCTTAAAAATTTGAGACTTGGGCTGCAGGTTCATAGCCGGGTGTTGAAGACTGAGATTGAATGGAATAATGCCTTTCTCAACAGTGCCATCATTGATATGTATGGGAAATGTGGTAAGATCATAAATGCAATGAAATTTTTTTCTTGCTTGCAAACTCATAATGTTGTCTCATGGACAACTATCATTGCTGCCTATCTTCAAAATGGCTGCTTTGAGGAAGCATTGAATCTTTTCCGGAAAATGAAACTTGAAGGTATTACTCCAAATGAATATTCTTTTGCAGTCTCGCTGAACTCAAGTGCATGTTTGTCCTCATTAAGACATGGGGACCTATTACATGCCAGTGCTGAAAAGTCAGGTTTTAAGAACCATATCATTGTTGGAAATGCACTGATCAATATGTATGCCAAGAGTGGCAACATTGCAGCAGCAAACGAAGTGTTCTCTAACATTCCATATCGAAACTCTGTAACCTGGAATACCATGATATCTGGTTATTCCCATTATGGTTTTGGTAAGGAAGCTCTAAATGTGTTTCAAGACATGTTGGCTGCAGGAGAGTGTCCTAATTATGTAACTTATATAGGGGTCCTCTCTGCTTGCGCCCATCTGGGTTTGGTGCAACAAGGGTTCTACTATTTGAACTGTCTAATGAAGGAAAATGGAATTGAACCTGGAGTGGAGCACCATACCTGTATTGTTATGCTATTGAGCAGGGCTGGACTACTTGACAAAGCTGAGAGTTATATGAGGTTCACACCAGTCAAATGGGATGTTGTTGCCTGGCGTACTTTACTCAATGCTTCTCATGTGCATCGGAATTATGGTTTAGGGAGGCGAGTTGCAGATGTCATTGTGGAGATGTACCCTAATGATGAAGGAACATATATATTATTATCAAATATGTATGCCAAAGAAATGAGGTGGGATAGAGTTGTGAAGATTCGGAAGTTGATGAGGGAAAGGAACATCAAGAAAGAACCTGGAGTGAGCTGGGTAGAGATAAGAAATACTACCCATGTCTTCGTTTCAGAGGATTACTTGCACCCTGAATCTAGTCGAATACGTGAGAAGGTAGGGGAGTTGTTGGCCATGATAAAACCTTTAGGGTATGTGCCAGATATTGCTGCAGTACTGCATGATGTGGAGGATGAGCAGAAAGAATATTATCTTAGATATCATAGTGAGAAGCTGGCTATAGCATATGGGATCATGAAAACACCTTCTGAAGCACCTATCCGTGTCATTAAGAACCTCAGGATGTGTGATGATTGCCACACTGCTGTGAAGCTGATTTCAAAAGCCACAAACAGGGTGTTAATTATAAGAGATTCGAACCGTTTCCATCACTTTAAAGATGGTTGCTGTTCTTGTGCAGATTACTGGTGATAAATTGGACGACTAATATAGAAAAATACATGATTTGTAACATAGTAGCATTTCATGTCAGCATTTTGGTACTATATGAGCCTCCTACTCCCCTTCCACTTTCCAGATAGAGAGAGAGAGTTTCAACTAGTTTCTGGCTTTCAGATTGAGGAATTTAGCACCCTCAGGCAAGGTCAAGACTCAAAAAGAGTACAAAAATAGTTTCCAAACTGAAGTTATAACCAAATAGTAAGGTACAAGTTTTATACTCAATTGGTGTGGAAGGGGTTGGTAGTTCTTTCTTCCTTATTATTTATTTTTTCTCTTTGAAGTTAGTGGCCCATTTGTAACCATATGATATAATCTTTAACTGTAAATTCTTTGTTGCATATATATACAAGTTTGTGTTAATATTTTTATCCAAAAAAAGGTCTGTGTTTATGCATAACAACTTTAGTTGAATGGTGGTTGTAAAGCTGTACTTCTCAATTTGAAAAAAATACATGCAAGTAATAATGAAACCAAACAATGACATCTGAAACTTACAACAAAAGAAAGAATCTAGAACTAATATTGTTAATTTTACTGCATGTCTGAATAGTTTTCAAATGAAAAAATCAATCAAAAGCTGGTTTCCATGAGTGTTACAAATTCATTGAAATCTATCCTTCCATCTCTGTTTTCATCAAAGCTTCCGATCATATTCTTACAGTTTTCAATCTCAGATCCTTGCTTTAATCCCAATATGCAGAAAACTCTCTGCAACTCCTTTTCATCAATGAAGCCATCTCTGTTCTCATCAAACATATCAAAAGCTTCTTTCACCTCCTCTAAACTTGGCTCCTCTTCATACAGCCGTGAAAGCTCATCGGAACCGAACCACTCATGTAGTTCCTCACTTTCCGGGCTGCAAAAAATTCCTAACTTTCCCATCACTATTTTCACATCTTCTCTGCTCAAATTTCCATCATCTTTCCTATTGACACAAACCTGTTGCTGGCTGTAGCTGAACAGCTCAGGTTCAAAGCTTTTCTCGGCCCGATACTTTGAGCTGCCAAGATCAAGTTTGGGTTGGAGAAAAGATTTGAACTTCGGTACAAACTTCCTTATGCTATTTGCCCAGTTGGAAACTGTGTGGATGAAAAAGAGATCAACAAAAACCCACAAAAGGAAATACAATGTTCTGTTTGCTGATGATGTATCCTCCATGGCAATATAGTTGTAGTATATGTATAAATGTATATAGTTATATATACCTCACTGAAACAAATGAAGCTATATTTCTCTATTCTCCGCAATGCACAAGCAAAACTAATAAAGGGTTATTTAACAAAGTAGAAGAAAGAGGTTTTCCATGGACATTGTAAGGAATAGAGAGGCAACTTATAAAGACTGGTAAGATTCGTGTGGAAGCTGCTTGTGTGGTGGTGCCAAAGGTGATTGAAAGAGGGAAGAAAATGATATGGAAATGGTGAGTTGGGTCGAAAGTGTGAAAAGCACGTGGAGGGAACTTTCTCAACTCCTGCAGTTGAGGAATTTTATGGAAAAGGAGAGGTTGCTTAATGTTAAAAGCCATTTGGAAAGAAAATAAATAATAATAATAAAAAAAGAGAAATTTCATACAACTTTAGAAGATAAACAAATTTCATACGGCTTTCTCAACTTCTGCAATTGAGGAGTTTTGTGGAAAAAGAGGTTGCTAAGTGTTAAAAGCCATTGGGAAAGATAATACATAATAATGAGAAATGAGAAATTTCTAGTGGGCTGTCCACTTTTTTTTTCTTCTTTTTTTTACATTGCATTTTCCATGGATTGAATAATTGCATCAAAATTCATTTTGATGTTGAATCCTCTGGAGTATGTGTCTCTTATTCATTCGGGCATATCTATTTATTCGGCCAAAATCATTGAAATTATTGATAGACCTAAAATAGTCTACTAGTGGGCATATATTAAAGTTGTAATGGTTTTTTTTTTCCCTTGGATCAATTAATGGGTTAGATACACATTTTTTGCTGGACAAAAAAAGTAACAAATTGCTGAAAACATGTATCGTATTTTAAAGCATATTTTGTGTCTTAATTAAAACATTGTAACAATTGAAATTATAACAAATATACAAGGATATGGATGCTCTAACTAAATTGGATACACTATGATTTTTGATTGGTGACTGGTCCTTAAGCTGGATTAATAAGAATTTTAACTGTCTTGCTCATATGTTGGCTAAGTTCTCTTTACATTATCGTCATACTTTTGAAAATTTCGATTTATGTAGGGATGCTATTCCCCTCGCTTTTGAGCACCAAATTAGTTTAGATAAATAAACTAGTGGTTTTCTTTGTAACCTCTCTGTTTGGGCTTTTATACTTAATGCAGTCTATTCACTAAAAAAATTGGATACACTGTGAGATACCCAAATGAAATTTGTAGCACAACAAAATTACCTATTTTTATGTCAAAGTTTTAATGGTGAAATAGCAGCTTCCTAAATAGCTCAACATGCATGTCACATTTTGTAAACAAAAAATTTTTAAAAAGAAAATGATCACATAACAAAGTTACAGTATATTTTTTATGCCAATGACTCTTACTTAAACCATCAAATTTATACCTGATAACATAAAAATGTTCTTGGAGTATGTGTTTTGTTAGGGAAAATGTACCAAGGGGTTTTTTTTAGACAAAAACAATAAAATCTGTGAATTAGGCATGAGAATAAAACATACATGCTTTTATTTTTATTTTCATTACTTTTTTAATATCAACAAATTAAAGAATAAATTATGTAGCGAAACCAACGGTTTTTTCATGATGCTGATCTTGAGCCGTAATCCAAGCACGAATACAAATTTAGTGCATCTATAATTCTATATATATATTAACCAAAAAAAATATTTAAATTCAATCAGCATGTAAATATTTATTGGTATATTAATTTATTGTTTATTAGTTAAGATTTTGAGTTTGGGTAACTCTAATAATGATTTCTGGCTTTTGGGCTTGTTTTGGGTTTTGGGGCTTTGTCATATTAGTAGTAGGAGTTTATTGGTGAAAAATAAAGAAAATTTACTAGGTTGAATTTCAGCGTTGAAGAAAAATGAATAAATAGTTTACCATCAAGAAAAGAAAAAAAGAAATGTAGCCAATAGAAAATATCAAATCAATAATTAATAAAGCTAATCAAAATGGGAGATGCAAACTAATTAAATGCTAACACTTGGGGGTGTGGCCTAGTAGAAAGGAAGCGGACCGTTCCATCACACTCGTTTGCGAGAGTTGTGGTTCAAATCTTGGCCAATTATTTCAATTTGTACTCATCTTGCTTAATCGGATGGAGGGATCTATTAGGCTTTAGACCAAAAGATTGCAAAGTTAGAACAATAAGAAGGCCTTATTCACTAACAGAATCTTAGAATCCAAAGCCTTTTTTATTCATTAAAAAAAACTAATTAAATGCTAACATCACATCAAGAACTACCTTTGCTATATATATATATATATATATATATATATATATATATCAATTAGAACAATATCATTTGCAATTTTTATATATTTTTGCATTATTATTATTATATCTGAAACTTTGTTATTACATCTGAGAGAGAAAAAAAAAAATTGAAGTAGCAGGAGAGGCTTATTTGAAGTGATTGGAGATTCCCCAATTAAAGAAAATCTCAATCTGATGGACAAATGTGCTTATGCTTTAATCCCAAGGATAAGAAAAATTCCAAATCCTAAATAAAATTCATTACCAAATTTCTTTTTTTAAAAAATAAAACAAAAACAGAATTTGGTTTCAAGGGAGACACAGTTTTTGTTTTCTCTGCTTTTTCAGTTTCTGTTATCATCATTCATTCCAAGTGTGTTCTTCACAGTGTCCACAGCACCCTGAGCCATGTTCTTCACTTGCTCCCCAGTCTACAAAATAATAATAATAATAATAATAATAACAACAACAATAATGATGATGATGTAGATTTTCTCTCGTGGGAAAATAATAATATGTAGCAAAAAAAATAATGAGAAATTAAATTAGTAGGACCAATATTAATAGTGTTTAATTAAAGGTTAATTAAATCAATAAATAAAATAAAAAAGGAAGAATAACAATGAATAAAATTAAATACCTGCTGGAGGAATCCGGCAGCTTCATCCTTTTTTTGCTCAGCAGACTGACTGGCCGATTGAGTTGCATTAGCTGCCCTGTCTTTTGCTGCATTTGCTGTTTCTTTTGTGGATTGGATCCACTCTTCTGTCTTTTGCTGCATTTTAATTAAAATTTGTGAATTAAAATTAATTTCACAACCTACATTAAATAAATAAATTTTTAAAAAAATTTTTGAATTATTATTTTTATTTTATTTTCTACCTGAGCTTGGCCATGTGATTGGCCTGCATTGAAGTTTTGCTGCATGTTTGACATATTTTCCGGTAAAAAAAAAAAGAAAATAAAAATTGCAATAATTTGAGAATTTAGCTTGGCTTTCTGTAATTGATAAATTGATAGTGTAAAGGCAAGGTAATTTCTCTCCTATTTCTGAAGTTCCTACTTTTATACTAGTTTTGGATGCCATATAGGAGTGACACGTGGAGATGGGATTTGGATTAGCTATACACACGTTACATTTTGAGTTAGTTCAAAGCGTGTATTTCTGCTGTTGAATTGTTCATTTGGGTGACTTTTTGTTTGGCAAAATGGCAAATATTGCATGATGAACCTTTATAATTAAAGAAAATGAAAATATACACACACAAAAAAAAAAAAAAACCACACCTATCTTTTAAAAATAAAAATCCATGCAAGAAAAATATTTATAATTTTGTCTCTAAAAGGAACAAAAGAAGAGCCTAATTAAATTAATTAATGTGACAATGTCAAGGCCTGCTATATACACAATAGAATTGGGTATTCATTTTTTCTTTTTCTTTTTTTATTATAAATAGAATTGGGTTTGATTTGTTTCTAACTTTCCTGAATACACTACATGCATGTGCATTGTGCGCACATTAAATTAATGGGTTTTTAATTTTATTTCATTATGGATATTTTTAATGACAAACTGTGATTTTTTTCATTGCGGATTTGATTTAGATCCATGTAGAAGCATTATTATAATGCACGCCTAGCTACCTCTAAAATGTTCGTCGCTTGAATTTTATTCTAGTCCCTACAAGAATAGTCTATCGCTTTGAATTTTATTCTAGTCCCTACAAACTCTCATGATGATTTTATCAAAAAAATAAAATAAAAATAAATTATCAGAGCCGTGCATAGAACTCTGTGCTTGCATGTGATTCCACAACATGTCGCAGGCTGTGCTTCTTGAGCATGATGAGAGGATGAGAATTAAGATGCTCACCGACTCCTCTTGAATACCTCAAGTCCATACACGTGACTAGTCACGTGATCATTGAGTCTCCGACACTCATCTACCGCATACACAAGACTGCCAAGTTTGTCCATGCAGTGTCCGATGTTGAGGCTTAAAGAGGGAGAGAGTATTATATTTGTGCTACAAAACCATTGATTAAGAGGGATTTTTTTTTTAAATTCGCTTAGAAATATGGAGTAGATTAGTAGAGAATTTCCATGTTTACTTATAGGAAAATATACACACTACTGTTTTTGGTGCCCAAACATATATTATAGTTATTATTAGAGTTTCATGCACATTGTTGGACCATTTATTATCAAATCAAGGTTACTACTTCTAACTTAAAACATTTAGGATTAGAGCCTAATGATTTCATTAGTGAGTGAGATGGTTTAAACCAAAATAGAAGAAAAATTGGTTGAGATGGTAGGAAGGCTCAGAAAGATTTATAAAATAAAACCAAATAAAACAAGAACAGTGCCTTTATACTAATATTGGTATGAAAAAATACAATCATCCCATGTAAATCACTCATGGCCAATTCTAGTAGTAATAGAGTTGAGCTTACACAACAGAGGAGATTCTTTAACAATATTGTACAACAAACATGCAATCAAAAGAAATGTAGTGTACATTAATGCATACATAAGGGGTAATGATCTACTACTACCCTTCCAAGAGAAATCATAACTAAAAAATTTCCAAGTAATAAAATTACAAAGCCACAGCAGAAGAAAATGAGCCATGGCCAATACCTTTTATATGGCCTTTTAAGCAAAGCTTGTTTCTGACTCCCACGTTATGGTAGTCGAAGCCTAGAACCATGTACTCTACTCTTCAGTGCTTAAGAGCAACAGCAGCTTCTTGCACCAAAGGCCGAGTAACATGCACGAATTGTTCAGCTTCCCTCTCCACCTGCTCCCAGCATTTATGAGCATCTTTTCCTTCATTCATCTTCTTCACAAACGCCACAAAACGCCTCCAATTATCTGCCTCAAACAGGTGCGGGTTCATCCTCAAGTACGTGAATGCACACATCTCTTGGTCTTTTGAACCGCCATCGATGCTCATCGATGCTGCTTGCAAGATCTGTTGGTGCGCATAGTCGTCGTATCGAGGCAATGCATTTTCACCGGCAAGAGGGACCTTAGCTTTCTGTGTGGCCAAAACAACCTGCCTGACCAGCTTCTCAGGTGCACACTGTGCATCTTGAGGCTGTTCGTGATCACGCATTTCAATGCAGGTGAAGTTGAATACGGCTCCATGGCGTGCCAGCATTTGGGCAATAGGAAGGTAACCGTCTCGGAAACGAGTGTTGTAGTACCCTGCTGTGAGTTCCGGGGCATGTGAACGAGTCCCATAATGCCAATGAATGCCGGCAACCTTTACAGAGATCTTGATTCCTGTATTCTCAAAGACAGACTTGGCCGAGGTGAGTATTCTCTCACCATGGTCCAGGAGCAATTGGGAGTACCAAGAAAGGAAGAATTCGCCATAAGCGCCATTCCAGCCTCCACCATCTTTTCTGAAAAATGGGGTTTCTTCAGGCCAGTTGTTGTAGCGACCAGCATCAGTAGGGCCTGTACTTCCCCATTCAGGCTTACCAGCAGATTCAGCTGCAGCTTTTAAGCTACTTACCATATACTGCACGATTAATTGATAAAAATACTTTCAAGTCAGTGCCAGATTTTGAAGGAGAAACATAGAAGGAGAATGATATGTACTTCGGACATTTTTAAGTACCTTGTCAAAACACTGAAATGCACCAATTCCAGGGAATCTCCAAGTCCCATTCTGCTCTGGGTATGAAGGGTAACGAAGCTCGCCTGCTGGACCCATTCCAACTTGGATTTCCTGAACAAATCAAATTCTCTACACATCAGCCACCAATTTGTGAATTTATAACGACAGCATTTCTAATACGAGTAAAAGCCACTTATAATCCAATAATCCAACATCTGCCTCATTTAAGTTCTGTAAACTGGATCCTAATAGAATTAAAGTTGCACCAAATCAAATTCTCAACAGCGTAATTTACCAATCAATATGTATAACGGTGAAAGAATTCTCTAATATCTAAGCAAACTAAAACATTCATCATCAATGACATTTAAACAAATAAAAGCCACTTATATTCCATTATCTGCTATTTGAAGTTCTGTAAATTGTATCCTATAAGGGCGAAAGTTGGTATGAGATAGCAAAGCTAAACATATATTGCACTCAGGCCTCAAAATGGGCGAAGAGAGCAATAAAAAACAATGACCTAAAATGAATTGAACTTGCAAAGAAGAATTACAAATACGTACCACAATGGTGTCCCCAAGAAGGTGTTTGAAGTTGTCTCTGAAGGCACGCATGAAGTCGGAATAACACTGTACAGGTGTACGGCCCTTGAGAACTGGGATTGTATCGCAGCCAAGTGAAACATATTCATAATTCCTCCTTCCCCATTGATCAGTGTATGACAGGTCCTGATCTCTGTCAATTTCTTCCACAACCCATCTGGGTAAAGGAATACTGTAAAAAAAAACAAATAAAAATTTTCTCAGTACCCAAACAGCACAATTTTCCGGCAAAATTTAGTCACTTCGTAATTATCCACACACGTAGGCAAAAAGATAAAATACTTTCTTCCACGTACGATCCTATGCGATGGATGGGCCACAAGGAGCCACCGGCTAGAAGGAGCGTGCTTTCCACGCTCCTATATTGAGCGTAATAAAATGCGAAAATAAGAGAGACAGAGAGATAGATACGCACGTGCAAGAGTCGCCGACGTTCCCGCCACATTGATGGAAGGACATGACAGCCTGAACTTTGAGCCCGTGCTTCTTGGCCATTTCCAGGAGCTCACTGTACCCGCCCCAGTTGTACGCGCCAGGCGCGTCCCTCTCCACCAGCCCCCACCAAACGTCCACCATAATCCCTTCCACGCCTGCGCTCCTCAGCGCCTGAAGGCTCGCGTTCATTGCCTTCCTCCGATTCACCGTGTGGTTCATCGTCACGCTGTCCAACGGCATCATCACGTAAACCGGCACCCCCTTCCCCTTACCCTGCGCATTCCCTTCTCTGTACTCCCTCACTGGAACATCCGCCATTGGAGCGGCCTCCACCTCCGTCGCGAAAGCACGGCACGCCACCGAAAGATCCGCTCGGATTCCTCCCATCACCGGCGACCTGCACGGGCTCACCGGTGGAGACAGCGGCGAAGCCCCGTCCACCAGCTCATTGTTCTTAACCCTGCATCTGAGACTCCCCGTCGGAGACTTCCACACCGCCGATGCGCTCACCGTCGCCGTCGATTCCCCCGATGTTGTACCGGTCTCTACCGGGACCGGAGTTCCAGCGAGTGTTCCTATCTGGTGCGTCATACTCAAAGCCATCAGCGACAAAGCACGAGAAAATGAGAACTGCGTTATCTTCTCTTTCCTTTTCCGGTTTTCGTATCGACTCCGTCAGTTGTTTTTTTTGAAACTTGTATTTCAAATTTCAGACTCGATTTGTGGGAAAATAGAGGTCCACCGAGCTCCACCATTTATAGGTGTAGAGATTGGATAAGGTTAAAATAATATTTCGCACACCGTTACTTTTGCGACACGTGTGATGACTCTACGTGGCAGCAAGCTAGGAGTGCGAGACGGCGACGGCCGAGATTACTCGACGCACGTGAAGATGGACGGCGGGATGTGAGTGCGCGTGAGGTGGGGACGCCATGGCAACGCGCTTAATGACAGTGTTTAAATTTTTAATTAAGCTTTGTAAGATTGAGGAGCGAATGGGGATGCGACAGGTGGCGGAAGGAAACTGGTCACATGTCCTAGCCTCTCGGCTTACGACATGAGGTGGGTTGGGGGATTTGAAATTATTTTATATTTGTGTCTTTTTAGTTCCTACGGCTGCTTTGACATCCACGGAAAATGGGTAGAATCGGCAGGGATGAGGATGGTGCCACGTCGCTGACGTGACGGACGCGTGTTGGACAGCAAGTGGTGGGCCACCACTGAATCGGGTCCCCCTGCCCATCGAATGGTTAGGCATGTGTTAAACTTAATTAAGAAAACTTAATGGTTAATGAAAGTGTAAATAGTGGGTCAATCACCAAAATAATAAGCTCTGCCCATTAATTAAATGTAAATGTGATTAGGGGTTAAGCCAAGCAAACTTTTTAGCTACAGCTACCATGAGGACTACAGTTTTGGTTCTATTCATAAATTCAAGCCTGACTTTTTATTCTTTTGTGGTACAAATAAGGTTCCTTTTAGACGGAGATTCTCATATCTATTTGAAAAAAACCCATGATTCTGACCTGTTCCTGTTCCTTTTCTTTTTCTTTACTTATTTCTTTTGTTGAAACTACTAAAATATTAACCCAACAACGTGAAATTGCATTTTTACAAGATTTTCATTTCTTTTCTCCTAAGTAATGTTAACATAATTTGAATTATAGCACCATCTATTTGACATTTTTTTTTATTGGCTGTGTGAAATAGATTTATCAGATTTATTCCCCTATCAACAAAAATATACTGTATAAATTATGAAATCACATAGATTGCGAGATGAAAATCTATATATATATATATATATATATATATATATATATTTTATTTTTTTTTTTCTATTGAAAAACTTGCATGGACCTCTGTCTCTCTCACGAGGCCACTTTAAGCTTGGGCAGCTTCAGATGCGTCAACTTGAACAAAACCAACTCACCATTGTGGGCTTCGTCTGGCTTCCTTTCAATTTGGGCTTCCACTTTCAATCCAATTTTCATACACCGCAACCTTCAGTACTAAAACAAACTTCCAAAGCCTATTGCAGAGAGTATTAAAGAGGAGAAAATTATAAGCCTTCCGCAGATAATACACAGTAAACAATCAATAATTAATTCAATTTGAAATTTGCTAAGACTCTCTACCAAAAAAAGAAAAAGAAAGTAGCTAAGACTCGAACGCGGAATGCACAATCTTAGGATCGGGGCTCCCTCCTACGTGTAAGCCCACCACAAAAAGAGTACTAAAGGATAGAAAATTATGAGCCTCCTCAACCAATGCAATTGAAAGTCACGAAGACTCTAACATAGAATTTTATACATAATTATACTATGATATCATATTAAGTTGTCACTATTCTTAAGAGTTTAAACTTTTAGAAAGCATGACTAATAATGCATATTAAGTGATGAATACTTTTAATTAGTATTCTAAAAAATGTAAAACGTAATGAGACGGTGATGTTAAATTTCAAATTTTATAAGTTTAAGTGTGCTTAATTATCAAAAGGCGTTTCACTATTATATTATTATTTTCATTATTATAAAACTATTAAACAAATAAAATAATTTTTATTTTGAATGTTAAAGTTTATATAAGTATTTATCATCAATATATACATGCAATTAACAAAAATTATCAAGTAAATAATTATTTATATTTATGAAAATTTCATACTTTCCAATAAAAAATTAGTTCCAAATTATATATAGTATAAGTCTATAATTATTTAATAATTTCTAGATTAATATATAATTTAGATATCACTATACTCTAATTAATTTTTATTATTTTTAATTTTTTAAAAAAGAAAAAATTAATCTTAAAAAAATTTCTATTTTTTACATTCTTTTTTTTTGTCTTTTATTTTCTAAATTATTATATATATATATTTTAATTATTATTTTTAAAAAACATTAACAAAAAATCTCATAATTTTTAACGCTTAAACTCGCATTAAACAGTTAATATAGTATTGACCGCTTTGTATTAAATTTTATTATAATGCGAACGCACCTTCTAAACGCTTTTCATTTAGTTGCTTAAGCGGCGTAATTTTACACCTTTCAAAACACTTTTTTTAAGACATACGGTATATATGTATGTGTTGAAACCTTATTAGCTTCATAACTATGCAAATTTCATAGACAGCGGATTTTTTTTTTTTTTCCCCTTTTCGAAGCTTCGTTACCTGACGTAATGGCTAAGTATCCTTAGGCATTTCCTTCTTATTTTGGGTCCTTTCTCTCTGTGCTGCTAAGTGTCCCATAGCTTGAATTTGCTAGAGCTCGTACATTTTTATTTTTATTTTTGCTATGTAGAAAGTGACACTGCGAAAATACTCAGTAAAAGTACTTGACCAATATAAACTGGTCCAAACATGTGGATGCCGTCCCATCTTCCATCCTATGCGAGAATGGACTGGATGATTCTCACACATCGATTCCACACCACATAAATAAAAATGATTAGAATGCGCTAGAATGGTGGGCAAAGAGAAGCCTGCCCCATGTCCACAACTTGTGCACTTGGCAGTCTATTATGGGGAACACTGTGGGTCCCACACCACTACGTGGCGACAGATGATCTTATCCAGTACGTAAAAGAATATGCAAGATTGCGGGCATCGTCACCATAATATTCCAGCAAGATCCCCTTTCTCCTCATTCGTTGAGCCTTTTTTATCTGATGGATCCGGGTCTATTTTGGACTGGGACTTAGTTCCAAGTGTGTCATTCTCAATGGCTACGCATTTTGATGATGACGTGGATGGTCCGGCTCCAAAGTTTAAGCACGTAATTAAGGGTCCAATTCTGATCAAACCCATTGGACCAAACAATGGTGTATTGTATAAAAAATGAAAAAAAAAATATTTGGAATGGTGTATTATGCGATGAGATAGTATTATATAGTTAATAAAAATATATTATATAATACAGATATATATATATTTATGTAAAAAATATAGGTTAAATTATATTTTATATTTTTTGAATTTTAATTATACAGTTTTATTTAATATTATAACATAACAACTGAATTATTTTAAAATTATTTTTATATATATACAATATAAATTAATACAATTCAATCAATATAATATGAAATAATATAATTCAGACTAATATTAGACAAACTAATACAGTATAGTGTACCAAACATGGTTGCCTACAATTCATCAAAAAAAAACCATGGTTGCCTACATTTTTGTTTATATTTCTTTAATTATCATTAACTAAAAATCTGTCTTATCTTTAGGATTGACGTGGACCGACCTGGAATAATTTCTTAGGACCAGCACCAAGCCCAACCAATATTTGGGCCATTTAGGCCCAAATTTCAGTTAAAAATAATTTGTTAATTTTTTTTAATATTAATTTGATACATTTTTTTTTTGTTTGTTTAAATTATTTTTGATGCTTGTTGTTAATAGGCATATGTAGTACCTCAGAGATTGATAATTATTCAAAAATAAATATCTGATACTGTGGTAATACATGGACATCAATTTCTTGTGAAACACATTCAACTAAAATATTGTAGATGAATATCTAAAATTGTTATTTTTTTTTTCATTGATGAAATATACGTTTTTGGAAATAAATGCTCTATCAAATGTTTGATCTTGGGAGCTGAAAGAGGAAACAGCAGATAAGAACCACTAGACTGTCATATTAGAACTAAATTTATACAAATTGGTTATTATCATTAACCCTTTTAATTTTGTAAATTTTGATCCAAGTTTTTAATTATCTAGAAATAGCATATTGACGGTTAAAATTAAATTAAATTGTAAAATTTTCAAAAATAATTTATTTAACACTATATTAAAATATATTCTTTTATACACATATTATATTTATGAATAATAATATACTTCACAGATAATTAAAATTGACGGTCCACATGATTTAACTTTTGTATTGGATACCTACACTATGAGATTTTTAACTAAAACTTGACAGTCATGTGGACCGTAAATTTTAGCGAGCAGTAAAAAATGGCAATACTCTATACTTGTACATAAATATATTTCTATTTTGTTATTTTAAAACAAGATAATTAATTTACATCAAGTTTAAAAAATAATAATATAAACAAACTCAGTATGAATTAGTTGAATAAAGGTTCAATAATAATAAAAAATAGAATTAAACCAAACCAATTGACCATTATATATGCCACTAAAAATTCCAATATATATATAGTTCATCTTTTGTCTGATTTAATTGCTTGTGTTATATTAGTACTAGTTTAAAAAATATTTTTTAAGTCCATTTGATATTGTACTCCATAATATATATAAAAATTAATAAAATTTCAAATATTACGAAATTTTAAATTATAAACTTAGATTTCATCTCAAAACCAAATAATCTATTTTATTTTGAAATTAAAATACAATTTT
Source organism: Rhamnella rubrinervis (assembly GCA_007844105.2). NCBI lineage: Eukaryota > Viridiplantae > Streptophyta > Magnoliopsida > Rosales > Rhamnaceae > Rhamnella > Rhamnella rubrinervis. The sequence continues at coordinate 6,402,070 of CM017574.2, read as the reverse complement.
CTATGATGCGAAAATAAAAATAGATTTTAATTATAATAATAAAAAAACCTCAACACCAGACCTGAGCGTATCCACCCGCAACCAGAAAGCAATCTGTTGGAGAAACCAAGCCTAAACTTGAAAGGGCATTATCGTCAAATCACCACGTTTCTCTTACACAGAAACTCACAACGTTTTTTTTACTCCCAAATATATAAATGTCCGAATTTGCAAAATTGCTTGGTATTTGAAAGACATCAATTTTCCTAGGTTTTTCTTTCCAATTTCTGTTCCTTTTCAAAGAGATCTTGGGCTTCACACCCTAACGCACGCGTAGCAAAACACACCCACAGATTCATAACCTTCAAGCCCTTCAATTATCGATTTTGTTTTTACATTTATATGCATATATAAATCTGTATATTGTTCTTAATTCATAGATAACAATTAGGTGTTCCAAATGTTTAATTTTGTTGTATCAATCTGAATTTTCCTGGGAAAGTTTGTGTTTCGTTTTAAATTTCGATAGGATGCTGGGTAATTTAGGAGCATGAGGTTTTCTCGAGAAAATAATGAGGGCAGGGCCATTGTGGGCCGACGAGGCCAATGCTCCATCGACCTCGACGCTGCGAATTCCACAGAATTCTACGTCCAAACACAGGTGAATGACAGCACTTTGATTCTGTGTTTTTTAGCTTTCCGAATTGGGTTCCAGTTTTGCTTTGAATTTGGGTTCTTTATTGTACGAGGTTTCGTGTCAAATAAGGATCTGGATTTAGATGGGACTTGAAGGTTCTGATTGGAATGGGGTTTAACATAATTTTAAGTGGAATTCATTTAAGAATTGATGGTTGGAATGAGATGTCTAAGTTCATGTTCTTCAGTTTGGAGTCTGCATGTAGTATGTAATTGCTGAGCTTTTTTAATTTTAATTACTAGTACGACCTTAGTTAATTAATTACTCGTTCCATTGATATCGTTTTGAGAACCCCAGGCGGAAACCCAGGCGTGGAGATTTACTTGCCAATTTTTTAAGTCCATTTTCTTATTTATTGAAGAGAAAATGGTATTGATATGAAAAACAGGAAAGTGTGTCTAGAATTGTGATTCTATATAACCTGAATTTAAAATTTTTCTGTTTGAGAAAATGTCGAATTGTTATTCTGGTCAAGGTTGTTGGGCATTGGCTCTCCTGCTGAATTATGGGATTCAGCTATCTGGAAAGAACAGGGGCTGAGTTTTTGTTGTTTGCATTAAAACACTGGTGCTGTTTCTATTGATAAATTATGATCACTTGGTCATTTGGAATTAAAAGCTGATTTTTGTGTGTTTGATGTGACTGTCAGAGTTAGCAATGTATTTCAACTCTTAGTACGGAGAGAGGTTTGTCCTCAATCAAAACATTTGTCAAAGAGGTTATGGGGAGAAAGTTCTAAGGGCCATCTTGATGCTGTTGGACGAAGATGTGAATCAGCTAGAGATGCTAAACACGGTCTCATCTCATGGTAATTGCTTTTTTGTTGCACTTCTGTAATTTTTATGCATCAGAACTATTGGTTATTGCATGTATTATTATTATTATTATTATTTTTTTACTTTTCTCAAATATTAGATCATTCTGTTGGTTGGATAGAAATTAGATCGTAAACCATGTTATTTTGTAGCTTTTGGCCTTTGTTGATTTTCATGAATTATGTTGTTCTCACTTGTCAGGGTAGAGGCAGAGTCATTAAGACATTTGTCTGCTAAATATTGTCCCCTCTTGCCTCCTCCAAGGTCAACTATAGCTGCAGCCTTCAGCCCTGATGGGAAGACACTTGCTTCTACTCAGTAAGTTATAATGCTTTTGGTATATCTTTTGCTGAGGCATAGGGTTGAACGGAGCTTAGTTTTTAAGTCATGTTTGATTCTCAAATTGCAATTTCTTTTTGTTACTGCAGTGGGGATCATACAGTGAAGATTATTGACTGTCAAACTGGGAGCTGCTTGAAGGTTTTGAGTGGTCATCGCAGAACACCTTGGGTGGTAAGATTGAGACTGTTCAACTTTTAATTCAATTGGTTATAGTTTGCTTCTTATCTCGTCCAATACAACATGTACTGAAATAGATCTGTTAATCAGAAATCTAGGATTTGTTTCCATGAGATCGTAGTTGATTGCTAGAAGTAATTTGATGTTACACATAGTGCTACACTTGGCATTTCTGCTCCATTCACGGATGGATTCATCTCACCTACTGTTGTGATTTGCAGGTTAGGTTCCATCCACTGTACCCTGACATACTTGCAAGTGGAAGTTTGGATCATGAAGTTCGCTTGTGGGATGCAAATACTGCAGAGTGTGTTGGATCTCGTGATTTCTGTAAGCTTTTGTGATACAGAGCAGTGTTCAAACAATTATGTTGGATAAAATAAAATTTTCTGGTGTTTACGTTGCCTGTTTCCTACATGCAGACCGACCTATAGCTTCTATTGCTTTCCATGCCCAAGGGGAGCTTCTTGCAGTAGCATCAGGTCACAAGGTAAAAATGTTTTAGCTGGCAAAATTGTATGTGGAATTATATTTTACTGTTAAATTAATGGTATTGACCTTGAAAGTCTTGTATCAGCTCTACATATGGCACTACAACAGAAGAGGAGATACATCCCCACCAACCATAGTACTTAAGACACGGCGCTCGCTTCGGGCTGTGCATTTTCATCCGCATGCAGCTCCATTCCTTTTGACAGCTGAGGTTTACCTTGTTTTGTTTTTGTTATTTATTTATTTTTAAATATGGTCTTTTGTTGTGTTTCTAAAATTCTATTATTTTTCTGTTTTGTAGGTCAATGACCTTGACTCATCAGATTCCTCAATGACACTTGCAACTTCTCCGGGTTACTTGAGCTATCCTCCTCCTACTGTATATTTAGCTGATGCTCAGTCTACTGATCGTTCTGGTTTGACAGATGGACTTCCTCTTATGTCTTTACCATTTCTTGTTTGGCCCTCATTTGCTAGAGATAATGGGAGAATATCTATGCACCGCACTGATGCTGATGTGGGTTCAAGTGGTGTCCAGCAGAGAGTGGATCCTTCTGCTTCAGTGCGGCTTTTAACATATTCAACTCCATCAGGGCAGTATGAACTTCTGCTGTCTCCTGTTGAGCCTAATAGTTCTTCCCCAGTGGCAGAAGAAACAGGGCCTAATTCTTTCTCAAGTGAAATGGAAACTGATGTTTCTCAGTCTGCAATGGATACTTTAGACCCTTTGGAGGTGCAGCCTGAAGCAAGGAGAAATCCTATTTTTCCTTTTGGTGACCCAACATATTGGGAACTACCTTTCTTGCAAGGCTGGTTAATAGGTCAGACCCAAGCTGGACAACGTAATATGAGGCCTCATAATAGCATTAATCATGAAATTCCTGCACATGGAGAGACCGGAAATCCTGCTCCAGTATTTTCATCAATAATGCCACCCAATGTTAACCAATCTAGAGTTACTGGACGATCTGGTTCGAGACATCGCACTTCACGTTCTCGCACGATGTCCATGGTCGGGTCTAATGAAGGTGCAGGTTATAATAGTATCATGCACGATGAAAGTGATCCTCAGCCTGTTAACAGAATCCAAACAGAACTTGCTACCTCACTGGCTGCAGCAGCAGCTGCAGAGTTACCTTGCACGGTGAAGCTCAGAATATGGCCTCATGATGTGAAAAATCCATGTGCTCCACTTGATACAGAAAGATGTCGTTTAACCATTCCACATGCTGTACTTTGTAGGTAAATTCTATGTATTAATACAATAATGTGTTTTTACTTCGTTAATGGCATAGCTTTTTAGCATGTTTTTAGTTCTTAGGTTCTGTTACAATCGTATTCCCATAGAGGGATGAAATATCAGTTCCAGGTTTGCTGAAGAATTGAATATTTATGAAATGAGTTAGCTTTGCTCAATCAAGGCTAAGTTCAAGCTAGCTAGTTTCAGGTTGGATTTCAACTTCAGCTCGTAGGTAGGTTTGTGCAAAAATTGAGTTCAAGAGCTTGAGCTAGGTGTACATGGTTTGTAAACTAACATGCCTGTTTAATGTATCGATACTAATCATATTATTAAACTTATTATGACTTGAGCTAGTTGTATAAGGTTTAGATATAATAAAAATGTATGTAATCATGTTATATATTTTCAATTATATTAGATTAATATGAAATGCATACATGTAAAACTTTAAAGCTTGGATTAGGGCTCGCATACTCAAGTTCAAAATCAGTTGGGCTTAAAGTTAGGAAACCAAATCAAACTAGCCTCAAGCTTTGTGGTTAAACTTCTTTTAAATCCATTTAGGTTTAAAATATGACTTTCTGGATTTAGTTCTGGAGATAGTGTTTGACTGCTATTATGCTTTGTCTTCATTTGTGCGCATATTATTGCAGTGAAATGGGTGCCCATTTTTCACCTTGTGGGAGATTTTTGGCTGCCTGTGTTGCATGTGTGCTGCCTCATTTGGAAGCTGATCCTGGATTACAGAGCCAGTTTAATCAGGATGTTGCAGGTGCAGCAACTTCTCCTACTCGACATCCACTTTCAGCTCATCAAGTCGTATACGAGCTTCGGATATATTCTCTTGAGGAGGCAACGTAAAGCTTGAAACCTCTATAGCTATGTGTTTAATCTTGAATATTTCCTTTTCCAATCTGATAATTGTTTTGTTCTTGTAGATTTGGTTTGGTGCTTGCATCGCGGGCCATAAGAGCTGCTCATTGTTTAACATCTATTCAAGTAAGTTGGTTTCTGTAGATTTATGCGCAACATTGTCACATGGATTTTCCTTCATGATCCAAGTTTAATTTGCATCTTTTTTGTGTGTTTCGAACACTACATTTTCTTTCCATATGATGAACTATTTAAGACCTTATTATTCCATAATCACTGCAAAAGAAATTGAAAATTAATTGTGAAATGAGTTACTGCACTATTGCATCTGGAGGACATCCTGAACCTCGGTATATGAGCCCAAAGGTGACTCACCATTGTGAAGACTTGGGGTTGTAAGCCAGACTGTGATTCAAAACATTATTTGATAGTTGTCCTATATACTTGACTTCCATTTTTTATAATAAAAAGCTGAAACAGTAAGATTGAAAGAAGTGAGAAATTGTTTTGATGTAGTGAATTATCTTAGTAATTTCATTTTCGGTTATCAGTCCCTTTTTCCTGCGAAGGTTTAAGATTCTAGTTATGAGTCGCTCGTTTTGGGTCTTTATATTTTTCATAGATTCTTTCTGGGACATATTTGTGAATCAAATACAACAGTGTGAAATTTATTCAATCTTATATTTCATTCCTACACGGGTTGAAGAATGTATAAATTCATTTCTGTGGTAGTTTTTAAATTCAAAAATAGGAAGTAGCTTAATACTTTTATCAGAAACCTTTTGAAGTTATTCATCAAATTTTTTCCATCGCAGTTCTCCCCTACATCAGAGCATTTGTTACTTGCTTATGGCCGTCGCCACAGTTCACTTCTTAAAAGTGTCGTCATTGATGGAGAGACAACAGTTCCTATTTACACAATTCTGGAGGTAAAAAGTTCATATCTTTCTCTGGCCATCATGGTTGCTACAAATACTTCTGAAGTCTGGTTATTCTTAGGACATTGAAAGCATTCACATATTTATTTTGGTAGCTTTCATGTGGATATCATTAGTTCACTTGAATGATATTGAATTGGGGGCTCATTCATTGATTTCCAATTTCTCCATAGAGAGTGTGGGGGAGTGAGAAGGCACAGATGGAGGGGAGAGGTTTTTATTATGTGAAAATTTCAATATTTTTTTCAAATTAGTGTCTGAGGAAGTGCCTTAGTATTCTCAATGCTTAGAGAACCAAGAGCCCATCTAATGCTATCATTATTTTATTTATTTTCTATGGTGATTACTATCATTATGAGACGGTGTTAGTTCAAGTTCTTTATGGGCTTTGTATACCATGTCAAGTTCATTAATACTCCCAAACCTTAAACTATAAGGAAGAGAATTCAACGGTATATATAAAGCTCATACCTAGATGGTTAACAAACAGTATATAATTGTGTTTATTCAGGTCTACAGAGTTTTGGATATGGAACTTGTGAGAGTTCTTCCTAGTGCAGAGGATGAAGTTAACGTAGCTTGTTTTCATCCTTCTGTTGGAGGTGGCCTTGTCTATGGAACCAAGGTAAAAACAAATGGGGTTTGGTATTATTATTACTTCTTTACATAGCTTCTTTAACCGATGTTATGAGCTCAAAATTTTTCTTTATGATGTTCAGGAAGGGAAGTTAAGAATCCTCCAGTATGATAGTTCGCCGCAAAGCATGAATCATCCAACATGTGGATTTTTGGACGAGAACATGCTCGAGGTAAAGAACAAGCCCCATGTTTCTGGGTTTTTCCTCTTTTATGCCTCTTTGGCTTTGAAGCGAAATTTGGTTATGTTAATGTGCAATAAAACAATCTCTATGTAGTTACACAGTTACATATACTATTTTCACATGTGCATTTCCAATCTTCAACCAAATTTATAAGAATCTGGTCATGTAGTTTTGTGGTGTTTTGGATACTAAATGTGGCTTATTTCTATCTGTAGGTACCTACATATGCTTTAGAATGCTAGAACTACAGCAATCAGCTATCCACTTGTGAAAACTGCCATTCAACCCTGGCTGCCAAGGTCACTTAAAAAAAAAAAAAAAGAACAAAAAAAAAAAGAAAAAAGGGGAAAAGGAAAAAAAAAAAACTCAATTTCTTTCTTGTATATTTTTGTAGCATGGATCTCTAATCAATTTTCAGTTTGGCATATTAATCTCTTTCTCTCTCTATCTTTTTTTTTTTTTTGGGTGTAATAACTATTTCAATATTAAAAAAAAATTATCAATTTATAATTTATTGTCTACTCTCCATATCTAAATCTGCCTTTAACTTTTTGCTTTCTGGTTTTGCTTGGAGGTTGGTCAAGGGTTGGTTTTGTTTGTTTTTTTTTTTTTTAATTTTTTTTTCCAACAAAAAATCAAATGAAAGCTGAACTGAAGAACACCTAAAGCTAAGATACAGAAACAAAACAAACATGGGAAATTGTTGAATAAAAGCTTTTAGTGGAAAAAGTTGGTAGTCGCTTTTATATGAGCTGAAGAAGCACATAGGTAGGTATTAACCTAACCATTGTTTCATTCGATCTGTGTCCCAGCAAAAGCTTTTGTGTTGTGGTGGTGGTGTTAGGTGGAGGAAGACTTGCATTTTTCATGCATGGAGACCAGTGGATCGAATTCGGTAGTGATAATAATGTCAGTAAAGATGTCACACAGCAAAAGTACAACCATCGCCAATATCATATGCTGCAATGGTCTATTTAAATTTACTAAATTTTAGATATCGTAAGTTTAATTCCAATTTAGCAGAAGTAGTCTACCATGCATGTAAGATGCTTTTACTTATTTATTTATTCATTCTTCTATATTTTAATTTTTTTCTAGTATGGATCTTAACACCATGCTCTCCTTCACCATTCAATCTAATTATTCACTTATACTTCTGAACACTATCCAATTTTTTATTTATCATATATATATATATATATATATATATTTGAGAATTTGACCAGCGTGAAATAAAATATTATTTTGAAGAATTTTAATATTTTTTTTTTCTAATACATTAACTATTAAGAATATCCTAAGATTAATTGAAATGTTCTTTTAATAATTCATTATTAATTAACCTATGGAATCAATTGAAATACAATAATACTAGAGCCACTATTTTTGTTTACCACCTTGTTTACCAGCATGATGTGACATTATGATTACCTTATATTTAGGTTTATTAATTTATTTTTAATAGAGTTTATTATTTTATCAGTAGTTGGTAAACAAAAAATGGTGGCCATAGCAGTACTTATTGAAATAATCTGAAAAGCTAGCTATTACTAACTTATGATCAACCTAACAAATAAAAGTTTAAATTACCAAAACAATAATGATAATTGTTATAACATATTGGATTTAGTATATGGATATTACTGACATGAAATCTATTAGCCTATATCATATGAGAGGTTTTCAATTACTACATGTATTAGCTGACCCTAACATTTACATTTATAAAAAAAAGGTTTTGATTTATATTTATAAAAAGGTTTGGGTACAAATAATCAAAATAATAAGAAGATTATATATTTTCTATATCTCTCTCTCTCTCTCTGTCTCTCTTACTTTTACATTTATTTCGTGACAATGATCAATTTTTTGGTTTTTTTTCCGAATTTTAAAAAATTGCGTTACTTATTTTTATTTAGTCGGTTTACATTCCTAATAATATCCTAAATAATAAAATTAGTTTCCTAATTAGAACTAAAACCCTAGCTAGTTTCCTAAACTACTCAGGATTGCCATTCATTATATATAATCAATATCACATCAAAAAATTATACCTAACGTACAATGGCTCCCGAGCTTCCCAAAGAAGTGTTGGAGTTAATCCTCAGAAGACTTAGTTTCATGGATATTGTTCGTTTCAAAGCGGTCTGTTGTTCATGGAATATAGCTGCTCAATCCTATATTGCTTCTCCGTTTTACATTCCTCCATGTTGCAGTCCTCCATTGCTGATGCTTAACGGCCAAAAAGACTGCGATGATCATCCCGGCAGTGCCCTCCAATTCTTCAGCGTTACGGAGAACAGGTATTACAAGATGAAAAACTCCATCTTTGAAGAGATTCAGGGCTATTATCGTTGCCTTGCATCATCACAAGGATGGTTGATGGTTTCTGGCAGAAATTCGGATTCTTTTTGTTTGCTCAATCCGTTTTCAGGAGTTAAATTCCAACTTCCATACCATCGTCGGTTGATAAGGAGCGGCGCATGCCAGCAAATTGCCCTAATCTTGTTTGATCAATGTAGTCCTAGCAAAAGCTTTTGTATTGCAGCATTGTGTTTTCCAAGACCAGTATTCTATATGCATGGAGATGTTAGGTGGACTGAATTCGGTGAAAAACACAGAAAGTACTGCCGTATAACATGCCACAATGGTCTAGTCTATGCATTAACATATACAGACACACTTGAAGCTTGGAATTTTCGCAACGATTTTCCCGAGAAAGTTTCGGATCTTAACGTTTCAGGCACGGTAAAGCTAAGGTGCTTTGGGACTTATCTGATGGAATCAATGGGAGAGCTTTTGCTTGTATCTAGAATTAGGGGTGGACCAGGATTTGCTGTGTATAAGATGGATTTTGGCAGAAAAAGATGGGTGTTGGTGGAGAATTTGGGGGATCGAGCTCTTTTTTTATCAGAACAAGAATGTGTTTCAATATCATCTCGGAATTTTTCAGAAGTAGGAGAAAATTTAATATACTATACAGGATACGACGGTATTGATTGGGATGGTATCTTCAGAGTCTACAACTATAAAGAAAAAAAGTTAGTGGTGAATATTGATGAGATTCGTATATCTTTGGATTTTGGAGAATTTCCCTTTTGGGTTGTTCCTAATCCATTCTAAAGTTGAAAGTCCTGAGTAGTACTATGGTGCCGAGAAACATATGTATTTTTTTTTTATAGAAGTAGAGAAACATGTGTATGATTTAGGTTTAAGGAAATTTGTTTTCTAGGCAGTGCTTGATTTTTTCAATTATTGAACTTTTTAAATTGTGACATTGTGGTTAGGTTGTCATTGTACCTCCTACTCAAAGATTTTGTGGCTAAACTTGATTTTTATATTGTAGCGTTTCCTAATCACTATCTATATGACTCTATCCTGTATTCCTAAAAGCATAAAAACACGTACGCTTTGTGATTCTTTTTTGATTTTGTAATTTTCTTTTTCTCTGACTCTATCCCAAGAAAACATCATCCGGTTGAAGAGGTCATGCACGAATCCACCACCTTCACTGTGGTTGCTACAAACTAAATGTTTTTTTTTTTTTTTTAAACGTTTGTTATGGTATAGGGGTGGTGATCAGAGATGATGGGAGCTCATATTTATTTATTGTTTTATTAAAATTAAATAGATATTTGTATTACTATCTCTTCCGCATCATCATCATGTTATTTTTCATTGAATATGTAGTCTTGCAGATTATTCTAAAATAATAGTGCAACTAAGCATACCTGGATATGATTTGCTTCGTCATTTTTATCAATATATATAGAAAAATTCCCAACTTGAGAGTTTCATAATTAAGTATTACTAGGTCACCACCTTTGTTTACCACCTCCTTTACGAAAAAAAACTTTCCAAAAAGAAAAACTGGATAAGTGAATCCTAAAATAATTTAATTAATCATATAATGCCACATCATAATGTTAAGTAAAAGTGAACTCTCAAATTAGTTCAAATAATTCATTATAATTATTGTAATTATAATGTAATCATTATAATTCTTGGAAAACTAAAATTATGATCTTGTTGTTGGGCATAGATATGCTTCAAATACGAAAAATCATATGGCCGAGAGACTTGCTATAGCTATATATAAGAACTTAATTATTGATTTTTAAAATACATTACTTAAGTTTTTTAATAATTAGTCGGATTAATTATATTCCTATATAATATAATTAGTATCCTAAATTACTTAGGATTACTATCCATTATATATAAGCAAAATATCACATCAAAACTTATTCTTAACTTAATCACAATGGCTGTAAACTACTGGTCCGATCTTCCCAAAGAAGTCTTGGAGTTAGTCCTCAAAACACTAGCTTTCATGGACATTGTTCGTTTCAAAGCTGTCTGCAGTTCATGGAATATAGCTGCTCAATACTATATTGCTTCTCCATTTTACATTCCTCCACGTTACAGTCCGCCGTTGCTTATGCGTAAAGGCCAAGAAGACGATGATGAACATCCCGTCAGAGCCCTTTACTTCTTCAGCGTTACGGAGATCCTTGAAGGGTTTCAGCTCCAATACTGCCTTGCATCATCATAAGGATGGTTGATGGTCTCTGGCAGAAATTCGGATTTCTTTTGTTTGCTCAATCCGTTTTCAGGAGTTAAATTCCAACTTCCATACGATAGTTGGTTGATAACGTGCGAGACATACCAGCAAAGTGCCCTAATCTTGTTTGATCAATGTAGTCCTAGCAAAAGCTTTTGTATTGTAGCATTGTCCTTTCGAAGACTACTATTCTATATGCATGGAGACGTTAGGTGGTGAATTCGGTGACAAACAAAGAAAGTACTGCTGTATAACATGCCACAATGGTCTAGTCTATGCATTAACATTTACGGACACAAGTGTACACTTGAAGCTTGGAATTTTCTCAGCGATTTTCCCGATAAAGTTTCGGATCTTAATTTTTCAGGCACAGTAAAGGTAAGGTGCTTTGGGACTTATCTGATGGAATCAATGGGAGAGCTTTTACTTGTATCTAAAATTAGGGGAGGATCTGGATTTGCTGTGTATAAGATGGATTTTGGCAGAAAAAGATGGGTGTTGGTGGAGAATTTGTAGGATCGAGCTTTTTTTATCTGAAAAAAGGATGTGTTTCAGTATCATCTCAGAATTTTCCGGAAATAGGAGAAAATTTAATATACTACACAAGATACGACAATAATAATTGCAATGGTTTCAGAGTGTACAACTACAAAGAGAAAGAGTTAGCGAAGAAGATTGGGGATGGATCTTTGGATTTTGAGAACTTTCCCTTTTGGGTTGTTCCGAATCCATAGTGAAGTTGAAAGTTGAGTACTATGATATAAGAGAAACATATGTTTGATTTAGGTTTGAGGAAATTTGTTTTCTAGATATTAGGCTATGCTTGATTTTTTGAGTTATTGAATTTTTTAAGTTGTCACATTGTGGATAGGTTGTCATTATACCTCCTACACAGAGATTTTGTGTGGCTAAACTTGGTTTTTATTGTAGTGTTTCCTAATTACTATCTGTATGACTATATCCTATCTGCCTAAAAACACGTATGCTTTGTGTTTCTTTTTTTATTTTGTAATTTTTTTTTCTGATTTTGTAAATTTTTTTTTCTTTGACCCCGTCTTTTTTATGAGATTTGAACTGGCCATAACCGTGGTTGCTACAAATTAATTAAATGTTGATGGAGGATTTTTCTTTTTTTTTTTTTTTTTTTTTTAATGTTTGTTATGGATATCTTGCAATGTAGCTTCATTGGCTATTGAGCTGTTGGTATGGAGAGGAGAGTTAATTATTGAAACAGATTGCAAACAAGCAATTCAATAAATGAAAATTATATGATTGTCGATGAAAATTATATGATCGTACATTCTTGATTACTTTGTTTCAGATGTATTATTATCACTTCCTCATCATCGTTTTATTTTTTTCTTTTTATTTTCTAGAGGTCTGTTTGATTTGGGCTCTTACTTATTTAGAAATATATATATATATTCCAGTTCTTCAACCAAACAAAATGAAAGGGATGGCTATTCCATTCATAATTTTTATTCCTATTCATAGCAACAATAAAATTAGGAATACAAAAATATTATCTTCCAATTAATGTGACATTAATGTGTTACTTTCTTTTTTAAAGTTTATTTATCTCTTATTTATTATATTTTATTAATTTATCAACCAATAATATAATATCACGTTAAAAGTGGGAAAAAAAAAATTAGAAACATCTTTGTATTTATTATAGTCTTACTCTTCTTAGGAATACCTATTCCTTCTCCATCAGGATTATAGCTATAATTATTTACTTCATTCTATACACACACACACACACACACATCGTCGTAAGTTGTAACGCGAAAAATATTCTCATTTTGCAAGGGTACGGAAATTGAAAGCTTATCTAAGTTTACAATAATGGCTGCAAACAACTTGTACAAGCTTCCCACAGAACTTCTCCTTTTCAAAAGCTTAGCTTGATTTAGGTTGTCATACGCAAGTCTTCCCCTTTTCAAAAGCTTAGCTTTCAAGTCTCAACAATGGCTGCAAACAACTGGTCCGAGCTTCCGACAGAAATTGTGAAGTTAATCCTCAAAAAGCTTCCATTCATTGGCACCTTTAGCTTCGAGGCTGTTTGTTTATCTTGGAATATAGCTGCGAGGTCCTATACCACTTACACTCCTACATCGTACAGTCCTCCATTGCTGTTGCTTGAAGAACAAGTCTGGGGCGACCCCAACGCTAGCAGCTCGCTGCTTTTTCTGTGTTAAGGAGAACAGGTAAGACAAGGTTAACAACGTCATTATGTAGTTTTAGATGAACTGTTCATGGGTTTGCATCATCACAAGGATGGTTGGTATTATGGGACGAAGAGTTGAATAATTTAAATCTGGTTAATCCTATTCCAGGAGCTGAATGGGCACTTGCAAGCTTTGAAAACAGACTGGTAGGTTGGTTAATAGACGTTGAAAGAGCCTTGGTCTCCTTCAATCTACGTATTCCGACCAAAAGCTTTTGTGTTGTGGTGATCTATGGTGGAGTGCTTGCAATTACTTATGTGCAAGTAGGAGAGACAGCAACAAAGAAAGAAGGTGCCGCCATAAAATATCCCACAATGGTCTACTCTATGCATTGTTATGTACAAACACACTTGAAGCTTGGAACCCTCGCAGCCAATTTCCCGAGAAAGTTTTGGATTTTGAATGTTCTCCTCAAATATTAAACCAAGGGACGTGAGCAAATACTTGATGGAATCAATGGGAGGGCTTTTGCTTGCTTCTCCTATGAGCCTGGATTTGTTGTGTATGAGATGGACTATGATAGAAAAACATGAGTGTTGATCGAAAATCTGTAGCATCAAGCCCTTTTCACAAGTGATAAAGGATCGATGTCGGTATGATCAACCCAGGAATTTCCAGAAGTGCCAGAGAATTTAATATACTACGTATAAAAGAAGTATGATTATGATGATGACAAAAATGGCCAGGAAGTTGATTATGGTATTGAAGTGATCTACAATAACAAAAACAAAAAGTTGGTTGAAAAGGGTGATTATAAAACTATGATTATTAGCAAGTTGCCCTTTTGGATTTCTTCCTAATTATTCACTGTAATTTATTATATATATGGTGTTGTAGAACAAAAACACATCTATATGTTTGATTTTTTGGGTTTTCTTTTCTTTTTTTCTTTGAGGCACATTTGATTATTGAATTAATGAAATTTTTGTCTATTTAATGATGTCTTTTATAGGTAAACGTAGGACAAAAAATAATAATGGAACTAATTTTTAATTAATGTATTCTTTTTATGCAGAAAATTAATATTTCTTGGTCTTTAAGTTGGGTACGTATTTTAGGAAATTGTCATGGGATTTAGTATTATTATTGTTTCCATTTTTCTTTTCTTTTTGGTTTTGAACTAAATGCTGTTTTTCATAGTATAAAGAAGGTTGAATGAAGTTCACGCGATAAAATTAATGTATAGTGTTACAGATAGAAAAAAAAAATTATTACAATGCAAAAGAAAAATAAAATAAAATAAAGTTGCGTTTTTCAAGAGGAAATATTATTAGAAAACAAAGTTGCAAAATCTCCACCGAGATAGTTTACTAATAATACAAACAATGTGCCAACAAAATTCCTTGTATATATATTAGATAGTCACTACAGTTTCCTGGGGCATTGCTATAGTGGGCTTATAGGTATTAAATATTGTGGTTTAGATGTAATAAATGGGTTATTTATGCCTGTAAGAGTAAAAAAAATTCAATAATATTTGTTAGAAGGAGATGATTGTATAGGAAGAATTCCCACTGAGCAGGGCCGAGAGGCTGAAGATGGAGGAATGAGCGGAGCCACCGTAGTTGGAAAGAAGAAGAGCTCACAGACCCAGCAGGCTAGCTTGGAAGTGCCGAGCCAACTGAGCCAGGGTCTGTTTGGAGGTTCGGCAAGGAAGAGCACGGGACTGCAGGGAGGAGCTATCATTACGTGGTTCGGAGAAGGCTTGGCTCGGACGTCAGAGCCGGGCGACGGCTCAGTAGTGATGGTTCAGAACAATTTCCCTTGGCTCGAATGTGGTAAGAGCTGAGGAGGGTTCCAAAAGGAAAGTTCACTCCGTAGTAAATGCTGGATACTTTCCCATATTTCACTTACCAAACTGGGAAGAGCGCCCATTTATGACTTGCCTTAAATCAGGACGGCTAGGGTTTCAAGCCCTCATCTTGATGAACAAGGTAAGACCATGCATATATATATCTCTTGATAACTCAAGGCAAGGTACGCAATACTCTACACTAGAATTCACAAAAAGTCCAAAGCCGATTAACTGACTTGAGCGTCGGAGGTTCTTTGGCCGGTACCACACCGGTGCCCCCAAAAGGTTTCACGCTTTTCCTTAATTCTTGCAGACTCACGGTGGTGCTAGGCAGGGAATTTAACCGTTTGTGGCGGAGCAAAATTCGACATAAACAGTTTGGCGCTAGAAGGAGGGTCTAATCGAGTTTTTGCACTAAAACCATCAAAGGCCTATTTCCAGTAACCTCGCCAGCAGCACCATGCCCAGCGAACGCGTTAGTCTTGCTTCTAAAATCGTTGCGCCTGAAAGACAAGAGGAAGAAATCACCCCTATCCAAAAGGACGTAGCAGGGCCCTCATTCACAGGAGGAGGACCCAGTATGACTGATGAACGTGTGGATCAACTCCTCGCCCAGATGGAGGAATTGGTGCAATCCACTCGGGCACTGCAACAACGGAATGAAACACAGGAGAGGATCAATAGGCAGCTGTTGGAGGCTTTCGATGCCGTTCAAAACAACTCAGGGCAAGTGCGGGTTGATTTGAACAAAACAGCCGCGAAAACTGACCTGCCTAGTCGAGGCAAGGCCCGAACCAGGGAAGAGAGCAGCGACGCTGAGAGGTTTAGTCGTTCTGGGAAAAAGACCCGCGCCGAGGATGGAGACCATTCTCGGAGGACAACGCGGAGCCAGCGAGGGAAGGAACCCAGCGAAGATTTGGACTCCACGGACGAGTATACCCCCGCAAAGGAACGGACTGCGAAGCCATACCACCCTCGGAGAGCGAAGCATTATTACACCCTTCGGGAAGATCGGGCTAGCAGAGAGGATTTGGCAAGGCAGGAGGGCCGAACCGGAGATTGGTTCGGAGCGATGGACGAGACACCATTTGTGGACGAAATCACAAGGGTTGATACCCCGGCGGGATTCTCTCCCCCAAAGTTCACTCTGTATGACGGCATAGCTGATCCACAAGATCATATAATTCATTTTAAGCAGGCCATGATCCCAACTTGTATACCCCAACCAAAGCGCGACGCCGTGATGTGCAAGGTGTTCGCATCAAGTCTGAAGGGTCCGGCTTTGCTTTGGTTCAGCCGTTTGCCATCCTACAGCGTGGATTCTTTTCATACGCTGGCTCAGCTTTTCCTGACCCAATTTGCATCCAGTCGGCAATATAGAAAGGACCCGGATGATTTATTTAGGGTTGGCAGAAGAGTCTTTGAGGGACTATATCCAACGATTTAACGACATGAAGGTGGAAATTATGGATTGTCCAGACGTGGTGGCATGCAACGCCTTCAAACGCGGACTGTTACCCGGCACCAAAATTTATGATTACATGGTCCGGAAGAAACCCAGGAGTCTATTGCAAACTTTACAAAAGGCTCAGACTTTTGTAGTTTTGGAGGAGGAAACTGCCTTGGACGTACAGCGAGCAGTTAAGGAAGGACGAATTGCGCCAATTGGTCGAGAGGAGTACCGAGCTGATTTAACCGTCAGGGCTCGGGATAATAGGTTTACAGAATATCCCAGAGGACAAAGGGATGGCCGCTCGGGTAGGAAAAGGTTTAACCAAGACTACGCCCAGAGTGGGAGACAAGGCGAGCCCCACAGGGATAACGAGCAGGATGGTCAGATGCGGGACCGTTTGCGAAAATTCGGATTGACCGTATCCCCAGCTCGGTTAGTCGCACACATGGAACAGATTCATGAGGTCCGGTGGCCGCAGTCTCTAAATTTGGATCCGAAGAAGAAAGATAATTCGAAATGGTGTGTTTTCCACGCGGCGAGGACGCGGAGGAATGCCGAGCATTCAAGCGAAATTGAAGAATTGTTGAGGCGACTATCCGAGACGTTCGTTGAGCATCCGAGAAATGGGGCGGCCAAAAGGAATCCATGGAAGAACAACTTCGCCGTAACAATGTGGAGAATAGAAGAGTCATTCACTCCATTCATGGCGGAACCGCGTAGGGAGGATAGAAGAGCGTATGCGCGGATCCCTATTGCTCAAGTATCGACTGAGCAAGCGAAGATCCCGGAAATAGTGTTCACAGCGGAGGACACTAGTGGCACGATCTATCCCCACGAAGACGCGTTGGTAGTAACCCTGGACGTTGGAAATTGTATTGTGAAGAGGATTTTAGTTGACAATGGGAGCTCGGCGAACATCATCTTCCTCAGCACTATAGAACAAATGGGAATTCAGTTGTCCGATATCCAACCTACCGCGGCAACATTGGTAGGGTATGATGGCAATGAAAGCGTGGCCAGAGGAAAATTGACTCTGCCAGTTACCGCAAAAGGAGTGAATCGGCTAGCAGAGATGATCGTGGTGGACGCACCATCTGCGTACAACGTGATTTTGGGTCGGCCTTGGTTGCATTCCATGAAGGCTGTACCATCTACTTACCATCAGAAGATAAAATTCCCGTCAGGGGAGAGAGTAGAGGAATTGCTTGGAGACCAGTCAGCGGCTCGACTCTGCTATGTCAAGGCGCTCGATGGGAAAATCAAATAGCAATTACGGAGGCGGGGGGTGGCCCAAGTAGAAAAGATAGATGCTCTGGAAGATCTAGAGGAGGTGCCACTAGATCCGGACCACCCCGAGCGAATTACCAAGATTGGGACGCAGTTGGACCCGGAGATCCGAACCCAGCTGATCCAATTCTTGAGGGACCACCGTAGCACCTTCGCATGGTCTACGGATGACATGGTCGGAATAGATCCAAGTATAATATCTCATAAATTGAATGTAGATCCTTCGTACAAGCCGGTTCGACAAAAGCGGAGGAAGTTCGCCCCTGAGCGGAACCAAGTTATAAACGAGGAAATTGCCAAGTTAGTAAAGAATGGGTTTGTCAAAGAAGTTCAGTACCCAGATTGGCTCGCCAACGTGGTGGTGGTCCGGAAGAAAAATGGGAAGCCCAGGGTTTGCATAGATTTCACAGATCTCAACAAGGCCTGCCCAAAGGATAGCTTCCCTTTGCCCAAGATTGATGAGATGGTGGATGGGCCACGAGATCTTGAAGCTTCATGGGCTATTCGTGCTATAATCGATTTTGATGCACGGATGACGGAAGAAAAAGCCGTAATGAGCGGGAATATTACGCTACAAGGTTATCTGTTCGGATTGAAAAGCGGCTACTTATCAAAGGTTGGTCAACAAGATGTTCGCCAACCGGGTTCCACGATGGAGTCTACATTGATGACATGTTGGTCAAGTCTATCCGCCCATGATCATATCCAAACCTCAAGCTTTGATGTATTAGACGCGCATCGAATGAAGTTGAACCCTACTAAATGCACTTTTGGGGTTGGTTCAGGACAATTTCTCGGCTATCTCGTGACCCAGAGAGGCATTGAGGCCAAGGCCCGGATCAATGCGCTTCGACATGCGCCGAAAACACCAAGGAAGTGCAAAGATTGAATGGGAGAATAGCGGCCTTGAGTCGATTTATTTCGAGGTCATCTGACCACTGCATTTCGTTCTTCCGAGCTTTAAAAGGAAATAAAGATTTTACGTGGACGAAGAATACGAGCAGTTCCGTGAAGGTGTACTGCTTTCTCTCCTATTCTCCAAGCGAAGCCGGAAAGCGTTGTATCTATATTTGTCGGTTTCGGATCACGCGGTCAGCTCGGTGTTGGTTCGGGTGGAAGGAAGGGAGCAAAAGCCTGTTTATTATGTCAGCCGAGCATTGGCAGATGCGGAGACCCGCTATGCATTCATCGAAAAGCTGGCATTGGCTTTGCTCGTGTCTTCTAAGAAGTTAAGGCCATATTTTCAATGCCACAAGATTACTGTGGTAACCTCATATCCACTTAGAACGGCCCTTCATAGTCCCGATATCGCGGGGCGGATGGTTCGATGGGCCGTTGAATTGGGAGAGTATGGGATAGAATACCAGCCACGAACAGCAATCAAGTGCCAAGCGCTTGCGGATTTTGTAGCTGAGTTCACGGGACAAGCTGAGCCATCGCATGAAGCGCCGTTGGTTGAAAGTTTGGAGGAACCAAACATATCCAACACCGGACATGAGCTCATCTCGGCAAAGGCGGTACGCGGCGGAAACAATTTGGAAGTAAGAGCAGAATTGCCCTAGAAACTTCACGTGGATGGGTCTTCCAATTTCCGTGGAGCGGGGGCAGGAATCATGCTAGTCGACCCCGACGGCTTAGTAATGGAGCAGGCTATTCATTTTGGTTTTCCGCCGAATAATGAATGAGTCGAGGCTCGATTCTTTGGAATTAACTTGGCTCGGGCAGCGGGGGCTACACAATTATTGGCATATAGCGACTCTCAGTTAGTTGTGAGCCAGGTGAATGGCGATTACACGGCAAAAGACGGAAAAATGATAGCGTATCTAGAGCTAGTCAGAAAGCTAATTGCCAATTTTGAACGTTTTGAACTCAATCAATTACCAAGAAGTGAAAACGTGCAAGCAGACGCATTGGCCGCATTAGGCTCAGCCGTCGCGGTTGAGAGATGTCGAAAGATTCCCCTGGAATTCCTGGCCGAGCCAAGCATCGATATTTCTGTCGTGAAGGAAAGTGAGGATCTGATGAGTATAGATGCAGGTGGCGAGCCAGGGTGGATGAACCCAATTATGGAATATCTACTTACTGGAAAACTACCCCAAGACAAGGCGGAGGCTCGGAAGCTTAGACTCATGTCTGCTCGGTACTCTATGATTGAGGGAAGGCTGTACAGGAGATCATACAGCGGGCCACTTGTAAGGTGCTTGAACAGTAAAGATTCGCAGCAAGTGCTTGCTGAAATACATGAAGGACATTGCGGAAACCACTCGGGAGGACGGTCCTTAGCGCATAAAGCTATGTCACAAGGGTTCTATTGGCCAACTATGCGGAAGGATGCCGCGGATTACTCACGGCATTGTGATAGGTGCCAACGTTTCGCCCCAATCGCGCATGCGCCGCCTGAGGAGTTGACCAGTTTGTCAAGCCCGTGGCCTTTTATGCAATGGGGGCTGGATATTGTGGGACCCTTACCCCTTGCTGCTGCGCAGAAGCGATTCATCCTTGTGGCCACGGATTACTTCAGCAAGTGGGTGGAAGCCGAGGCATATTCCCAAATTAAAGACAAAGACGTCATACGCTTTATTTGGAAGAACATTATATGTCGATGCGACCCCGAATCGATCGCAGACAACGGTTCTCAATTCATTAGTTCGGCAACTCAGGAATTCTGTAAAGAGTGGAAAATTACCATGAGATTCTCCTCGCCAAGGCATCCACAAGCCAACGGACAGGCAGAGTCGACAAACAAGACTATCGTGTCCAATCTTAAAAAGCGGTTGGAGGATGCCAAAGGTAAGTGGCCTGATGAGCTGCCGGGAGTTCTCTGGGCAAACCGAACTACCCCACATAGTGCAACTGGGGAGACCCCATTCTCTTTGGTTTATGGAACGGAGGCCGTGATCCCGGCGGAAGTTGCCGTGATCCCGGCGGAAGTTGCCGTTCCAACCCTTCGCATCGCTTCCGCCGATCCAAACAGGAATGACGAACTAAGGCGAAGGTCATTGGATAGCTCGGAGGAATTGAGGGAGCAAGCCTTGGTGCGGATGGCGGTATACCGACAGCGAGTGGCCAAGTACTATAATGCCAAGGTTCAGCCTCGGAAGTTCAAGGTGGGCGACTACGTATTACGCAAAGTGTTCCCTAATACACAGGAGATGAACGCAGGGAAGCTCGGCCCCACGTGGGAAGGCCCTTACCGGGTCGTGGACGTACCCAGACCGGGGGCTTATCGCCTACAATCTTTAGATGGGATGGACGTGCCTAGGAGTTGGAGCTCGACTCACTTGCGCCGCTATTACCATTAAAGTTTTGATAGGATGAACAATGTAACATTCAAGTCAACAAAGTTAGTTTCATTTGCTTATGAATTTTGTGAATCGAGCATTCCATGTTTCGTGATGTTACGGATGAGTACAGGCTAAAAGATTCTATTTTTTATTAATCGCGATGCGAATTTCTTACCCGTCGCACACTTTAACTATGGAATTGAGTCATGGTCAATTCAGGTCGTGCTACCCGGTCAATTTGACTCTAGGTTCGAAGTCACGATATTGCTAGTCGAGCGAAATGACAAAGACAGCCGTCCGGAAGGCTAATTGTTCACCTTGACTCAAGGCCGTTCGGAGTCCGAACGGAGGAAATCCCAAGTGGCGTTGGACCGACTTGGAAGGCGAGCGAATCGATTAGTTAAGTCAATTAAGTCAATAGCACACGACTTGGTCAATTAAAACTAAATTGAACGCTCAGCTCAACAATCCGTATTCAGAAGGAAATAAAGGCAAGACATTCATTGACAATTCCAAAGTTTGTACAAGTGACGGATGTACCGTCGAACAAAAAGAAAAAACAAAAAAGAAGAAAAAATAAATTCTAGTCTTGAGCCCGTAAATTAGCGACGGGAGGTTTGGCCCGGACCGGACTCTTCGTTCGAGGGCAGTCTCATAGCCTCTTCGAAGGAATCATTCGGTTCGGCATTGAGTCCGGGGAGTTCAGGTTGGTTCACAGGAGGGGCATCTCCTTCATCTGGTTCATCCTCGCCTGAGGTGATCTCCATGTCCTCTTGGCCACCATCCTCTTCGTCGTCGCTGGGGTCGGGAGTGACCCAGTCTTCCGTCTGCCCGGCCTTGAACGCCCTGATCATGTCGTTGGTGTTTTTGAGGATGGCGTCGATGGCTGCCTTCTTGTAAATGTGCTTTTTGGCTCGAGGCCATCGCGCCACCCTGGCCTGCAACGCGTCCCTCTCCCCAGCGACTTGGGCGTAGTCGAGTCTGAGGGCTTCCAGCTCCCTATCCTTCTCGATCAGCTTTTGGTCGGCCTCAGACCACTTCCTTTCCAGCTTAGCCCGTTTTGTGGCCTCCAAGGCGGTTTGTTTGAGCGCGAGGTTGTCTTCTTCAAGCGCTTTATTGGCTGCCGCGGCGTTGATGTAGGCCTCGGCCTTCTTCTTGAATGCCTTGTCCACCTTGATGACGGCATCATATAAGTACCGGGCATTCTGAGCGAGCTGCAATTCACATTCCAAGTTAGAATTTTATGAAGGGGGATCAGAGAAATAAGAGAGTAGTGTTCGTTACCTTCAGGGCATTTTGCTCGGCCTCCAAGCCCACTTCATCGAGGGTCATCTCCCTTAAGAGGCTGCGGTCATGGCGAGTCATGAGAGAGTCAACGATCGGACCGACCAGCGATGAGTCCGAGCGGATGGTGGAGCTATCCTCCAGCCCCAGCATTGATGTAGTTTGTTTTTCTTTGCCCTTATCTTGGTGGGGGGGCTGGCGTCTGCCTCTTGGGAGGGGGAGAGTCGCCAGAGGGAATGGCGATTGGCAAGGAGCTGGGCTCGACGACGACGTTCAGGGTTGGACGCTCCTGGCCTTTGTCCGACGCCGAAGACGCACCACCCTTTCTGCGCCTTTGTCCCTTCTTCTTCTTGGTGGCCTCTAGTTCGGCCTTGGATATCTTCATCTTGAGCTTGCCCATATCGGCTGCGGTAGAAGCCCGAGAGGTTGGCGCAGCCGTACAAAAGCCTAATGGAACCTTCGAGAATATGTAAGTACGGGACTTCGAGTGTAGGAAGAGGGATACCTTCAGGAATTTCTTCGGACAGTTGGGTGGAAGGGTCCTCCTCTTCAAGGTTACATTCCTGTTCGGGAAGTTTCTTCCGAGGCGCCGATTACCGCCGGCGGAAGGAGTCTTCGGAAAGTATAGACAGAAGACTTTTGGTTTTAGTCCTGAAGAGTGTCCGGATCACGTTCTTTTGTTCGGCGGTGATCCTGAGCCTTTCGCTGAGATTCGAGGCTGCACAAGTGCAAAGTCAGTTCGATCCTGCATAGTCACAGGAAAACTTTTAGTAAGCTAAATTTTATACCTCTTTCAGTCCAGTGGCGGATTCCGATTCGCGTGCCAGCGGGGTCGCATAGACCCTCCCTATGACAAAAAAGTAGCGGTCTTTCCAGCCTTTGTCGGTGGGCATCTTGAACAACGATTAGCCTCCGTAGAGGTGTATCTTCCCTCTTCGCTCGGTTTCATGTAGAAGAAATACAAAAAAGTGGCCATGTCGATTTGTAGGCCGCACTTCTCCGATTGGACGATGAGCCCTAACAAGTATCGCCAGCTGTTCGGCATAAGTTGCCCTGGCGCGATACTGTAGAAGTTCAGCACCATGTTAATGATGCGGTGGAAGGGGAGTCTGAGCCCTATTTTGAAGGCGATCTCGTACAGGCAGATCCACCCGTCGCGAGGGGAGTCGGCTCTCTCTAAGGGTTCTGGGGCGGATAGCTTAATTTGGCTCGGCATGTCGAACCTCTCCCCAATGCGACATGTCGCTTTGTTGAAATATCGGTCCTGATTATCAGGGGTTGGATTGGGGTTCCTACGTTAGGTTTGTCACTTTCTGAGGGTCCCAGGAGGAAGGCGGCCCCCGGTTTGAATTTTTCCTAACTAATTGTTCCTCAACCGCCGGATCGGATCCGGGGGATTCCATCGTTGGAATGAGGTAAGGATTTGAGAAACCTTTAAAGGCTAGAGGATTGGAATCTGACCTGAGGCTAGATCGGAGGCGGAGTATAACCGGAAAAGGTGAAGTCGGCTGAAACCAGAAACTGGAACTGGGGATTTCAGTACGCCGAAAACTCGCGAATCTCGTAGAAATTGTGGAGAAGTGTTCGCAGCGTCGAGTTGTGCTCAGGAACGGTCTTAGGGTTGGAAAATCACGATCAGGTTGGAAGTTTTTGGTTGATGGAAAGCGTTTGGGGGAGGAAGCGAAGTTGAGGTTGCAGCGGGAGTTTTCGAAACAAAGGAAGTGAGGGATGAAAGCTGAAGAGTTAAGGTAAAAAGGGGTTTTGCAGTTGGACGGTTGTGAGCACGAAAGGTTGCGATCGGAGTTCTGGATTTGAATGAACGGTTATGATGTGATGTGCCTCTTCAGTCTTGGCACGATGCTCCACGCGTCTGCCATAATGTCATGGTAAGTGAAACGACAGCCGAGTGTCAGAAGGACGTTTGATTTTCCCTATGTAACAAAGAGCGTTCGAGAATGTTTCAGTAACCGAGCCATAGTGTTGGTAATATTCTCGGGTCACTTTGGCTCGATGGTGGGGGTATAGGAAGAATTCCCGGCGGCCGAGAGGTGAAGATGGAGGAATGGCGAGCCACCGTAGTTGGAAAGAAGAAGAGCTCACGGACCAGTGAGGCTAGCTTGGAAGTGTCGAGCCAACCGAGCGGTATTTGGAGGTTCGCAAAGAAAGGGGCTGCGGGAGGAGCTATTATTACGTGGTTGGAGAAGGCTTGGCTCGGACGTCGAGGCGGCGGCTTCGGTAGTGATGGTTGAACAATTTCCCTTGGCTCGAATGTGGTAGAGGAGGGTTCCAAAAGGAAAGTTCACTCAGTAGTAAATCTTTGGATGCTTTCCCATATTTCACTTACCAAACTGGGAAGAGCGCCCATTTATGACTTGCCTTAAATCAGGACGGCTAGGGTTTCAAGCCCTCATCTTGATGAACAAGGTAAGGCCATGCATATATATATCTCTTGATAACTCAAGGCAAGGTACGCAATACTCTACACTAGAATTCACAAAAAGTCCAAAGCCGATTAACTGACTTGAGCGTCGGAGGTTCTTTGGCCGGTACCACACCGGTGCCCCCAAAAGCTTTCACGCTTTTCCTTAATTCTTGCAGACTCACGGTGATGCTAGGCAGGGAATTTAACCGTTTGTGGCGGAGCAAAATTCGACATAAACAATGATCTTGTAATCTATGATGCTGTAGATCATTATAAATTCTTAGAAAATTAACTAAAATTATGATCTTATTATTGGGTATAAATATGCTTCAAATATATATGAGAAATTATATGGCTCATTGGGTGTTGGTTTGGACACTGTTGCTCCAAATTTAACCGAGGGAGGTCCAACACCCATTGATGCTCAGATGTTTTAAAATGCATTACTTAAAAATGTTTTTATTTTTTTTTAATAATTAGTCGGTTTAATTATATTCTATTCTAATTAGAACATAATTCCTAGTTAGTATCCTAAACTACTTAGGATTAGTATCCATTATATATAAGCAAAATATCACATCAAAATTTATTCCTAGCTTAATTACAATGGCTGTAAACTACTGGTCCGATCTTCCCAAAGAAGTCTTGGAGTTGGTCCTCAAAAGACTAGCTTTCATGGACACTGTTCGTTTCAAAGCTGTCTGCTGTTCATGGAATATAGCTGCTCAATCTTATATTGCTTCGCCGTTTTACATTCCTTCATGTTACAGTCCTCCATTGCTGATGCTCAACGGCCAACAACACCCCGGCAGTGCTCTTCGCTTCTACAGCGTCACGGAGAACAGGTATTACGAGATGAAAAGCCCCATCTTTGTAGAGATTCAGGGCTACTTTCATTGCCTTGCATCATCACAAGGATGGCTGATGGTTTCTAGCAGAAGTTTGGATTCATATAGTTTGCTCAATCCGTTTTCAGGAGTTAAAATCCAACTTCCACGCCATCGTCGGCTGCGGACGTTCCACTTTTTAAGCCAAAGTGCCCTACTCTTGTCTGATCAATGTAGTCCTAGCAAAAGCTTGTGTGTAGTAGCAGTGTCTCATGGAACACTATTATTCTATATGCATGGAGGTTATAAACACGCTAGGTGGACTGAATTTGGTGAAAAAAATAGAGAGTACAGCCATATAACATGCCATAATGGTCTACTCTATGCATTGTCGATGCATGCATGCACACTTGAAGCTTGGAATTTTCGCAGCAATTTTCCCCAGAAAGTTTTGGATCTTAAATATTTAAGAACAATGAATCTAAGGAACTTAAGGAGTTATCTGATGGAATCAATGGGAGAGCTTTTGCTTGCATCTGAAATTATAGGTGGACCTGGATTTGCTGTGTTTAAGATGGATTTTGGTATGAAAAGATGGATGTTGATGGAGGATTTGTGGGATCGAGCTCTTTTTCTCTGTGACAAAAGTTGTGTTTCAGTATCATCTCGGAATTTTCCGGAAGTAGGAGAAAATTTAATATATTACATCACTGATCTCAATCGTTTAAGAGTCTACAACTACAAAGAAAAGAAGTTGGTGAAGAAGACTCAAATTAAAATTCCAAATGTTGGGAACGATTCGTTTTGGTTTGTTCCTAGTCCATAGTTGGGAATTTACCCATTTGGATTGTTGTTCCTGTTGGATGGATGATGATATGTACACGTGTGTGAGACGAAGAAAAACATATATGTGTTCGATTAGGTTAATTTGTTTTATTTTAATTCAATATGAAGATGTTTGGTGTATTTGATTATATTAGACAACTATATTTTAATATGGTGGGTTTGTGAACCAAAAATAAAGAATAAGATAACTTGGAGAGTAATATTACTAAAAAATTAGCATTTTATTCGAGTATAACATATTTGCTCAGGCTAACAAATTAACTTACATTGCTCAATCACAAAACCTTTGCACATTGTCACAGAAAATCCAACCAAAAAAATAAAAATTATATGTTATACATTTGAGAAACAACCAACCTGATTATATATATCTCACTGTCTATCCCAATCACAATGTATATGACAAGAGTGTCTATTTGTTCCTTGTTCCCCTTTCGGATTCCATGTGTTTTGCCCTAGCCGGAAGTTGATCAAAACTGGTAATTTTTAAACTTGGCAAAGCATAAAAGTAAAAGAAGCACTCACTCTATGATGACATTTTGACCTGGATTTGCCGATGTATGTGCACCAAAAACTCAACATAGGATGGGCCACCTTGACTCTGGTCTTCCACCATATATGAGAAGAACGACATTCCTGCAAAGCATAACAAAAATGTCTCCTGTAAGTTCGACCGGAATCTTGTTTTTGCTCGTAAAATCATGTTAATAACTTTCAAACCAATCCGCTAAGTTAAGAAATTCTTTTAATTGCTGCTTAGTGTACAAAAGCAATTGTTGCCTATGGCGAAGGTGTTTTACATATATGAAATTAATTGTCTTGGAAAAGAACATGAAAGTCCATCTGTGTTCCAAAGTAAATGATTTTAGTGGTAGTGTGTTCCTTTCTTGTCAATTGACACGATATCGGTATTAAAGAGACATTTATATAGTCTTATGGAACAAGTTACAAACTTGGCTTAGTGTCATAACTATTATGGTCATATAATAAGTAATTTTTCTAATCCAGTTTTCTGACTGACCTGAGGGATCTCCTTTCTTGCACAATTTTAAGCTGCACAAAAATGAGAGAGATGTAAAGAATTTTGCTTCAAACGGAAATGTCATACGAAGAATGGATAGATATTGCTATTATAATGTCAAGAAAGCCGTAAATCATAATTTATAATAACATAAATAAAGGATTAATAGAAAATAACAGAAATACAGTCAGTCATACCGGAGGTAGTTACATCTTTGGCGCCTAATTTCATTCACCACATCATTTAGCTTCTTTGATAGTGAATTGTCATACTGCTGCAGCACAATCTGAAAAAACAAAATTATTAAATAACAAAATGAAAAAGTTACAGAAAGGTAATTGAGAAAAGATGATTATTAGGCACTCAAGATGAAATTATAGCCACCTGGGTAGAAACTTCATCAGTAGAGTTAACGCCAAACAGTTTTCTCAGGATATCTGGATCCACTGAGTTCCCAATGTATATAAAACAATCCTCGCCATTCTCTAGAAGATAAATACCCTTCTCATTCACATGTTCACTAGAAAGCGGAATCACTGGAGGAATAATAGAATCATTATCCTCCTGTCAAGTAGTAGAAAGTAGAAAGTTAGCCATAATTTAAAAGGCATATTTCATTAAGGAAGGAACAAAGAACACATTATACCTTTGAATCAAGGTCGTGAATAGCCACCATCCTTGGATACACGAGCGGGACTGCCAGAGGAGTAGAAAGGGATGAAACATAATTGATCCAGAATGAGCGATCATCTATCCTCCCATCAGTACGTAGACCCGTACTTTTGATTAGTGCTGAAAAAAGAAACAAAAGAAAGAGATTAATCAACACAAGTACAGAAATGCTTCCAAGCTAAACACTACACAACTCCTGGTTTGCACAATAAAAGAGGTTGTGTCTAATAATGACAATATCAATCCGAGAGGAAATACCATTAGTTAAAACTTAAATAAGATTACCCTCACATCTATCAGAGACTCGAGACTTCGTTAAATTCAATGCGGTGACTAAATGGAAATTCAATGCAGTGACTAAATGGAAAAGAGATGTAAAATTTCAATCATCTTATCAATCCTCAAATGAAAATATGTCTATATGAGCAAAGAGAAACATACCAAGGGTGTATAGAGGCAGAAGCTTAAGTGCCTCGGGAAGGATAAGCTGCCCAGACGATGACACTGTAGCACAAAATTTACGGTATGATAGCAGACTGTTGATGCAAAGATTTGTCACTTGCTCCCGTACACGCAATAGTGGACTGGATGGAATTTCATTTGCCGCTACATAGATCAAAATAAGACATTACTCCAACTATTCTTTCAAATAAAGTTGGAAAAACTGTTACCAAAGTCTCCATAAATTCTAAACAGTTATAGAAGGAGCAAACAAGCAAGTGACTAAAATGCTTTATTGTGGATAAACAGATATTTGCATTCATGCTGTATATGGCTTTCAAAATTTGGGAAAATTATCATTACAAATACATTCAAAATTTCAAGCTACTTGGTTTAAATAAGGAAAATAAGTATACAAACTGCGAATGAGCATAAAAGAGGAAGTAAAAAATACAGAAAGAGAGAAATACAAAAGTAGAATCATATACCTTGCTTCAAGAAGCATGTGAATTGAGTGTCCAAGTCGGCTGAGCGAAATAGATTAGTTAGCATACTTGTGCATGGCAGAGACAAAGTTGTAACTCGAATTCTCCGTTGGCCATATACAGTGGTGTAAAGAAGGGCACACTGGAGGAAAATTAGAGAGAAGGTCAACTAAGAAGCATGAACAGTAATCAGATAAAGGCCTTGTACTTTTATAAAGCACAAAGACCATTGAAAACCTTTTGAAGATGAAGAAACAATATTTTTTACCTGAAAGGCACATTCTGAGCCATCCTGTAATTTATCGTCATGTTTTAAAGTTACCATTATAGTTTTGTCACAGTCAATCTGCATGGTGAAAAGGATTTGTTATGATCTCAACAAACAGAAAAAAGAACTGGCAAAAAAACCTATGGTCAACTAGAGCTATAAACTTCAATCATCAGACATTCAAATGTTATTCAACTTTCAGGTACATTATGGCCTTGTGAGATTCATCTAATAAAGATTGGTAAACAGTCGGAATGTCAGACATTCAAATGTTATTCAACTTTCAGGTAAGTTATGGCCTTGTGAGATTCATCTAATAATAGATTGGTAAACAGGATGACGAACCCCAGGAAGATCAACATCCGTTGGAACTCGTCTGCAAAAGTTTCCACAGTACTCTTGAACTTGAATACCCTAGATAAAGACAGAAATATTACTTTCTATCCCGGAGAAATTTTTAAAGCATATCATATACAAAATGAGGAACAAAATATGCCAGTAAACAAAAAGATACCTGGCTACATCTCACACGCATTACTGCTTCAAAACCTTGGGGCCTTGTGACATTCCATCTAAGATCATTGTAGAGCTTTGCGGGATCAGAAAGAGCTGAGAAAGGATAGTAATAATAAACCTGGAAGAATAAAAATAAATAAATTTAAAATCACAAAAAGGAAATGACTTAAAACCATATAGTCATACTTCTATATGCTGATGGATCAAAAACTACATTGTCTACAGACATCTGACTTTATTGATCCCATTGACTTGAGTGGTGAATAAATTGTTAAAAATAAAAAAGAAAATTGAGCCCTGAAACCAGATTGAAACTTGTTCTACAAGAGAAAAAATTGATGAGTACAGATTACCACATGACTGAAGCAAATTTTACCATAAACAAGGGTAATGTAAGTGTAACGTAATTTTGTAATCTACTTCATAAATATGGATAAAACGAAGGGAGATGCATCATTTTTTTATTTTTTTTTTCTAATTCTCCATAACCCTTTTTCCCTTTTCTTTCTTTTCTCTCTGAACAAAAGCCTATAAAATTTTCAACTATTAGTTTAAACAAATTAACAAAAGTATTACCTGCCCTCCAGTTGTTCTTGGGACAACGGAGATAGAAGCAATGTCCACATATGACTGGGTAGTAATAAATATATCAACACAGACCTGAAACATGTCATGATAAACAATTAGTTCTTAAAATAATCCCATCAGTAAGCATAACCAGTCATATTTTAATTAGCCACAAAACTTAATTTTTCTAGAAGTTTACCTGATATTCAGCAAATTCAATAGCCATTGTCTTTAAAGTTTTGTCAACTGGCTGGAGTAATTTATGGGCCTCCTGAAATGCCAAACGATGTGAGTCATATTACATACTAAAGAAATATATATGGCAAAAGAAATAAAATATAAGATTTTCTTACCTTCTCCCCTGAAGATATATTAGCTCTTCCTTCAGCTTCTCTAGCAGAAAGGGCCCCAATGCCAGTTGATGGCAAGACTGCAGACAACATAAATCATCAGTATATTCTGTGCTGCCACAGAACCAAAGTCCATGAAGAAAAATGAAGATGTTAAGCCTGGAAAGGTTTCCATATCTGAAATGGGTTTTTCTAATTATTCTGATATATATCATGATACATAACATACAAAACAGAGAATCACATAATTTAAATGACTTGCTCAACAAATTATGCTGTATCAATCTATAAGTGTGCATGACGCTGTATACTTTGTAGACATAGGAGGTATCAAGGTAAGAGTTCTAAAATGTCATTAAGAAAGGAATATGAAGTTCCAGGATAAGTAGGAATGCATGTCTGAGAATAACGTTTTAGGTTGTTCATTTAACAAAAATGAGGTGTAATATCATTGACTGAACCAACCAGTAGGCAGTTTCAACTTTTGTTTCGACCTTCTGAATCACACTCCAAACAAATATTTTGTGGAATTTCACCACTACCTCTGACCTTTCTTCTGAATTGCATTTCATGCTACAATCCAGAACCAAAACTATCTCATGCACAAAAGAATAATTTTATTTCCTTTAGAAGGCAGTTTCCAATTTAAAACTTCAGACATAATTTTCTCAAAAGCAAACAAATATCAGTTTTAAAGTGATATGACCAAACGCAAATTTCAGTCTTCAAAGCTATGGGGTAGCCTTACTAGAAAGCAGAGAAACTAATCATTGTGGGATCACTAACTTTTTGTCACCACCTACCTATAACTATTAAAAATAAATAAATAAATAAATAATAATAATAATAAAAAAACAAAAATAAAAGGTCATTTACCCAACAAAAATTACTATGACAAGTCATCAATGCAAATTAGCATTTTCTTTAGAATACCTTACAGATTCTTGACAACATCAAGCAAGAATTATCTTACCAAAAAATCAAATTCCCTCCAGGTTCAGTATAAAACAAGATAATGAAAGAGGTAAAAGAGAATACAGAAATAGATTATCACATACTACCCTAATCAGAACTAGACACTGAAGGATTCAAACTAATAAGTTTAGTCTCTTCTCACTGACATGTCTAATAATGAAAGCTATTCTATTTAATTGGCAGATAGACCATTTTGTACATTTGGTAACTACAGTCTCAAACCCAAGCTCACAAGTTACACCATACTCTGAGTTTATAGCAGCAGCAAGTATCGAGGTTGATCTCTTTCAAATTTTGAATGTGAATCCATAAGCCTACCCCATGATCTTTTTCCTTCATTAATAATTAAAAGGAATATGGAATAATAAGACATATGCCCATACGCATACTCCAAGCATGATCGTCATTCCAAACATAACGTAGCATCAATTTCCATTAGATTCCTACATACTCCCCGGAAGATAATACATTAGTATCCCTCATTCAACCTTTATAATTTTTCTTTTTTAAGTACTAGAACAAAACTTTAGTTCCAGTATTCCATTGCCTTTCAATTTATCAGAATATATCAGCTCCATTCAATAATAGATTTCCTTATTAACTTGGCTGCAAAGACAAAGAGCCACACTAAAAGTATAACAATGATCACACAAATGTATAACAATGATCACACAAATGTCTCTGAATATGTCAACAACATACATCAAAATCTAGTGTATCTGTATTAGCAA
This sequence comes from Rhamnella rubrinervis, assembly GCA_007844105.2. NCBI lineage: Eukaryota > Viridiplantae > Streptophyta > Magnoliopsida > Rosales > Rhamnaceae > Rhamnella > Rhamnella rubrinervis. Next base: position 6,369,677 of record CM017574.2, on the reverse strand, counting down.
ACAATGCAAAACAAAAAATGAGCTTTACCCAAACAAATGCAAAACAAAAAATGAGCTTTACGGAGCCTAAAACAAACGAAATGAGTCGTGTTTCATGTACAGTTGTTAATAAAGAAACCACATATAGCCATGAGTATAGAAAAATGTTACAGAAAAAATCAACTCCATAAAAAAGGTTCTAGTAATAAGTAACAAACAATTTTCTGTATGCATAAGCCTGAGTGTGTCAATAAGTTTATGAGCTTGCCTGACTGAAATACCAAAAGCTTCCCTCCAGTGGTCTTCATTGCCAAGAAAGCAGCCTAAATAGGGGTAAAAATAAGGGATTATAAACAATCTATGCTATGAATATATAGATACTAATTCTTGTATGTACAAACATGTAAATTATACAGTATTCAGATTCTATTATCTGGCATCCACAGGCCACAACAATGGAGAAAGAGAAGTACATATCATAGTACTATCCTCATTATGATTAGATTATTCTAATTAAGTGCAGCAAGCACCCATTCTGACAAAGGAACTTCAATTCCAATTCAAATCCCACATTCAAATATCAAAATACCTTCAAATATTCTCAAAGCTTGTCTTGCTAATCATGAATATCTAAAAAGTCTAGAAAACGCCACTTCTAGTCTGCTATATCCATTTTATATTACAAACACTAGCAATTCTAGAAAAATTTTGGCCAGCACATCACGTACAAAAAGAAAAGATCTTATCCATTCAGGTTTAGGATTCTTGGATGTGTCTTCTGAATAGTTAAACATAACATTACTAAAAACCTTCTATTTACAAATCATTTTGGCATCCACAAACTTCTGATGTCTGTGTTTCAAAGTCTAACAGCTTATAACACACAATTGATTCATAAAATACAAATGTCAAGAAAATGGCATACCTTGATTGCTGCACCAAAGGCCGATTCAGCAGTTTTACTATTTTGAAACATGGTTGGAATGCTTTCCAACAATAGCTCTAAATGTTGGCGACACTAATTCAAGAACAAAAACATAGATAAAGTAAATGCATATTGTATTCAACACATAAAACAAAGACTAACTTGAAATGGTACTTAAATATTGCCCATAAGTTTCAATATCAGTAGCAATACTCAAAATAACTTCAGCAATAGAATTGAATAAACAGACTTAACAGCTCACCTCTGAAAGTGGAACAAGAACATCAGTCTGCAGAGGTGTATAAACATCTTGTACATCAGGAACAATAAGCATCAATGGCTACAAATGCAAGTTGAACACCATAATCAGTCTCAACCTTTTTCAAATCAGGAGAAGTCCACAACAGAGCTACTCTACACTACTACTTAAAAGTTTTAACCACATCCTTAAAATTTAAATTAAAAAAAGGAAAAAAAAAGAAGAAGATTATCGAATGCAAATTCATCAATTGATAATTAAAAAATTAATAACTGAGAACACACTCATTTATTAATTTTTTGGTCTTTCGGGTAAGGATTAAAAAACAATTGCATCATTACTTTACTGATCAATTCCTTTGAACTTCCAGTATCCAGCAGAAAATATTATTCCCCAACATTTATCAACCTTCAAGTTAACTAGAATGCCAAAAAAGCATGTTCGCAAACAAATGTGTAGCATGCATGCACTACGTAAATATGTATTAAAGAATATTTACTGTCTCCACAAGCAAGTAACAATCTCTAAAATCTAACCAAGCTCCATTCAAAAAATCTGTCCACCATTGCTGGAACAAAGAGACTTTTTACATATACATAATAATAATCTTACTTATTTACAAATATTAATAATAATAAATAATCATACTTTCTGTTCAATTTTTCTGACATTTTATGTAGAATTCGTGGCCCTCCTAGGATAATATTACATTGATCATAATTCCATGCTGAAGAACACTGCATGCATGCATCTTAAATTTCTTCTAACCTTAACAAAAAGTACACTCCAGTAAACATTTCCATTTTCTCTAATATTTCACCCAACAGCCATCCAAAAAATATAGAAATATTTGCATAACTTAAAAGATGAGGCTCATAATACCTTGAAAGCAAATACATGTGACATTTTAACCCTAACTAACTTAATTTTGTAAAGTGGAAATAAATACAAGTTGTGTTGACCTGCTGTAGAGCACGTTTCAAATTGTAAAAATGAATTGTCGAGTCAAATGTTGCAATTCCCACAATTGTCAGAGGACCTTCCTGCACCAATAAGATCAGTTACATATGAGTAATCTAGATATTCATTCATTGCTGGAAACTGATTTTCAAGTGATCCATAACTTGGACGATCAGGAAAGGAAATAGATATAATAACTTTATTAAAAAGAGAAACAATGCAATTGATCATGGTGTATATCTTAAGGTTTTGGATAAAACAAAGGAGTATTCAGTATTTCAACATCTTAGTAAGATTTTGAGGTCCTTACATTTCCTCTTATTTCTTTTCTTTTCTCTTCTTTTTTCTTTTTTTTTTTCCTTTTTATTTTTATAGGAAACAGAAACTTTAGTTAAGAAGACTGTGAAGCATAGTAAACAGTTGAGGGTTCGTGGTAATCGAATGGAATCAATATAAGTCCTCATCTTCTTTCTCCTTTAGTTGATTTCATACTTTCTCTCCAGTCTTCTAGTGTACACTGGTTGTGTTTCAATAACTATCATATTAAAAAACAAAACATAAAAAAAAAAAAAAAACAAAAACAAAATCTCGACTCACATATTGTATAATTCGCTGGGCAATTTGTTCTGTGTAATTTCAAAGCATAGCTTACATAATTTTCTATCACATAATAATATAACACAACCATTATATCTCCAGAGTTTTAGCTAGTTCTTATGTGGTTGATTAGGAAGTTCTCCCCAAGAAATGATTACATCTAAAAAATAACAACTAAGAATTTAGAAGAACCGAAACAAGAAAAAGTGAAAGATCCAATACACTTCAATATATTTGGAAAACATAAACTCTAATCAAACACGGGCAGAAAACACAATATGAATTCAGCAAGAAATAAACTGTAGTAGACAGCAAAACCAAAAAGCTGTACAGCTCTACAAAAAAATAAATAGAAAGGGAAAAAAAAAATTCAAACTCACAGGAAGATCAGCAATAACTTGATTGATTGCACTGCAAGCAGCAGCAGTTGCACCAGTTTGTATTGCATTCATCGATACATCAATAAGGAAAAAGTACACTGCTGGCATGGGATCACGCACCTACGGATAAGATAAAAACCTGAGATAAGGTGACACAGATATGAAAGTTTAAGGAGATAAATTAGAATGAAATTTTTTAAAAGTCTAAAGGGGACCTCAAGGCGTTTTTCCAAAATGAGGCAACAAATTCTTCCATGTGTCTCGGTACCTTGTTTTGTTTTATCTCATAAGGGAATGATATGTGGAGGACTTGCCTGAATGTTTTTTTAATTTTATTCTTTCTTTAGTAAGAATTTCAAATGTTTACATGGTCCAGAAACTTTGAGGAATTAGATGTCTCAAGTTAAAAGAATCATGACTACTTTAACAAAGATTTAAATGACTAAACAAGCAATTATACACAGGCTATAAATGATATAAATGGGAAAATTGATATTACTGTCACCAAAACAAAGGCAAGGAAGCTTTACTACAGTTGAAGGCAAGGCAAGCAATACAAGTTAGCACTTGGTACCTTAATGTCTTACATAAGAAAATCTAATGTGTAGAGGAATGTGTATATTAAACTTCGATTTATATGGCAGATCTTGTAAAATTGACTAACCATAAATTCTTTTGTAGCAACAAATTCAACTGTCCCTCTACATAGTTCAGGCCTTTCATCAGCATCTCTACGCCTACCGTCCGGACCTAAATTGCAGTGATAGTCACGGGGAGTCTCATCAGTAAATCCTGCAAAAGGTAGTGGAGTTAGATTTCAGCCATCACCTTACCACACCATGAATATACATTTGGCAGACTATAACAAAATCCTGTCAATGAATAAAACAAAAAAAGTTACATTATGATGCCAATTACTAAAATAGAAATGATAAGTTAAACAACATTCTAAATGTTACGACTGTTAGCAGATCCCTTAAAAAATTTATGAACCCTTTAAATAGATGAATGACAAGTGATATTTGAGAACCTTATTTAAAAGTTACCATATTAGTCAACTTACAAATTTCCTGAAAGTGTGCTATTAGGAAACAAACCAAAAAATGTATATCAAACTTGAGATGATATATACTAACATTCCACAATTTTAGGCCCAATCCATAACCTATATCATATGCAACATGAAGAAGGGTTATAGAAATAGGGATTTCTGAAATTACGAACATTTTTATACAACTTTTAGTTCCTACCAAATTAAGCAGTCAAATACCCCAAAAGCCTCAGTTGTTAAATGACGTATAATATATGTCAAGCATGACATGATTCAGGCTAACAAGTCTCTACAGATTTAATATTTCCAAACCAAATAAAAAAAAAAGAAAAAAGGAGCAAAATCAACATATGAGCAACCTAAACATGAAAGCTTGGCAATAATAAAACATTTTTGTAAACAACTGTGGCTACAATATCCAATCAAAGTACTATCTTTATACAGAAAATTACATGCAAACAGGATTACATAATATTGCCTGCTATGCTTGAAACTTAACTGATGTATGGAACATCTATTCTTACCACAAAAGTTGCAGATGAACCGCCTCCCCTGGTCGATGAATTTCATGAAAGGATTTATGTAGCCTTTGCAACGAGAACATCGAACAGGACCGCTTTCACCAAAATCCACAACCTATTACACGAACAATCAGCAACATACTTGCAGCTCAATGTGTTTTCCAATTGTTTGGTGGCTTAACAAGTAATTTACCATAATTTAATTGGACCATATAATGAAAAGTAGAAATAACAGAACATTATGGAGAGATTCATGATAACTATAAGGTGTATCATGCATGAATACCACAATTTTTCATAATAGGATTTAATTCTTCAGGAAAAAAAAAAAAAAAGCCTTAAGCAGACAAATACAGTAGACGTTCTCAGAGATAAAAGCAAACACTCAATCATTAAATAACCAAAATAGAAACACGAAAGTAGGACCAACAAAGTTCAAAAATTTAAAGGGTCAACCAAAACATACTTGAAAACAGTAGACCAGGTACAAAAACCTTACAAATTTACAATCTTCTATTAATCTAGGTGATTGCACGAGAAGATTGCTGTCCAGTACAAGAATCCCTAGACCATCAAATGAATAGTTACAAAACTATCCAGAACTAATATAAATGCTTTTTCAAAATACTTATATCATTACTTCCTCTATCCCAAAGTTCTAGTGCCATTTGCTAAAGCCTGCATGTTAAAGAAACTACAGTAACCTCACATATCTATTTCCGCATCAACTTATTTTTTTTTTCCAACATTACAATTTTTGCATATTTTAAGTTCGTAAATGTATGATTCACTTGAACAAACACACACACACAGATACTACACTTTTACAAATCAGGCTCTTTCATTACTTCTAAACAGAAATCTAAAGGTCAGAACTACTACTAAATACAACTATATGCTTCAGATTTAACTTGCTATTCAGTGATTTTTTCTCCAGGGAAATCATTTATAAATAAACGCGAATTATCTATATCACAAATATAGTATTTTAGGAGAGAAAAAGAATCATGCATTACTTGTATTGGTTCCTCAGATGGATGAGGAAGGGCAAAAGGTTGGACCAACAAAGCCAACGGCATCCCTGATGTTGTCAAAAGATCAGCAGTGCATGGTATCTGTTAAATTTTGGAGAAAACAAAGTGTCAAATTAAGTCAGAAACTTTATGGGTCCATTAACATGGGATTTGTAAGGCTCAATATTATTGTTTATGACATGTTAAACTAATTACCAGTCAGTAAAAGTTTAACTCTAATGTGATTTATAAACTAACTACCAGTCAGTAAGTTAAACTCTAACCTGATTGATAGTGCACCTCATATAACGTGGACTGCAATTCCCTGTATCTTTAACGATGTAATCACTTGTAGCAGGCTTCACAAAATAAAAGTAATCAGAGGAGCACCAATGATAAAACATTAATAGCATTGTTACCACTCAATATGAAATGCTTTGCAGAATGCTCTACATGAAAATATAACCAAAATAAAAGGAAGGAAATACCACAAACAAGCAGGATATATTATTAAATCTGGAAAACTTCAAAATCAAATCAACTTCCTTTTGAAGTAAGAATGAATACCGGAGGAGGATTTGCCTGATTCCCCTGACGAGTTTCATGCAGGACAACTGAGGATCCTGGTAAAGGCCGTGGAATTTGATTAGGATCAATCTTTGTTGACCCAGCTACAGGTGCTCCTGTTTGACCAATAGCTGGCGATATGGTTGTCATGGACTGATTTGGTGGTGGTGGTGGCATTCCAAACATTCTAGGTGGTTGCGCAGAACCAGGAATGGGTGGAGGTGGAGCAACCTAAACCAATTTTAAATAATTCAGAATGTAAACAAAAGTAAGAAGAATCTACTTTTTTTATACAAAAGAACCTAATTATAGCTAACATCATATATTCTCTAATCTAATTCTACTTTTTTATATGAAAGTCATACACCTGCTGAGTTTCTAACATCCACAACAGGACTACCTTAAACACTGATACTCTCACTACCTTAAACACTGATACCCTCACAAGGAATGTACTTGTCATCTCAAAAGTAGTATAACCAACATTACAATACTACAATAGAAACAATTGTAAAAAGCCAAGCAATAGAAGTGGTTAATACTTCACTTACCTGCCCAGGTTGCAATGGCCATGATGGTGAGCCATATGGAGAACCTGGAGGCGGTGGCATGCCTTGAGGTGGAGCTGAAAATGGTGATGGTGCAGCTGAAAATGGTGATGCTGGTTGTGTAGGAGGACCTGGTGGAGCACTGACAACTGAACCACCTAAATGACTATGCATAGTTGGAGCCCGAGGAGGAGCCATAGCTGACATTGCTGTTTGTGGAGGTCCAAGAGGTGGTTGTTGTACATTTCCAATTGGAGGGAAACGGGGGGCACCTGGTATGGCTCCCGAAGTAAAGTTTGGCGGCCCATTACTCATCAATCCACCTGGACCACTAGAAGGCGGCACAAACTGGCCGGTAGCAATCATAGGCGAAGAAAGAGGCATAGGCCGAGCACCTGGCTGTAGTGGCCGTTGTGCCACTTGACCACTTAGTAAACTTGATGACTGGAAAGGACCAGAAGAAGGTGGTCCACAACCAGGAGTTACATAACCGCTCATCGGAGAAGGCAAAGACCCAGGAGGCGGTCTTGACACAAAAGGTGACGGCTGGCCAACAGGCGGCCCAGTGGGTCTTAGTGGGGCACCACCAGGGGGTAATGTAGCTTGTGAGGGTCCTGAGAGAGGCATTGAGGGTCTTGCAAGCACACCTGGGGGAGGGCCAGGCCGGGGAAAAGGTGGGGATGCAACTGGGACCCCAGGAGGAGGAGCTGAAGAAGGAAAAGGTGGTGGCTGGCCATAAGGGGATGGTCTAGGGGCAGAATTGGGCATAGAAGGCGGCCTATTGAGATTTAAATTCTGCAAATTTTCAGCTAAATAATCAGGAGGTCTCTGAGCACTAGGATTGTAATTAGGAGGTGGTACAAAGTTATTACTGTTGGGTCTAGGTGCCCCTGGAGGAGGCACATTAGCTGCCATTGATCAATCAAAAACAAAAACCAGATCCCCTTTTTTTCTTCTTCAAAGTGTACCGAATCAGTTCAACAACCCACGATCTAATCTATATCAACACATAGAAAAACAAAAGTACCCATTTTTAGATTATTCAAATAAAATTTACCCAAAAGAAAAATTGAAGTTTCAATTTTTTTGACATTAGATTCTAACTTCGCAACATTTCAATTTCCAAATCCAAGTAATTAAAAGGTTCAAATCTCCCCAGATCACTCCCCTACTTCGTGCCACTTAAAAATCAATCCTGCCAACAAATTAATCCCAAATTGAAAAAATTTAAAAATAAAAATAAAAATTGTCTGCATTTTCAATGCAACAATCACTTGGTAATCGATTTCAAAACTGCTTAATCCAACAGAGAATTGAAGAAGATCAAAGATCTAAAGCTTTTCCATTAAAACTAAATTTTGGGGTTGGATTAGAATAAGAGATAGAGAGAGAGAGGAAGGATAAGCACCTGACGTAAGAGTCAGAAGGTTGCTCTGCCGGTACTGTTTGCTGCCTGTTTCTTCTTCGTCTGCAAGACGGTGGTGTTTAGCGACGCTACATAGTGAACGGCAACATACAATACATTTTATTTATTTTGTGGAGAAATAATCGTATGTTCCCCGGGACTATATAACACCCCAAGTCCTTCCAGTCAGTAGTGGACACGTTTCAATTTAAGTCCACAAGGATCCAAATCAGACTACTGTGAAAACTGCTATTACGGAAAGTTAAAAAAGTATATTGGCTTTCTCAAATTTTATAAAATTATCTTTTCAAATAAGAATAAAAAATTAATTTTTATATTTTAAGAATTTGAGAATGTCTTCTATAAGATTAATACAAAAAAAAAAAAAACCTAGTTTACGTAGATAGTATATCTTTATTCACATTTATCCTAAATATTTATCTAAAACTTTATATATTATTTTCCAAATTACCGAGCAATTTTATAATTGTAACCAATATTTTTTTCAAAATCATTTTCTAAAAAGTAACAATCGGATACATGTTATGTAAATTTTTAACTTATAAAATAAAAATATACTAATATAAAATATGACAATGTAAAACCACAAATAATATAATAGCTTTTAATTGATTAAAAAATATATCATAATAAATATTATATAATAGTTAATGCAGTAATTATATACAAATTATAATGGATAATACGAGTAGCTGAAGCTGACTTGGAGCCTAGTAGACCTAATTGACACATGTCCAACATTGAATGGAGGGACTTGGAAAAATTACAAAGTCCTGGAACCATGTGATTTTTTATCAACACACATGACTCCCACTAACAAATGGCTGAGTGCCACGTGGTACTCCAATTCCATTTTTGCTTCCGAGTGGAAATAATATGTTACCATTAATTTTTTTTTTCTTTTGAATTGAAAAAATAAGTTACCATTTTATGTAAGAGAAATGTCTCATAGAAATGAGTCAAATGACGTTAATTTGTATCTATGTCTCACATTATTATTTTTTATTATTTCACGGACATATATTATTAAAATATTATGTCATCAATGTATTTTATTCAATATTGATTTTTTCTTTTTCTTTTTTATAGAAAAAATAGAGTGCTAGAAAACCAAATGTTTGCGCCAAATTGAAAGACTTTGACATGAATTATAAACTTCTTTATAAGCTAAAATTATCAAATTCCATCAAAAGCATTCCTTAAAGTCCATTAATATAATATATATATATATATTGTTATACCTAATCAAGAGCAACAAAGCTCACTCAAAAGGGTCTGACTTAAAGCCCAATTGTACAGCCCAATCCAAATAACATGTTCTCTATGAGCTAGAAAATGGGAAGAGTGGCTAGAAAATAGGAAGAGTGGTCCACAAAATCCTCAACATGTCACCCACGTTCTCACAGGTTATAGAAGGAAAGCAGTTAGGGTACAAAGAGGGGTAGTTTTTCTTCTTCCATACCTCTCCTTCTATTCCCAAAAAATACGATAGCTAACTTAAGCATTGGAGGGGCCTTATTCGGCACCCATCCTCGATGAGGCCTTTTTGCAGGTCTTGCTTAATGGAGGAGGGGAGCACAAGGGAGGAAGAAGACAGAAGATGTTGGCGAAAATTACGCATCAACATTTGGCGCCGTCTGTGGGAATCGATAACATAGAAGAAACGAAGCCTCGTCGTTCTCAAAGCTGAAGGACAGAATCAAAATTGGAAATATTTGGCAAACCCTAAAAATAAAAAATTGAAGATCAAACCTCAACAAATTCCAACGATGTCATTCGGGATCCTCTAGTGCTTCCTGAACCTGGCAGCCTCCAACTCCAAATCCATTCAACTCCGCCACTTCCTAACGGCGGCCTACGACTCAAGCTCATTCACAATGGCAATGGGAAGCTTAACGGTGGTTCTCAATGCACAGCCCTTTGGTTCCCAAATCCCAGAGAGTTGGTTATGGTTGAAGATGCAAGTGAAATAAAATTAAACTTTTATCGTGCAAAATCTTAATGGCCATAGCAATCTCAGGTATTTATCTGACACACGAATCAGTGTCAAAAGCAGATGCTGAGAGTTTAAAGAGAAGACTTCTGATAGATATTCCGAACGAAAATGAGGTCACCAAAACTCTGAAGTAATATCAATGCAAACGTTTTGAGCTGTGGCAAAGTTTATTCCACATCTAGCGATAAAGATCTCTTACATCTTTGTCAATTTGCCATTTTAAAGCTAGAACCAGATTTTTCCTCAAGGGACTTCTTAACTTCCTAGCACTGCAGTTGAGATAAGTATACTTATATACTTACGAATCCTTTATAGAGAAATGTTTTATTAATTGTCTAAGTATTTCAATCACCATTTGTGATAGTTTTCTTGCTACTTGCTTTACTACACATGTTTTCAAGTTTGATTTAAAAACTATGCACATAATATATACAATGTGTGTTTCCAAAGAATTGGTTTTGTAGTACAACATTCTTGTTCTATACAAGTATCACTAGCGGTGTTTGGAATTGTTTATAATTCCATCTTTTTCACTAATTGCCATTCAAAAATCATGACTCCCATATAAGATGCAGATCAGTATTGTATCCATTTATTGCAAAATCATATTGACATCCTCATATCTTAAATATATGTTTTCCAATAGAATTTCAAAGAAACTAGAAAAACTATGATGTAATAGCTATATGTTGAGGAATGATTGAACATCTGCATATGAATTACAATATTTGATGTTTACCCATTAGTGCATTAATTTATCCAAATCACTCAATGGAACACACTAATCAATTTACTTTGGAAATTCACTAATTTACTTTGTAAATTCACTGCACTCTGGTTACATGCCATGCATATCATCTGTAGTGTTTATACTATAAATGTGTTTAAATGAGATATACTAATTAGCATTTCCCCCCCTGAGAGCATCTAATATTTTTCCCTCTTGTCCTAAAATAAATTTTGATATCCAAAACGCCAAGTAATTTCTCCAAATTATTTGCTTTCCTCTTTTATATTGAATTTTTGGGAATCGAGTGTACAAAGTACATTTCAAAAGTGGGTGATTTTTATCTGCTATCTTAATGTGCATAAAAATTGCTTATAAAGTTTGTTTAATGCTTATACTTCCACGTGCACATTTGCTTTTCAGCATGACTCACGTATTTTTGGTACTCTCCTTTGATTAAAATACTTTTAAGGAGTTATACTAGTCTCTGCAACAAGATATAAAAAATGAATTGTGCATCACATATGTCTTTCTACTTACATATCCACTTTCTATTTTTTATTATCTCAAAAATTCATTTATTTATGCTAAAACTGTAAGAAATTCATAATGGAAGACTAATCCTTCCTTCGTCTAATCCTTCATTCATCCCTTATAAGCGTTATTTAATATTTTGTATAATTATATTATTACTCATGCCCCAAAACCATCTAATATTTACTCCATGTTTTCAAAAAAGTATAGATTCGAGTATGAATTTTGAACTGGGGGTCGATTACTCCAACAAAATTATCAATCTTTCTCAAATTCATGCTTGTATTGGATAAATAGCTTGTAAGCTATAATTCAGCAAAGGGCAACACAGATTATTTACATTCACTATGGGGCAATCCAGGTTTTGTGTCTTACCTTTACTTCTTTTCTATAAATAATATGCTAAATAGAAGTTAAAATTTTGACAGAGTGCATTTCACTATATTGTATTGAACTTTGTCTAAATCTCAAGCAATTTATGGGATCATTTCCATCTATCCTTGCCACAAATATTGAGGCAATCTGCTTGAATATAAATATCCACTATTCGGTGGAATATTCCCAAGCTTGTTGGCCATTTATGAACTGGTGATTAGAATCTGCACCTATTTGGCTAATTTTCCTTTTACTTAAAATAGTAACTGTATAATGAATCATTATAACAAATATTTTGTTTGCAATTGTTGTTTCTTGCTCAAAGAATGAGAAAATCTATAATGCAAATGAATGGATAACACAGAACTCCAAGTATTCATATTTACAAAAACAGGAAATGTCCTGCCATATGTGAGCAAAATACTCACCTTATTTGCATTTCATTAAATGTCAAATTATCATATGTTTTTATTTAATTTTTGGTTCCTCTTTAGTGATGAAATTTATACCAAAATTCAATTTTATGCATTGATGAAAAATATTAAGCTGCTTTACTATGTGCTATGACTCCGTACATGCATACTTGAAGTTCAGCTAATTATGCTATTTCTATCGGGAAGCACATCAATTCATTAATTTAGGGAATATCTTTTTAAAGACAAATTGAGCTTCAATGAGTCAACCTGCTCTTTATTAATTTGAGAATTTTGATTCTAATTTATTGTGGGTTAAGTAGACTCAAGCTCCAAACCCAATCCCATCATGTATAGCCCTCACCAAGAGGCTAAGGATGGACCCAAACTCCAAAACACAAAATCCTCGCCAAGAGACTAAGGATGAACTTAAGCTTCAGTCCCAAGACACAAAGTCCTCACCAAGAGGCTAGGGATGGACTCAATGTCCAAATTCAAAATACAAAACTCTCATTCTGAATTAAGGATGGACTCAAGCTCCAATCCTAACATGTAAAACCCTCGTTATGAGGCCACTCAAACTCCAAACCAAATATATATATAAATTAAGCTACTTCAATCCATTGAAATCAATACGCTTAAAGTAGCTGGGGGGCTAATGTTATACCTAATCAAGAGCAACAAAGCTCACTCAAAAGGGTCTGACTTAAAGCCCAATTGTACACCCAATCCAAATAACATGTTCTCTATGAGCTAGAAAATGGGAAGAGTGGCTAGAAAATAGGAAGAGTGGTCCACAAAATCCTCAACATGTCACCCACGTTCAGGTTGAAGGATAAAGCGGTTACAAAAGAGGGTAGTTTTTCTTCTTCCATACCTCTCTATTCCCAAAAATACGATAGCTAACTTAAGCATCGGAGGGCCTTATTGCACCCATCAGGTGCTCGATGGCTTTGCGGTCTTGCTTAATGGAGGAGGGGAGCACAAGGGAGGAAGAAGACAGAAGATGTTGGCGAAAATTACGCATCAACATATATAATTTCTATTATTGGTATAACTTTTAAGGTCTATTACCTAATTTACCTAATTTGGAATCAACAAATGATACTTTTTGAATTAGGATTCTTTGACTATCTTTGTCAATTCCTGTTCCACATCAACTTATAAATTTTTAAATTTTAGCATTTCATTTAATAATTTTTATCTTTTGATAATGTGAGAAACTATAAATTTTAATTAGATTAAATAAATAATTAAATGAAAGAAAATAATGAGATGTTAAGTTTATTATATCTATTAAATATTAAATGAAAAGCTGAGATTTAAAATTAAAAAGGAAAAATAAGAGAATCTGGACCATATATTTTTACTTGAATAAATCAACAGCAAAGAATTTTTTTTTTTTTGTGGTAAATAATCAACAACAAAATTGAAACAAGATTGATGGAACTTTTATTGACAATTTTGTACCTTGAGCAAAACAAAATTAAAACTTAATGCTCTAAACAAAAAATGAAATATATCAACTGCTCCACATGTCACTCAAAATATACAAAGAGAGTAATGTAGAACAGAATCTAAAAGCTTGCCATAAATTTATTATTTTAAAATTTATCAAAAAATAATAAAAAAATAAATTCTACAATTTATATCATACAAAATTTACACAAATTTCCTTGCATGTTGAAAAATGTAAAAAAAAAAAATGAAAAAAAAAATTAAACTCGAGCATAGGCCCTGTCTTTTAGTAAAGCCTCAGCTGCTCTTCTGCCAGAAACCAAAGCACCATCAAACGTGGCGCTGGCCAAATAGTCACCACATAAATACACACCCGACCCCAACCGTGGATCTTTCATTAAATCGGTTGGTGGGCACTGATTTGGCTGTGCAAACTTGACCCGGTACGTCCTTATGTGTGTCCAAGAACCCACATCGGATCCTTTAAACCAACCCGACAGCTCACGAACAACCTCAGCCGTTAGATCGTCATCGGAGATGCCATCAAAGCTCCCGATAAGCGACACTGATATCAGTGATTTGCCAGGTGGGCCATACGTGGGGGCCACATTTGTAGCAAAGAACATGTTATTCACAATGCCCTTACCCGAACCGTTTAGGAACAGAACCGGCTCCTGGACCGGGATTTGCGCCCGATTTGCAGAGAAATACAGACAAACTGTACTCCGAGCCGGCTTTTTCTGAACCGGTTGAATTGATCCGGGTAGAAGCTTATCGGCCTCGGGCTGTTCAACGGCCACAATCACACCAAGCTCGCTTCGGAGGACCGCTCCAGTCTGCAACCTCACCGCCGGCGAGTCCGACCCGTCGGAGCCGATCGAAACAGCTTTCGAGTTGTAGAATATTGAACCAGACGGCAGTTTCGTGGCCAATTGTTGGGGGATCGCAGCAATGCCGTTGGCTGGAAGAGTGTTATCGCCTAGGGCAAGACACTTGAAGACAAAATCGAACAATCTGGAAGTCGTTTCCAGCTCCGGGTCGAAAAAAATGCCTCCGAAAAATGGCCGAAAGAACCGGCCGATTATCGAATCCGAAAACCCGATTTTCTTCAGCAGTTCAATTGTCTGAACTTCATCGGAAAGCAAGATTTCCTCGTCCGATCTGCTCAGAACCCTAATTCTTGTCGACGCGATAAGCATTTTGTCGAGAATGGATCCGATAGGATTAGTGAAGGACTTGAGCGAGTCCCAGAAGTGGCGTAGAGGGTCTGCGACCGTGTGAAACTCGCCGTCGTAGTAAACTTGAGCGCCGGAGTAGAACCTCTGGAGGTCCAATGCATGGTAATCAAGTAGCTTCTGGGCTTCCGGGTAGGCAGTGATGAAGATTTGGAATCCACGGTCGAGAAGAAAGCCGTCGACGACATCTGTTCTTACGCGGCCACCGACGGCGTCGGAAGCTTCGAGGAGGAGGAACGGAATGTTCTCGGAACTGAGTCGGGTTGCGGCGGCTAAACCGGCAAGGCCGGCACCGATGATGATGACGCCAGTGTTGGGGATGGGTGGAGATTGGGAAGAATTGAGGAGTGGGGCTTGGAGGGATGCTTGGGGCTTGATAGACGTCAAGCGGAATGGTTTGGTTTTGGGGATTGAGAAGGAGCAGTTGAGAGGAAGAGTGAGGGTGACTGTCATTTGAAGGTTTGGGATACGACTGTGTGTTGGGACGATGGAAAGCGCTGAAACTTTGGAGCTTGGCTTATCCATTTTGTCCCACCCCAGCTCGTTCGTTTCCTTCTCGATGGTTGGCACTGGTAAGTTACTCTCGTCTTTTACCTGAAATTTAATTTCTTATAATTAAATTTGTGAAAGATTATATTCATCAGATTTAATTTAACTACTGGGTTTGGTTTTAAGTTCATTTGATTACTCTTCTCTTTAGTTAAGCAATTTAAACATTGGATTAGTGATTTTGTATTTCATGTATTTGATACAGATACTTCTTTTTCTTCTTTTAAAAGAAAAACATATATAATTATAAGATGTTCATATGGAATGAATCTTTCATAATTAAGAGTTAGGCAGATATGTTTTTTATTTTTTATTTTCCTGATATTCAATATCTACTGTCAATTTTTGTCAGAAAAGTTGCATGGATTTTTTTGAAGCACTGTGCACTTTAATTTTGCTTTCTTCCTGTGCAATTATGCATAGTTGTTTTGACTGCCATCGAAAACCACAAAGCTGAATCCAAATGTGGGGAAAAGAAGGAAAAAAAAAAAAAAAACTTATAGAAAGTACTCAAGCAATGGTTTTGTACTTAACCTCCAGTACATGTAAGAAAAGTACACTAGTTTTGTAGGAAACCTTTCAACGGATTTTTTTAAAGCACCTGTGGACTTTAATGTTGTTTTCTTACTATGCAATTTTGCATGGTTGTTTTGACGGCCTGCCAAAAGCACGAAGTTGAAATCAAATGTGGGAGAAAACTTACAGAAGGAGGTGAGACAGGAATTTACTCGGGCAATATAGTTGTAGTTTTATACTTAATCCTCAGTATTCCTGCCAACTTTGAACAAACCAAACCCAAAGCACATCTAATTAAATTGAAATCTCCCAACCCAGATTCAATGATTCACTCTGCAGTACACACCTAATAATCCCAATTATAAAGTACCTATGTACACATTGGCTTAGCTTTTATTATAATAGAATGAACAAGTTCCCCACAGAATGGGAAAGCATAAGTAACAATCTACAGTATAGAGAGGATTAGGGTAAAGACTAAAGGGCAAACTTAAAAACTTTGATTTAGTGGTTATTCCACAGATGTAACAGTCTACCGCATTGAGAGGATTAGGGTAAAAACTAAAGAGCAAACTTAAAAGCTTTGATCAAGCAGTTATTGCTTGCCCCCTGAGTTTAAGCGTGTAGTAGTGTTTACAATGATATCCTGATTTTGTAGTTTTCCCACTGGTAGTGAGTATTTTACGTAATGGTTTCAAGTTGGTACGAATAATTGAATGTTCATATTTCATATTGGGTTGGTAGATGTGTATAAAACAAATATACAAATACAAAACAAATCTACAAATACATATGCTTAAGAATTATTTAACTGGATTTTCAATTTTATATATAAGAGTTACTTGGCATTTACTAAGTACTTAACTTTTGTGAGAGAGTATACAATTTAATCACTAATAATAGTACAAAATAATATTAATGATTATAAAAGTGAAAAAAATAAAAATAAATAGACAACGGTCACTAAACCACATTAAGGTAGGCGCGTACTAGATTTGGGTCCACAGGCTCTAGAAACCGGGGAGGATAGCTGTGATCTGGTACTCAATACTAGCTTGGTCAATGTAATGGACCCACATCAACCTTGTCTACTTGTCTTGTTTGTCTTTTACATATACCTTCACTCTTTCCTTTACCCTTCTTCATTTGGTTTTTCATTCGAGACCTTTTCATTTGTGTGTGTTAGTGACTTAAAACTCCTTCGCTGCAGTCTCTTTCACATTGTTGTTTCTGGTAGAGTAAAGAGTGAAAGCCACTCAGGCACTCAGAGTTTTTCTTCAGACACTCAAAAATATGAACTCTCTTGTGGTTCCACCTCTTTAGCACCATGCGAGCCTTAAAAGGATTATTTTTTCTTTTCTGAAAGAAAGATGCTAATTTTTTATTTGGGTATTCTCTAATTTAATGTAGGACTCGGAAGGTGTTGGAAAACTGGAGAGAGAGAGAGAGAGAGAGAAATTGGAAAATGAACCATTTGTTTGGACAATGGTGAGGTTGAGTGACAGAAAATGCATGCTTCATGCAAAAAAGTCAAAAGGAGAAACAGAGACAAAAATGGGAAAAAGGAAATGAAGAATGGGAAGGACAATATTTGTTTAAATAAAGAAGAAAAATATGCATTAATGGGAATGTAAGGAAGAAACCAGGGTCTTATGGGTGCCAAAAAGACTATGCCAGATCTCTATGATTTTGAAAATGGGTATCACGACATCATGAAAGTGGACATAAAGAAATGGTTTTGGGATATTTAGTGGCTATTAGATTATCATTATAATATATTGCTGCCAGCTTTTCCCAATCGCCCTTGCCATCTTTAAGTTTTTATAAGGGAAGGGGAGTGACAAAGAGCTTCAGTCACTTCATTGTTGCTAAGCTCTGTCAAGCCTAAAAGTCTCAAACTGTGCATTCCAGAAACCTGGATGAAAAGGTCAGTGCTTACTGTTTAAAATGTTTGTTTCTTCCATTATCACACATTGTTTCCGGACTTGTGAGTTGTGGTTGACCTGTGTTTTGCTTGATTTTGTCCTTGTGTGGCTACTGGGGTTTGTTCCAATCACTTTTTGGAAATTTTCTTCTTTGTTTCTGCTTCCACATACAGAAATTTCAGCTATCTACCTCGTGGTTCTTGAAGACTTTAATTTCTAATGTGAAGGAAATTTTGTGTTGTGAAATGCACTAGGCTTCATTCTTTGTCAATATTTTGTAAATACTCTTGTGATAAATTAGATATTTTTTATTAGACTCATTCACTCCTTAATGCTGGTGAAATGGAAGTTATTGGTTATATTTCACCTATTGACTTGTTTAATTTAGTTGGACGGAAATGGTGGAGGAGAGGGTCTTCATGTACCTTTCTTATTTACTGAGATATCTAAATACTGTCTATTTTTATTTATTTATAACACAATAGTTTTTCGTTATATAAACATATTTTGTCAGATTTCTAGAACTTAGGAAGAAATGTAATATAATAGCAAGTATAGTAGTTGTCTCTCAGATGGAATTTGAGCAATCTCCATCATGATATGTAATTTTGTACTAATATGAAAATTTCTACCATTTATGCAGAAGATTATTTTTTTCCCAATATTTTATGCA
Organism: Rhamnella rubrinervis; assembly: GCA_007844105.2. Classification (NCBI taxonomy): domain Eukaryota; kingdom Viridiplantae; phylum Streptophyta; class Magnoliopsida; order Rosales; family Rhamnaceae; genus Rhamnella; species Rhamnella rubrinervis. The sequence continues at coordinate 6,351,050 of CM017574.2, read as the reverse complement.
GGAAGGTCTCATATTAGCAGGAACCATCATTTGGAAAGGTGATGAAATAATCAATTATGTCTCAGTTCTAAAATTGCAGAATGAGCGCTTCTGCTGACTCAGTTGAAGCCTCAACAGTACATATCAGGACAATAAAGTCTGAGGTTGTTCCTCGTGAAGAAGTTCCAAGATCATTGGAGCACATTAGCATGGACTACTTGGCAGAAAGGAAGAAGCCCCTTCGAGCCCGTTATGCATATGGCACAATCTTTTTGATAATGAATCTTTGTGCTTGGTTTGTTCGAGACTATGGGCAACTGGTTCTACCTCAGCTACGTTGTAAGTCGTCTTCTTCCCTTCTCAAATTTTGATTCATTTTAGTTAATTTTTTTCTATACATTTGTTAATGCATACAGATAATCACAGTCTCTAACTCTTATACTGAGTTGTTTAAAGTCTATATACCTTCCAGTTTTTGTTGTGTTACATGGATCTACAATTTGGTTCTCTAACCTTTACTAATTTATTTATCATTATCTTTGGTTTCCTAAAGGATTTTTCAAATAAGCATACTCATTCAATTGATATTTGGATGCTTAGCCTCTTTATGTCCCTTATTGGTGAAGCAGTTGACCATTGTGGATTTTGAATGAATAAGTACCTTCAAGTAGATGGCTGGTTAGAAAGTATCTCAGTTATTAATGTTTTCTGATTAAAGTAAAAACTCCAGATTGCTTATCAGTGACTGCTAATTACATCTTTCATTATGGTTTTCCCTCTATGCACACCATCCTTTTACATCTTTCTGCCATGTGTTACTGCTTGTATCTCAAACTCGCATATCTTGGATGAGAAAGGAATATATAATGATGGCTGATAGGTTTTGTATGTTTAATTTCTTTTGCAGATCTAAAATCTTGTGGAACTGGGGGAAGGGGTTGTTTTCATACACTAGGAGTTCTTCGTCTGAGCTTAGGATGCTTTGTATCTTTCTCTTGGTTTTGTTTACTTGTGCTCCCCTGTTTTGTGGATTTAAGACATCATTATTTTAAATCATTATTCATCAGCTAATAGATTGCAGGAACAGATTCTGCATGCTGCAAGGTCTCTTAGATACAGTATTTATTAACGAAGTCCAAGATTCATACTGAATCTTGACTTTGGGAATACAATATTAAATGTTTATGATTGGATGATGATGGAACCCCGATAATTAATAAAGTAAATGTAAAGAAAACTGTAATATAACTCCTTCGTACTGAAATTTATTACTTTTTCTGAGTTACAAATTCAATTTTTTTCTTCCTTACGAAAGTATCCTTGACTAGGATTCAGATATATTTCTTTATAATGTTTCTTACTACGTTTAGAACAAGAAAATTATATGAAGCTGGCAATGCATGGCATTCTGGATGGTGGGGATTGAAGCTTTTCCTATTCATTACTTCAATGGTGCTTCCAATCTTTTTCCCCACTGGTGTTATTCAAATATATGGTATGCAGACATGATTTTCAATTTCAAAATTCTGGACCTTTAAACACCACTTGTATATATATGTTTTTTAATTTTTTAATTTTATTTGTTTGTTTATTTTTGTCTCTAATGGGTAATGATTTGAAATGAAACACAACTCATTTGATGCTTTGAAGCTGATAGTGATTTCAATTGACAAACTCATCGTCTTTGCTTGATATGGCCTTAACCAGACTAGTACTTCTTGCAGGTGAACTTGCTCGTGTCGGTGCAGGGTAACCCTCAAACTATTCATTCTATTGCTTCTATCTCAAAATGTTGAAACTTGAGATATTTAATTTGCAGTAAACATTTCTACGCTAGCTCTAATGAACATTATGCTAATTTGTTTATGGCCACAATCCACAATTAGATTTTTTACCCTGTTCTTACTTGCTGGTTACCCATTCCATTGTTGGATCAATATTAGCTCAAGGGAAACTTTTGTATCTTTCTACAATATACCAAAACAAAAATGAAATTTATTGTAATTTCTGAAATTTGGAATCACGTGTTCTTAATCTTTATTATCCATTTGGATTTAAAGAACAAATGAAAGGGAAGATGATTAAAAATGCCCAAGGTGAATCCTCTTTAAGAAAGTTTTTATCATCAACTCATGAAAGTTAGTGTAGAGCCATCACTAATTAAAAAGATTTTTTTTTTAGAAAAAAAAAATCAGTATTACATTGTGAGCCAGCCTCTGACTTGCTTAATTAGTGAGCATATATTATGATAAGCCTAAATTTTGTGTTTTCATGATAGGATTTTTCTCGTTCTCCAACTTATAAGTGTAATCCAATTTATTAACTGGTGGAACAAGTACTGGATGCCTGATGAGGAAAAGAAGCAAAGGTTTGAGTTCTTGTATTTCAAGGCTCAAATTTCTCAAGTTATTGTTAGCTAGCTTGTCTCTATTAAACGTTATGCAAGTCTTCTTTTTATATTGTGCAGCTGCTCCCTTGGGTTGTTCATGTCTACACTCTTTTACATTGCTTCCATATGTGGAATCATGTTTATGTACTATTCATATGCCTTCATATCTTCTTGTATGCTCAACATCTTTTTCATCACATGGACAGTAATTCTTCTTCTTGTGATGATGGCCATATCACTACATTCAAAGGTATGATCTTATCTTTTAATATTTAGAAACTTAGATATATAGTGGCTTTTTCTACTTTTGGATATACATGGCTCCCATTTATTGGGGGTAATGAGGGATTTATGGAGTACGGACTTAATTGTGGCATTCGGTATTCTTTTAATAGAAAGAGAGATAACATGGTAAGGATGTATTTATTCAATATTTTGCTTGGTTTTTGAAGATCAAGGTATTAGCAAATTCACACTGCAAACTCCTGAAATTCAGAAGAATAATCTTTTATGACTCAGTGAAGCCTAATTTTGCTAGAAAAGAGAAAAGTTCATCAAATTCAGTAGGCGTGGACACATATGTTAGGAAAGTAGGGAACTTCAGGTGGTGGGTAGCCTTCACTGACAACACAATAATTGAACATTATTCTTGCTGACTAGGTAAATTCGTCCATACCAGTTAGCAGGAAGTGAAAGTGTCCCTTTCATTGAAAGTTAAGATTCTATATGGATATCATTTTATCTTAATTCTTGCATAGTTCTTTAACACTTTAGTCATCCTTGATACAAGATGTTGGGCCTACTAGAGCCAGGTTGCTTAAGCAGATTACGTCCTCGTTCTTTAGCAGCTGATTGATTTTGTTTCAAAACATTATTACGAATGAGTTGTAGTTGAACATGCGGTCATGTGACAATCACATAAAGATGATAAGTAGTACTTTGCATGAACAAAACGGGATTTTCTGCAAATCATGACATTTCCATATATAATATGTATTATAATACATTCAGCTATGTAAGTTCGTCTAGTTTCATATCTCAAATGTTGTTCCTTGAGTTAGATATCTCCTTCCTTAGAGTATGTAAAACTATTTGGTGCTTAATACAGGTGAATAGAGGTCTTTTATCATCAGGAATCATGGCTTCATATGTTGTTTACCTATGTTGGTCTGCTATCAGAAGGTTAGAACTTCAGTACATATGATGACTTGCCAAGTTTAATTCAATTGAAAATTCATATAAATCATTACCAGGAAACAGAATGTGTATCATGCATTGTATAGCATCATAAGTATTGTTGTGCCAGCTTCTTCTCTTTGTGCTGATGATGAAGTTTTTTCTCTAATTTCTTTATTTTCTAATAATAACATGTGTGTAGCATCTAATCGCAGTTCAATTGCCTTTTTTCTTTTGCCTGAAACTTTTAATGAAATAAAAGTTAGGATCATATCTTAATTGTATCAAATTCAATGTCATAGCATTTTTCAATGAGTTGGTAAATATTATGTTTCATCACATTGATATTTTTTGTGTTACCATTCCATCATGCTTGGTAAATTATATGCTTATTATATATTATTCATTTGTCTTCGACAATCTTTGCTTACAAAAACTAAAAAGAATTTTAATCTGTGGCTTTCCAGTGAACCTGCAAATGAGAAATGCAACAAACAAAATCTTGACAATGGAAATGATGATTGGACCACCATACTTGTAAGGGTTTACTTTTTGTTTTCCGGTTTTTATCTCTGTTGTTGATTTCAAAATGAGTTCTGGAAAATTTAATTTTAATAGTAGGTAGTTTCTGCTAGTCTTACTGTAACTTTGTAGCTCATTCTTGCCAAAATGGCATCATTTGTTAGCCATGATCAAAGCATTCTAAGGTTATGTTTTCAAGTAATGAACATGAAACATAACTAGAAAATTGCGAATATGCTAGTGACAATAGTGATTGATCCGATTCCTTGACTTTTCTGTACTTCACCGATGCTTTTCAGAAATTTGGTTTTTAATTTTCCCAGCCTTTTCATCTAGACAAACTAAAGTGCTAGTCTTCTTTTGAACTTAAAATTTTGACTCCTAAAATAAATTAATTGATTTTTTAAATTATCTTCTCATATTTGTCATAAAAAAAAAGAGCCTCATCCTGCAAAGCTATTCAGTATAAAAACCATGTTGATTCAATTTTTTTTTTTTTAATTAAAACTTGGAAGGCATCAATCTGTAGGTCTTTGTAGGGAGCGGTTCATTGCTTTATTGTCTACATATTTGCCTTGGTCATAGAGGGAGAAAAAAAAATAAAGAACTTAAGAATAAACTTGGTTTCTTTACTCACAGTAGTACGAGGACTACGTGAAGAAATCAATATTCAAGACTTATCTTGTGCTCGGATGCATCACATCTTTACTTGTAGAAAGAATATTTGTTCAATGAACTTGAAGTTGCTTAAAAAGGCAATATCTATGTCATCGTATGAGTATTATGATCTTCATACTGATTCTTTGTTGGGTTACCATGTTCTGTTTCCAGGGCTTCCTGATTGCAATATGTGCAATTGTCATGGCAACCTTCTCTACAGGAATTGATTCACAATCATTTCAGGTGAATTATTTTTCCCTGCCGATATTCAGAAAGATGTACTTTTTTATTAACTCCATTTGATTCGTACATAACAAAAGGGCAGTGAAAACAATAAGATTTTGAAACCTGTTTCATTACCTTACCACAGAAAGTCTCTGAAATTAATAAAACTATATACCTAGCTTACACAGTTCGTCAAAATTATATTGTCATCTTGTCCAAAAAGTTGCATGGAAAATAAAAAAATGGGAGAAGAAAAAGAAGACATATCCAAACTTATATTCTCTCTTTCTCTGTATATTCTCGAATATCCTGTTTATTTAGTAAAAAGTAACAAATGCAACTCATTGTATCCAGTTTCGGAAAGATCAAGTTCAAGAGGAGAATGACATACCTTACAATTATGGATTCTTCCACCTAGTCTTCTCCTTCGGGGCCATGTACTTCGCAATGTTATTCATCAGTTGGAACCTCAATAACTCAGCCCGGGCGTAAGTTAACCATCTCCTTGTTCTCTGTCATTAAAATCTCTTCAGCTTGTGACATTCAATTTCGTACAATTGGCATATATTAAGTAGACATAACACATCAAATAATCAGGTGGAGCATCGATATTGGCTGGGCTAGTACATGGGTGAAAATTGTCAATGAGTGGTTTGCAGCTTCAGTATACTGTAAGGAAACCCTCGCATATCACTTCCTCTCTGGATTACTTAAAATACATGAAACTTTTATGTAGATTTTCAGTGTTTATCAGATAATATATGTTTCATTACATTGATCAACCACTCAAGGTTTAGTTTCCTGGAAGTATTGAATACGATGCATAAAATTAGGCATCAACCAAATGAACATAGCTACATCGACACTACCCTCAATTCCAACATCTTGCAAAAACATCAAAAAAATTAACCTACTGAGAGTGTGGGTGAATTATAAATATAACTTGAAAAGTGAAGTCGATGTATAAATATAATTAAAGCAAGGTGAATGCATAGGTGTAATTTTTCAGTGTCTTACACCTTGTGCGCTAATGACTGATACCTCCCCTTATTTATTTATTTTTTAAATTTTTATTTGTTTATTTATGTTTTCTCGTTGCAGTATGGACATTGATTTCCCCTGTTGTGAGACAGTCCAAAGTCATGGATCATGAAGATCCTGTGGTGGAGACGAATGACTCAGCTTTGGCTTGATTAAATTGGAAGATGTTGCACATTCCTATTTCTCATATTTTAAAGAAAAAATAAATAAACTTTGGGTATCACATTCATCAAGGCAAACACCAAAAAAGAAGAAAATAAGAGGTGCTTAGAAATCAGTGATTGGCATATATATCAAGAATACCAATCTAGCAGAGAAAATGGTAAGCAAAACCCTGTTAAGTGTCACTTTTTGTAGCGTATTTCATGAAAAATAGTTACGAATGGAACCAAAAAGAGTTGTCAAAAATCATAATTGAAATTGCTACCTTTGTTGTATATTATATGTTTGGCATGCAATTTGCACATCAGTATTATTTTTAGAAATATATATTATGATTTGTTTGTAAAGCATTAGTTTTATGATTATTAAATTCATCAGCTGCTGTATTATCCATAATAACATCAAAATGGTTGCTTGCTATTGGGTCCCTAAAAAAAAACATAGGAACAAATGCCAGGTCAAGAGGCCAGTAAAGACCTAAACTCCACGTCATTTTCTCCCATTTCATCATTAATCTATGATTGTTGGTTTTGTTGTACCCTCACTTAGTTTAGACATAACAATCTCATTGCAAATCCTTCTAGCAACAAGCTTGCCAGGTCTTTTTAGTTTTCTTTTCCAGTCAAACCCATTTGCATCATGTCCCCACCTATTCAAATGCATGCAATTTGTGCTTAAAAATACAAAAGAAGAAAAAATTGCTTTGAATTCAACAACTTCACTACCATATCTACTTTGAACAGCTCCTTCTCATTCTAAATTTCTACTATATAAAAGAACAGAACTTGTAGCCCATTTTTCAAATCCTACAAATCAAAAAAAACCCCTTGACACAAAGTTCAGAAATGGGCAGAAGATCATCAATTCCCTTTTTTCTTGCGATTCTGATGGCCTCTGTGCAGCTTGCAATGATCAAGGCAGCAATAGACCCTGCCAGGGCCAGTGGACATGAACCAGTTCTTGAACTATACATGCATGACATCCTTGGAGGAAGCAGCCCAACAGCTAGGCCAATCACTGGCTTGCTAGGCAACATCTACAGTGGCCAAGTGCCATTTGCAAGGCCAATTGGGTTCTTACCACCACAAGGAGGTATTGCAATTCCTAATGCCAATGGTGCTATTCCAACTGTTAATGGCATCAATGGAATCCCACTCGGAACCGGTTTAGCGGGTACTGCGTTTTCCGGAAAACCAAACAATCAGATCCAGACCCAATTGGGACCTGATGGTTTAGGACTAGGCTTTGGAACCATCACTGTGATTGATGATATTCTCACCACATCACCTGATTTGGGTTCACAGAATATTGGGAAAGCACAAGGAGTGTATGTGGCAAGCTCGGCGGATGGATCTACGCAAATGATGGTTTTTACAGCCATGTTTGAAGGTGGTGAGTATGGTGACAGCCTCAACTTCTATGGGATTTTCAGGATTGGAAGCTCAATGTCACATTTGTCAGTTATTGGGGGGACTGGAAAGTTCAAGAATGCTGGTGGGTTTGCTGAAGTAAGGTCGCTCATACCTCCAGGTCAACAAGTTACTGATGGGGCAGAGACTTTGCTGAGGATCATTGTCCATTTGAGCTACTAAAGATTTTGGTTTTTGGATTAAAATTGTTAAGAGAAAGAGCCAAAAAGAGAAAAAGAGAAAAAGAAAAAAGGTGTTATCAATTTTCAGTTTGTAATTTTGTCCTAATGTTATTTGTACTTTTCCTTGTTGGATTTGGTAAATGATTTACAAAGAAACAATATGTAATTTGTTGGGTTGAAATCTCAATCTCTATGTTGATTGATTTGACTCTTAATGGTTCTTCTTTGGAGGTAAATGAATTAGATTGCCTTGTGATACAAGAAATCCAAATTTCAAGCAAGCAGTGTTTCGCAAACCAAACCATCTCCATGAATGAATATGTGTATATTCATCAACCTGTTGAATGCGTCTAGTACATTTTCCATCTCATTTCTGACTACTTGTATAATTTGTACGGGATATGAACTAGCAGGTGAAAATTGGATGCAATTGAATCGATTTTCAGAGGGAATGCACCATTTATGTATTTGTAGACACTTGATTTGCCGGCGAAAATCCAATGCTTCCGTTTCTGGGTTTTAGTACAGAGTGGAGATGCAGATGATGCATTTGATCATTTTATTGAAATGCTAAGAGAAAATGTTAGCATTTTATGTACAGTGAGAGTTTGGCTGTGGTTTGTGGATTTGGATTTTGCGTTCCATGGACTGTGTTACTGTGAAAGTGAAAAATTTTCACCATTTTAAGTAAGGGGAATGATTTCTGAACTTATGGTTTCTGATCATTATTTGATAGCTCTTGAAGATTTTATAATTTAATATATGTATATCGTATATGTAATTCTTTTGTTTTTTTTCCTTCTTAAATCATATTTTCCCCTCTGGCATTGAGTTGGGAAGTGCCTACTCCTCTCGACTAAACATAGTACACCACTATACATAGCTTATATATCTTGAACTACATCAGAGGTAAAATTAGTCATTTTATGTTATAGGTTTACTTTTTTACCCATATTTAAAAATGCACCACCTCACTGTAACTCATGGTATAGAAGTTACGTGGCCAAGGAGATCAATTATATATATATATATATATTATATAGTCTTAGTGTTTAATAGTTACATGGTTAATACTTGGTTAATTTACTAGTATATTACATGCTATTTGGCCTTTTTGGGCCCTTTTTATAAGGATTAACGGAATACTCTCAATCTCAAGTACTAGGCCTTTTTAGTTTACGTTTTTAACCTTAGAAAACCTTAAATTTCCAATTGGGGCACGCAGGCATGGTTAATACAAGGATTGTACTTCGAGATCTGCTGCCCCAAGCTATAAAAATACAGTGCTGCCATGTGGCAAAGTCTGACATAATTTCAAAATAAAGTCAGAGACTCAAAACCACTAACCTCAAATTGCTCTAACTCAGGGGTCCAAAGGGACATATAAGACTCATTGCTTACCTTTTAGTCAACTATTAAAAAAAAGAAAAATACAACCAAATAAAACAAGTGAATCAGTTACTAAGAAAGAACTCACAATGAAAGGAAGACTGTGATGACAATGAGTTTTCACAATGGATACGATCTGATGCAATGAAACATTGAAAACAAACCAACCCCACTTTACCATATGCCAAAATTCAATAGTCAATATACCTAAAACAAAACAACTAAACCTCCCAATGATAAACTAATCCACCAACTTCACCACAATTTTGAGTATAATCAACCACTCCATGTGTAGTACTCTCCTCTATAAAGGAGCAAAAACCCACCGCCCACCATTACTACTCAACCTTCAATCCTCACAGACATCACTGTCTTTGCATACAAACAATTCAGAATGCTAACGAAGTCGTTACCATCTATTTTCCTAGCAATACTACTTGTGAATGTACACAAGGCAATGGTTGTGGCTGCAGTAGACCCTGCAGCAACAAGCACAAAAGAGCCAGTTCTTGAAATATACATTCATGACATTCTAGGCGGAAGCAACCCTACAGCTAGGCCAGTCACTGGCTTGCTAGGAAACATCTATAGCAGTCAAGTACCCTTTTCAAAGCCATTAGGGTTTATACCCCCAAATGGTGCAGTTGCTGTACCTAATGCCAATGGTGCTATTCCAACCGTTAATGGCATAAATGGTCTACCACTGGGAACTGGGTTATCTGGTACTGCTTTTGCAGGTAATAACAATGGTGGAAACTCGAATGGAAATAATGGGATTCAACTGGGACCGGATGGGTTGGGTCTAGGGTTTGGGACAATCACAGTGATTGATGACATATTAACAACCAGTCCAGATTTGGGATCACAAAACATTGGAAAAGCTGAAGGAGTTTATGTGGCAAGCTCTGTAGATGGAACAAGGCAGTTGATGGCATTTACGGCTATGTTTGAAGGAGGGGAATACAATGACAACCTCAACTTCTTTGGAGTGTACCATATAGGAAGTACCATGTCTCAGTTGTCAGTCACTGGTGGGACAGGGAAGTTCAAGAATGCGTGTGGGATTGCAGAGGTTCGACCTCTCCTACCTCCGGGTCAACTAACTACAGATGGTGCAGAAACATTGCTGAGGATCACTGTCCGTTTGAAGTACTAAGAATATATTAAAGTAAAATTACATGCCACTTTGCCTATCAATGTATTAATCCTACAATTCCAGTATTCAGTTGTGTAATATTCTCTCTTTAAGTACTTAAATTAATCTGATCAAGTATAATGGTTAGTATATTGAAGCTATATCTTGCTAATCCAAACTAAAACCAACTATAAGATCTTAATCAAATCTTACCAAAATCTACGTCTCCAACAAAAGGAAAAAAACATAAGAAATTTTGTAGACTACCTTTAGAGGCAAGGACAGTTCTCAGAAAAGAGGCAATTTTTCTGTGCATATCGATATTAGGTCTGTAATATTTTTCACTTAAAAGAAAGTACATTAGCTGTGAGAATTGAATGGTCCTCAAATATAATTTTCTTTGTACCTCCAATATTTCCAAGACTTCAGATCCTTATGCCATTCTAAGTTTACCTTATAAGTGGCAGGCCACAATCTGAACTCTCCATTAAGTATTGGGCTTACTACACATATTTGGTGGGGAAGACTGCTAGGAGAAAAACTGAAAAAGACTAAGGGAAATTAATGAAAATAAGGAAAAGAAGATTGCTACAAGAGTGTAAATGCCAAAAACCAAATCAACCTTGAAAGCAGCCACATGACAGAGAAAACTAAATTAGAATGATCCTCTTACATGGGCCTAAGAATTCTTAGCTGCACTTTTTTCCACCAGAGAAGAATTCTACAAGAATAAAAACGTTTTCTACAGTTCTCTAAGATAAGGAAAATGGCGCCTGCCTAGAAAATATATCTAGAGCAAATGACAATCTGCTATTTAGTTATTACATCATGCAATCAGGTCTACAATACAAAGGTCGCAAAAGCCAATAAGAGACTTTCTTCCAAAAACATATTTATCTCAAGCCTTTCTCTATATTCAATTTATTCAAGAATCCTCAAAAACATGGCCAGGTAAAGGACTACAAGAGCTAATGTCAAAATAACCCGACTCACAAAGTTTCCAATTGTGAGCACATAAAATGTTTAACTTAGACGCTTAGACCTGCCATTTTGAGTACTGAATCAAAGAATTTACCATTAGTAGTTGGCATTTAGCAAAGGTCTATTTCCTAAGATACAATACTTACAGGGATAATAGGCTATAATCATGAGAAAACTCCAAATCAGATACAGTAAGGTAAGGTGGGGCAATGGTAAGGTAATTGACAACGGAAAAACTAATAACTGGTACAGTCCTTTCCATAAATTCAATTTTTCCCATAAAAAATAAAGCTTAATCTATAAGAATTTGAACCTCAAATATTGCTCCACAAAAAAGACACACTGAAGAGCAATCGATTCTGAGATAGTCTTAAAAATGGGAGAACTGCAAGTCAGTTAGTTCTTCAAGCGTTTGAATGAAAATTATAAGTTACATGCCAAACAAATTGATACTGCACAAGATAAGGCTGACCAAATTTTGAATGTCATACATGAGAGTAACTCTAATTCCAAAAGTAATCAATGTGTTGGCTACGCTTGTATACCTCATATGTCGTCACCTATTATTCATGTGATTGCTCAGAATATAAGCACTATTATATACTATCCAGAATAGTTCTAATAACAAAAGACATACCCAAATTTGTGCTCCTTCAGTTTCATCACAAGCTGGTAATATTTACACGTGAAAGCACCGAAGCTTCATCAAGCCCATAAAGTGAATCTATCATGTGCATCCGCAATGAAGCTGGTCCATTGGCATTGCTCATCCCCATCTCACCAGCAACCCCGAATACGGACAGAGCAGAAGCTGTGGCTTCCAAAGCATGCAATTGGTCAACAGATACAAAGGCTGCGATGAGGGCAGTGACTGAACACCCTGTTGCTGTAATTCTTTGCATCATAGCCACACCATTGTTAGCTCCAACGACTCGCTTCCCATCTGTGACAATGTCAATAGCTCCAGACACAGCCACTATAGCTCCAGTAGCTTCAGCCAAAGCCTTTGCTGATTCTAGTGCGTCTATGGACTCATGGGAACTATCTACACCCTTTAAAAATCAAACCAAAAATTGGCAATCAGATTAAAAAAAACAAAAATTGAAAACACGATTATATAAAAAATCATAATTTCACCTTAGTGGATTCCATAGAAGCCTTCGATAGAGCTATAATCTCTGACCCATTTCCCCTAATAACAGCGGGCTTCAGTTTCAGAAGCTCCAAACAAGCATTTAACCGGAAGCGGGAAGCTCCGACGGCAACAGGGTCCAGAACCCAAGGCTTACCCAACTTAGACGACAACTCGGCGGCAAGCTTCATGGCAGGAAACCAGTCACCGGAAAGAGTACCGATATTGATGCAGAGGGCATGGACATGAGGGGTGAAGTCCGGAATCTCATCGGAGGAGTGGATCATGGCCGGCGAAGCGCCGGCTGAGAGTAGAGTGTTGGCCATCAAATCCATGGAGACGAAGTTCGTGATGCACTGGATAAGCGGCGACCGGCGTCGGACTTCCGATAGGAAAGTCCACGTTTTTCTTGGCCATACCGACGTCTCTGGCTCTTCCTCGGACTTCATGCTTCAAATCAAAAAGACGAACAAATGAAAAACGATGGAAAGCGGTTCGACAAGCAGTATTAATAAAAATTATTTTTATAAAATTACGAAATACTCCCTCAACTTTCACTCATATTTCAGTTTGTACTATGAATTTTTTCCATTGAGCAATTTGCCCCTTAAAACTTATCTTTAATGTCAAACTACCCCCACTCCTTTGAATTGGTTTTTTAGAGTTTGATAAAATTAGCCAATTAGTATTCAAATTAATATAATATATAAGTTATATATGTTCAAATTAATTTAATTTTTGGATCAAAACTTATAAAAATTTTAATAAAACAATCTTACTATCCTTATATTTAGTCAAATTGTTTTTATAAGTTTGTCCAAAATATATATATAAGTTAGACATATATTATTTAAATAACATATTAATTATAATATTAGTTGGTTAATTTTATCACTTCAAAGAAGAAAATTTGGAGGAGAAGGGATAATTTGGAATTATGACAAAGTCTATGGGGGCAAATTGCTTGAAAACAAAATTAAATGGGGCAATTGAAACAAGGGGTGAAAGTTAAGGGGATGTATTTTATTTTATTTTTTTGTAATTTTCCCCTATTCTAATAGTTACATTTATGTTAAAAATTCTATTTAATCATTTATTATAGTATTAGTGATCTTTAATCAATTTTCAATTCAATATTTTAACATATTTTATTTTTTATAATGTAATAATTATTTAACGAAATTATTTTTTTTTAGCATCCTATAACTCTTTTTTTAGGTATAAGAAGGGGGCTCAATATTAAAATCATTAGTTTAAGAATCATTAGTTTAGGAATCATTAGTTTATATATATATGTATATATATTTTATCAAATGGATATTTTTAACAAAAAAAAAAAAAAATACAAGTTTTCTCTATCATGATTAAGCGTTTATTGCAAGAACATTTTTCCTTATAAATCGTTGACTTTATACAAAATTCTTTTTCATATTTTTTTCCCTTAACACAATTCATTAAATAGGGTATTGCTTGCATAGTAATAAATGGCTGTGTTAAAATAATAATAATAATGTCACTGCACAGTAATTAACATATATATATATACGGTTACACCATTAAACACATGGAACAATAAACCTCTGCTTTATTCCCTTACATTTCTATGTAAACTAAAAACAATTAATGTGAAGATTGTGGAGCAAAAAAGCATGATACACACAGCCAAATATAACCCTAATTAATAATTACGTACCACATCCTCAATATAACATACATAATTACACATATTATTACATATAAAAATTAAAATATGATCTTACCCTACTTACAAATTACAGCAAGTATGGCTACAAAAAGTACAACTACAACTACAACTCTGCTAATGCTGGTTTCGATGTTAGTATTATACATAGGCTGCACTGAAGCAAGGTTATTGCATCCACAAAAAGTACATGTCTACATCAGGAACGATCTTGGTGGGGGCTTGAAACTCAACGTTCACTGCAAGTCAAAAGACGACGATCTTGGCCTCAAGGTGATCGATCCGAACGGCATCTGGGAATTCCATTTCACGAGCAGTTTCTGGGGGAACACACAGTTCTACTGCGAGGTGATGTGGCCAGGCACAACCCATTTCTTCGATGCTTATATTGAGAAAAGGGATTTGTGCACTAAATGTTTTTGGAGTTTAAGAGTTAAGCGACCATGCCAGTTATACAGAGACGCTACCTTTTGTTACAAATGGTCAGGGTGATTATGAATTACATCATCACATTTGAATAAATAGGGCATTAAAACCATGAAATATATTGTTGCCCTTGATTTGAAACCGTATGTGTGTGTGCTTGTGCTTGTGATGTTATAGTGTTATTTTATTTCATATAAAACAAATTTTAATAATTTTTTTAAAAAAATTATTGACCAAATTGGGTATCTCAAAGTTTGTTTCTTAAAGGATATCAGTATTGAAAATACAATATGATTCTAATGTGTAGTGATGTAGTGGAATTTATTGATTTTTTTTTTCTTTTTTTACAATGATGGTAAAGGAAAAAAGTATTTATTAAAGTCATCGATCTCAATCTCATCTCATTAAACGTGGTATGGCTAGTGTGAAAACAATGACATCCAAATAATTAATATGCGGTTAATTGTATACTAATTATCATGTAACAAATCAATTACATTTTTAATTGAGAATTATAGAATGAAGTGCATGCAAGCAAAGGTGTCTATATCTGTCATTGTTGTGATAATTATATTTCCATTTTGTCCTAACCACCCACATATGCACAAATTAATATAATTCTAATTAATTAATAATCCGACCTAAGAACATATTTAATTTTAATATTATATATATGGAAGTGGACTCCAAAATTATAAATATATATATATATATATATATATATATATATATATATATATATATATATGGAAGTGGATTAAAAAATTGTATATATATATGTGTGTGTGTGGAAGTGGACTCCAAATTAATCTTCCTCCAAAGCAACCATGATGCGTGCAACAACAATATTCACTAAAAAAGCAACCATGTTAATGCTACTTGTGCTACTGCTTGTGCTTCAGAAGAGCTGCCATGGAGCTCTATTTTTTCCATTTAAAGTTCATGTGTTGATCAGAAACGACGTCGGGTCAACTCTAAAGCTTCATTGCAAGTCTGCAGACGATGATCTTGGAGTCAAAGTAGTTCCTCCAAGTCAAACCTGGGATTTCCGTTTCAGGAGCAGTTTCTGGGGAAATACTCGGTTCTATTGCAGTGTAGAATGGCCCGGCGCAGCCCATAACTTCGACGCGTATGTCGAACATAGAGACGCATGCACCACTTGTGCTTGGAGCATAGAACCAGAGAATCCATGTCTGATATACAAGAATAAAAAAGTTTGTTTTCCATGGAAGTGATGAGTTCATGTTTTCATGAGTGGGTCTAAATATTGAATAAGAAACTTTGAGTTTCATTTGATATTAATAAAGAAAATAGTCTGATTTCAATCTACCTCTTATAATTTCGAGCTTTAAAAATAATGTTGTGAGCTTTAAAAAATAGTATTACCTGCTTGTGGTTTAATGTGGTTTAATATGGTACTAAAGCAACAGATTCTGAATTCAATCCAGATTGCTGTTAACATTCAAAAATTAATTTTGCTTTCCTGTAACATTCTTTATGAGCTTCGTATGTCGATATATAATAAATAAATAATCTTATGACAAAACAGAGAAAAAAAAAAGATTAATTAGCCTCTCCTAATAAGTCACCAAATGATTAATTAGTCTCTCCTAATAAGTCACCAAAATATCATATATTGTCTAATGTTTTAGAGCTGATCCGACGTGTGCATGTCACAGCGTCCAAAGAGATTATATAGATGACTCTAATTAGCCACTAAACTCTCTTTTAAGGGACAAATAATGAATTTATTTGATTATTTAATAAAAGGCAAAACTGTGATAGTTCACCTTGAAAGCTTAGGTCCTTACTATATGCTCTTTGCACAATATTGATGTAATCTTTTAGAGTAGTGCTAGGCCTATTAAATAATTTTACCAAATTTATTCACTAAATGTCATGGTGATACATTATTAGTTAAAGATTTAATATAAACTAATAATAAGAGATAAATAAATCTTAAATGGAATCCAATAGCATATTATTTGGTAAATAAGTTTGGCAAACTATTTGGTGGTTGTAGCATTATTGTTCTTTAGAGAGATAAAAGAGAGATATATAAGGTTTGTGATCTGGATTATTAAAACAATTAAAAGGGCTAAACTAGGTATTTAAAATATTTAATCAGGATAATATCAAAAATATTCAATCAGGATGTGATGGGTAAATTTAAAGTTTATTAAAAACATTAATGCATCTCTGATTATAAGGGAAGTAGAACCTAACAAGCAGAGGAAAAAAAAAAACCACACATGATTCTTCAAATCTCTGTGATTAGGAAATAAAATAATTATAATAAGGTAATCTATCAAACAAAAAGTCAATACCCTAACTAACATTTAACTTGCTACCACTTTCCCTCGTAGCCCCACATACATACCTAAATTGACATTGCCAAATGCATACATACATATATATATATATATATATATATATATATATATATATATATATGAAATATATCATCCTTAAGACCCAAGCAAAACCTTATAAGGATTAAGCAAGAATGGTTACGCTAGTAGTAGTCACTAAAAATAAAACCTCCTCCATGCTTAAGCTAGTAGTGCTTTTTGCGTTATACATAACAAGCTGTTCTGCAGATATACCAGAGAAAATCAATGTGGACATCTTCAACGATCTAGGCCAAGGCTTCAACATGACGATTCACTGCAAGTCGAAGAACGACGATCTTGGTGTTCACGTAGTTCCTCCCAACGGAGACTGGCAATTCAACTTCAAGACTAGTTTCTGGGGAGACACACAGTTCTTCTGCAGCGTGGAGTGGCCCGGCGCATCGCACTACTTCGACGCCTTCATCGAGAAAAGAGAGTTCGGCGTCTGCACAACTTGTGTTTGGAGTATAAAGCCGGATCAACCATGCTTGGTTTTCAAGGATAAAAGTGTTTGTTATCCATGGACCTCTTAGATTCTGCTGCTTGATTATTGTGTTGTGTTGTGTGTGTGTGATCCATTAATAAGACTTTTAATTGCTCGATGTGTTGGTCAACCACATTGTTTATCATTGTATTATGAGGAACTAATTTCCATTTCTCATTAGTATAGTGGTGGAGTTCTAGTTAATTATGTGATTATGTGGTTTGAAAATAGATATAATATAATAAAATTCTCACATATTAATTTTTATTTCAAAAATGGTTTTTTGATTTTAACGAAATTTATTTAAATAAGCTGTGGCATAATTTTTACATACATAAAAAATAACCTGTTAATTTTATAGAATTACTACCACACTTAATTATTCAATGACATTATAATAAATTAATGATGTCATTAAAAGCCACCCGTATACATTTCGAACACTTTTTAATCTCCACTTTATAAGATAAAAATATATGACTTGTATTTGCTACCCATTTGTGTTACTTTATACCACTCTCATCCGAGTACGTACAATAATTTATCCCCTATATTTACTTTTATTTTATTTTTACCTTTTTTGAGGTTGCATAGATTAAATAACCACAGCGTCAACTCACATTTTTATTTAAGAATTTTGGAATATTTTGCAAGCCAGCAAAGTACATGTCATGTTGTGCAATTAATTAATTGCTTTCATTTATGAATTGCGCTTCTTTTTTATCTTTTCTTTTTTCCTTTTTTAATCTACAAGGAGAGATTATTTAATTAATTAATGGAATAAATAATGACGAGTCTTATTAATTTTCTGTACATAAAGACGTAATATGGTGAATCTTACAATTAGATAATTAATGACGGACACATGTATCTTCAAGTTATTTCTTAAATGCATGGACTAGTTTTACATACATCTCAAAAAATAAATAAATAAAAAATTAAAACTTAAAGTGCGTAATTATTGTCTCAAATATTATCACCCAACTATCCATTGTTATACTAATTAATGAATGGTGTGTAATTATAAGATTAAGCAACACAAAATTGTTAGTCAATTACATTTTTATTTAAGAATTTTGGAATATAGTGCAAGGCAATTTTTTTTCAATGACATATATGTGTCATTATTGATCAATTAATTTCCTGTTGTTTGCTCTCCATATAGCTTATACATTTTACGTAGGTCGATATATAATAAACTGTATTTAATAACAAATGCAAGACCACCATTCTCCAGATTAATCAATCAAGAATCAGTAAGCGAATATGGGTTTAGCTAAATTCACTGAAAATGTTTCATCATCAAAAACCCCGCCAAGAATTCTTCTTCTTCTTCTTGTGTTAATTCAAATTATGAACATGATAAGTTGTGTTCAATGTATTTATTTTCCGCAGAAAGTCCATGTTACGATCAGAAACGATCTCGGCGGAGGTTTAAATCTTCGTCTTCATTGCCAATCGAAGGACGACGATCTCGGCCTTCAAGTTGTTCCTCCTGATGGAGTGTGGGGCTTCAAGTTTAATGTCAGTTTTTGGGGAAAAACACAATTCTTCTGCAGGGTGGAGTGGCCAGGCGTACTGCATTACTTTGATGTTTACATTCAAGCAAGAGATATGGATATTTGCTACAATTGTAATTGGAGTATAACTCAGGACCGCCCACCGTGCCTTAAATTCGAGGATAAGAGTAAAAATAGATGTCTTAAGAAATGGAACAAATGAATATATATGAATCTACATGTCAATGCTTGTGTTGTTTCTGACCTCCTAAGAATTTTTGATTGAATAAACTAAGACTAATTAATTTTCAATATTTCATACATTTTATTTTTTTTCCTGTCTTTGTTTCTTCAATCGGTCGGTTATTACAGCGTATTCGTGACTTGATCAGTACGTACGTACCCTACATACGACTTGATTGATCGTACGTACGTTACATGAATTTTTGTTGTGTGATATGGAATAAGAACCTATTATATCTGCCATTGTGTTGATAATCAATCACAAGAGAAATAATAAAATTAATTAACAATGAAAATTAACGAATTACTTTAGATGAACAAACTAATAATCATTTCCTAATTCAGAATTTTAGGTAAATAGCCGTAATTTTAAGAGGTTAAGAGTATATATTAATGTGTGTGTGTGTGTGTGTATATAAAGTCAGTTATGTATATTAATGTATGTATGTAGTTTAATATTATATAATGTGGAAGATTAATTTGAAATTAGGCATCATCAATAGAGGAAGCTAGCACGAACACTTCCATATGATGTGGCACATAGATTAATTACTCTCATTTTTTGTCAATATGACTAATTGTTTCCCCTATGATTGTTGGTACGTACTCTTCTTGTTCTTGTTCTTTTTTCTCCTTGTTCTTTTTTTTCGATTAAGATGTGTATACAATTTTTAATGTTATTTTCAGTTTTTAATTAGTTTCCATATAATCTTGATGCTTAATATGATATCACCAAATAATTATCTGTAAGTACCATACTAGGAGAGGGTAATTTGAGTAATTACACCTCGCTTATTCGTAGGTGCAACTACTTTTTACAAATTATAATTACCTTCTCACCCAAAATTGATAAATGTGTGTATAATTAGTTTCACAGCAAGCATGTGACAACTCACACTGTTATTTCCGTTACCATTTTATTTAATAAATTTTGGTATGTTTTGCCAGCAATGACATTATTGATTACTTAATTTCCATTTATTCACTCATACAATCATCTATATATAATTAATATATAATATTCCCAAACATGCAAAGTTATCTATTTGATAATAAAGGCTCATATTAATTACCCCCACATTAAAAAAAGAAAAAAAAAACAATAAGAATTTACATACTTCTAAGACTTTTGGAGGTATTATACAAGATAAAAACTGAAAATTTAAAATTAATCCTATTTAGTAATTTTCAGTTTCAAAGTT
Source organism: Rhamnella rubrinervis (assembly GCA_007844105.2). NCBI lineage: Eukaryota > Viridiplantae > Streptophyta > Magnoliopsida > Rosales > Rhamnaceae > Rhamnella > Rhamnella rubrinervis. Next base: position 6,330,719 of record CM017574.2, on the reverse strand, counting down.
TTAAAAATCAAAATTAAAAATCTTTAAATATCAACATGATCTTTCATGTACACCAAGACCATGATAAAAACTATATAAATAGCCATACACATGCATAATCATATTAACCACACAATTAGGAATCAAGAAAAAAAAAAAAAAACTTACGTTCAAAGCAATATATGTCTACATTCAACATGAGAAATATTACAACCCTACTTCTCTTCCTTGTGTTTCTCATAACAGCAACTACTACTACTAGATGCAATGCAGGTTTTCTGCAGAAAAAAGCACACATTCATATCATCAACAATCTCGATTCCGGCTTGACCCTAACAGTTCACTGCAAGTCGAAAAACAGTGATCTTGGAGCGCAAGTTCTTCCTCCTAACGCCAGCTGGGAATTCCATTTCCGGCCGAATTTCTGGGGGACAACACTGTTCTTCTGCAGCATGAACTGGCAAGGGGCCTCAAAGTATACAGATATATATGTACAAAACAGAGATCAACCCAAATGCAGTGTTTGTTATTGGAGTATAAAGCAGAGTGGTCCATGTATGTTGAACTACGGTAACAACAAGTATGACATTTGCTATCCATGGAACAAATATTAAAGTGGCATATTATTGTATATCCATGGAAAATATAACATTCGTATGTTTGATGTTGCTAGGTTGGATTTGTGTTTTGCAATGTGTGCGTAGTGTGTAATAAAGGGATGGTATTGAATATGTAATATACTCACCCTTCTTGTTTGGTTTGGTTTGGATTGAATATGTAAGAGTTTGATCATTGTATTGAACCTTATATTTATAATTTCATTTTTTTTCTTTTTCCATAAAGAAATATGAATTTCATTGAAATTAAGAGAAAGCTAGCCTACGAACTCCTTATAATAAGCACTATTAGTTGTCTTCTGTGCTAATGTTAAAGAATAAGACATTCCAAATCTCCAATGCTATGTTTTGGAGTAAGAATTCTATACTTGGGAAGTGAGAAAAAAGAAATCATGAATTATACAATTCTTTCTGAAGCAGTAATTTACAACATAAGACGGATGAAAGAAGAACAAGAAAATTGGAATAAATTCATCTTACAATTCAAACACAATAGCTCTATTTATAGAGTATAGCAGAGAATAAATAGCTTAATAGCTAGTTCATTCGAGTCTATAAGAAGCAGAAGGCATAGGCTAGGCCTGCACGAAGCCAAGCTCCAGCCATTGATTGATTGACTGACTTGGGCTATCTGAAATTTTAATGTGTGTCATGTTAAATTACCATTGATTTAAAAAAATTTAAACTGTTAAAAAATTATTGGGAAGTGATTAGAGAGTTGACTTGAAACTTTAATATATACCATGGGAGACTGAAGAATTGACTCGGTTTCATCTGAAAACTTGATCATAAGGATTTTGATGCTTCATAATCATCCATTTATTTGTTTCTTTGACAAATTCCAATGGGGAAAAGGATATTTTTATACCTTGTCTACAATTTGTTCTTGTTTCTAATCTATATACATCATAATTTATTTTCTCCTTTTTTTTTTTTTTTAGCATCCTTAGTCTCACTACCAATGATCAAATATAGTCTTCATAAAGAATAAAAAAAAGGACCAAATATACAGTAATCTTAAAGCCTCCAACAGAAAGAAAAATTAACAAATCACTTTTGTATTTAAATTTTTATAATCTATGATCTTACTATTATATATTATATTCTAATAAACAATTACTCTCACTTTTTGGGATTTTAATAATTTAAAATGCAATATAAAACGTGTGCGAATGTAATTAAAGAAATTTTTTGGAGTTTTAACCCAAAATGTACTCAAAAGGAAAAAAAATAAAAATAAAATAAAAGGACAAGAGAAGGTATGATAAAAACAATGAAGTTACTAATTACTTTTCATTAAAAAATTCTTAGTAATAATAATTACTTTTCATTAAAAAATTCTTAGTAATTATAATTTTAATAGCTTATATAAAAAATAATAATAATAGCTCTCCCAAAAAAAAAAAAAATAGAAAACATCAACATAAAGTTACGTAAAGACAAAAAACATATATACACACACACACACACACACACACACATATAACACATATATGTAAGTATGCACACACACCAGAGAGAACGAAGACAGCTGAAAACCGACTGAAAGAACGGAATAAAAGCTCCCTAACTCCCATTTTCTCAGAGGAGAAAGGTCGAACACCACCTCATCATTCTATCGTCTTCTTCACCAACTGAAGCTCCGAAGGAAATGCAAAACCCACACTCACCTTCACCACAACCATCACCTCCTTTCTTCTCCGCAGCAACTCTCAAAGACCCCAAAACAACCCTCTCCATTATCTTGGTCACCTCCTTCATCTTCTTCCTCGCCCTCTCTTCCTCTTCTTTCACTTCCTCTTCTTCTTCACCGCGTTCTCAACCCGACCCATTTCTATTCCCTACCCGACAGACCCATCAGATCATCTTCAACGGCGACAACCCCTCAGATCACTCCCCTCCTTCTATTGCCTACCTCATCTCTGGATCCACTGGTGATTCGGGTCGGATCCTCCGTCTTCTCCTTGCCGTATACCACCCCAGAAACCAGTACCTCCTCCACCTCGATCGCACCGCTCCACAGGCCGACCGTGTGCGTCTCGCTATCAAAGTTCAATCGGTACCCATTTTCAAAGCTGCCCAGAACGTCAATGTCCTCGGGAAGGCTGATTTCATTTACCCAAAAGGGTCGTCTTCCATTTCCTTCACGCTTCATGGAGCCTCTGTACTTCTCCGATTGTCGCCCAATTGGGATTGGTTTATCAGTCTGAACGCCGGCGATTACCCACTCGTTACGCAGGACGGTATGTCTATTATTTGAATTCTTTGTCGCATTGTTTTTAAACAAACACTACTTAGGCCTTCGGAAAAATAAAAAATATGACTACTTTGGTTCGATTTACTTGTAAAGTTTTGATTTTTGGTTGGATCTTTTATGATTTTTTTTTTTGTTTTCTCCAGATCTTCTTCACATTTTATCATACATGCCCAAAGATCTCAACTTTGTGAATCATTCAAGTTACATTGGTTGGAGAGAGTATGATGATTTACCTTTACTTTTGGATTTAATGCGATTGGGTTGTGTTTATGTTGGAATTTCTGTGAATGAATGCTAAGATTTTGAACATTTGGTGATCCAGGTCTAAGAAGTTGAGACCTATAATTGTTGATCCTGGACTCTATCTTTCAGAGAAAACAGATATGTTTTATGCGACACAAAAGAGGGAATTGCCGAATGCTTACCGGTTGTTCACAGGTATATGTGGTCTTTAATCTGAACAGTCTTTGGATACTCTCAGTTCAATAATTTAGTCATAAAAAATGATATTTTAATCCGACCAAAAGTAAAGGATATTTCTTATGGTGCACATTTGGTTAAAATTTCAAACTTCTGTGAGCTATTTTAAGGCAATTTGCATGTGGTACGTGTTGGGAGATTAGGTAGGAAGTTGATGAAATATAAACATGTAGGTTATTTGCCTCTTAGAATACTTTTCCAATTTCTGACATTTCCATAATGATAGCTTTCCTTTGAATCCTCACTTGTGCCCTATTCTCGAGTCCACATTAAGAGAGATGACTATTATTTGTTAAAGATAAATGTCCTGCCTGTTCATGAATTATACTAAAATGTTTATATCCCACATCAGCTCACTTGCTTGATTTGACTGTCTGACATATATAATCAACTCTCTTGTCTATCGCTTCCTTCCATCCATTTATTCATGCTTAGTTTAACAGATCAGTTTTAGGTGCTTCTCATAAACGTCTTCCTCCTCCGTGATGATACTCTTACATATGCAGACATGAATCAAAAAACATTTGTTCTCATTTGTTTCAGCAATATCTTTTGTTCCATTCTCAAGCTATTTGCACAGTTTTGGCCTGGGTGTTAAGTGTGGGGTCGCATGTCTGAGTGTCAACTTGATTGTTTGCTAAAGAATTTTTTTTCAGTTATTTGGAGTGTTTGGTAGTTATAATCTTATAATGTTCGAGTGTAGGTTGGGGATTTAGAAAACTGAAGTGAAGGTTCACATAAATAGCTCCCAAGTTGAAAAGGAAATTAAAAACTAATGATCCACCATTTGTCAAAACAATTCATTCCATGTAACCTATGTTATGAATGCTTCGAGAGTGATAAGCACATTAAGTTCACTTGCTGGATCATTCTATATTTATTTTTAAAATTTTCCAAAATTACAAAATTGGTATTACTAGATTCCAGATCTGTTTCTTCCCACATTGAAAAGGGCCTCATAAAGAAAACCTTGTTACTGTGGGTGGAGTATCCACATAGGACATGTATCCACCAATTGAGCTTCTAGGAAACTAGAACGACTCAACATTCTCATTTCTGGTGTTGTCTTTCAGGGAGTTTGTTTGCTTCCATCTCCTTTTAAATAGAGATTGATGAATCTTCTATTTTAAATGCCCATAGAGCAACTAAATATCTATGTCGATATCAGAACCATTGTTAATGAAAACTTATAACCGAGTTTGATCTGCATGTGTAATCTTAAAATGTTTTATCAAGTGAATAAAAAGATATCTAGATTCTAGAAGTTCAATATGTGAGTGTGTTTTATTCTGCTAAACCTAAATTAGTAATAAAAAGCATGGTTGTAGTGTAAAGTGCATGTACTTTGATGTTTATAAGTGATCCTTGAAGTTTTTCACTGCTTTATAGATTAAAAACTACATTCTCAAGTCTCAACTGCCGAGTGGCTAAATTATAAGCGAGAACCAGATACTACCACATTTTACTTTAGTGACCTTGACATTTCATTCCAGGAAGTTGTTAGCAAGCTAATTGGTTTTGATTAAAGCAAAGCCTAATTGTCAAACTTACATTTAAAAGATCATTTTCTTTTGCAGGTTCATCTTTTTTCATTTTAAGCCGTAACTTTCTCGAGTTCTGCATCCTGGGTACAGATAACCTCCCAAGGACTCTATTGATGTATTTCTCAAACACACCTTCGTCTCTTTCCAACTACTTCCCTACCATTCTATGCAATTCTCGTCAGTTCAACAGAACCATCATAAACCACAACTTACGTTATGCCAACTTTGCCTCACCTTCTAAGGATGAGCCCCGCCCACTCAGTTCCAATGATTTTGATGATATGATTCAGAGTGGCACAGCCTTCGCCTCCCGATTCCCACAAGATGATCCCTTACTCGGACATATTGACAGAGAAATTCTAAGTCGCAGTCAGGATAGTGCTGTGCCTGGTGGCTGGTGCTTAGGCGAGCCTGGAAATGACACATGCTCAGTATGGGGAGATGCCGATGTTTTGAGGCCTGGTCCAGGAGCAAGAAGACTTGAAAAGCTTATTGTTGGACTGCTCTCAAATGGTACTGTTCAGTCTCATCAATGTATATTTGAATGATCAAAGTCTACACGAAATAGAGTACACTATACCCTTGTTTCCATAAAACTTATATATATTAGGCAAGAAGTGCGACTTTCTTCGCGTTGGCAAGAGTTGGTTTCTTGCAGTGTCTGTCTTATTCTTTGTAAAATTTCAATTATAGGGTTAGGGAAGCAAATATTTTTGCAGGGAAACCTCTTTTCGGCCAAGTTCCTAATGTCTTGTTTATTGTATATGTAATATGTATACAATTTTGCTCGGATTCATGCCTTCTTTTGCCCATGCCTGTAGAAAGAGGAAGCCAATGAAACTTTTAATCAAACTCTTGTATTTCTTTTGGCTTTAGTCATCATGAGAGGATTTGTTTGACATGCGAGCTGCGAGTACTTCTGGTAAAGGGTAACAAATAATGGAAAATGGTTAACTGTGACAACCTTTTATCACAATTTTCACTGCCGCTTTTTTTTTTTCTTTTTTTTTTTTTAAAAAAAAAAATTACAAAGCCACCATATGAAAGCAACTCCTCAGATCCACATATTCAATATTCAGACAATTTGTAAAAGATTTGGACCGCTTTATATAAAATGTCTTTCATGTGGAACATAATGATAATGAAAACTGGCCGCAAGTAATGAGAACTCATAGATTCTGGGTATGGTAAAAACCTCAAAATGAACAAAAATCAATAATATATCATCTAAGAGTTCTCTAAAATATAATGTTTTTTTTTTTGCTTTTTTTGTAATTAGCTTACATAATACAAAAACATAACTTCTTTGGTCTGAACCTTGAGCCATGCCTGCCTCCTACGAAGCTAACTCCTTTCTCCTCTACCTCTATTACTTTCTTTTGTGCCGTCTCCATGTGCAGAAGCGTTTCCTCTCTCTCTCTCTCTCTCCAGTCTTCTGGGATCACAAGTATTGTTCCTAGAAAACCCCAAAGAATGTGGCGACGGCAAAAACTAGAAATAGCATGCCACCCAAGTAGCCGACCTGATTGAAGTCGGAGTGAGTCTCACAAAAAACAAAAATGGAAGCTTCAGTATTATTATCCACATGGAATGTTTTGTTGCTCTTACCAGTTTTTCGGAAATGTAGTTGGCAAGAAATGCACCTCCAAGAATCGCAATGGTTGTTGCGAATAGATGCCCTGCTATGGCTCCGCTTGCCACACCCCATGGAGACTGTAAAGAGGAAGAAAAAACTACAATTGAAATAGAGGAAAACACGAGATTGTAAAACCCTGATGTGAATGGAAAGTATACAAAAGCCTACCTGAGCCGCACCAAGAGCAATTGTTGCAAGCATCGAGCGGTCTCCCCATTCCTAGAGCCAAAAACAATATTAGGTAAAACTATAAAATACCCTGAAAGGCATAGTAACCCTTTTGATGCTTTACTTTAGAGATTCAAACTGCTGATCAATAAATAAGAAAAGCTGCCCATGATATAAAATTTCCGGTAATTATCAGTTTGGAAAGGTTTTTCTACATGACCATGGTAGTGTTTCATGACTGCATCAGTAGTACAAGTGTACTCCTGCCTTTTTGTTGGCCAGGCACAGAGATAGCGTAGAAGATGGTCCGAATTTCTTTTTCTTCAAATATCTTAATATTGATTTTCTTAACAAGTAAACTTGAGACTTACAGCAAAGAACACAAGGCTGAATGATTTCCAAACAATTTCAAATGGATTCGAGAGCCGTTTCGATGCCTGAGACATTTAAAAAAAAAAATGCAAATATTAATCTTCTAAAATGGATCAAGACAATTCACAATTGTGCAAAAAAACATTTATGTAGTCAAGATGCATGCATAACTAAACCACTTCAGAATCAGTCAAATGGACAAAATTTTATACGAACAAATCCTTCAAATTATAAGACACCTTTTTTTTCACAAGCTCCTCCGCTTCAACATACTCATCAAGTTCAGGGCTGCTATTATCACCGTTCTTAGCCACATTTGATGGAAGGTCCCATGCATCTTTAATTGATTTGAGGCCAAAAAATAGTAGAAGAGTCACAGCTGCATATTCTCCTATTGGCAAAGCTGTTCAGATAACGACAGAAGAGAATTCTGGTCAATTATTCAAAGAAAAGTCTATAAAATCCCAAAGATTCTATGTAAAACAGCACCAAACATTGAGGCCTTAGTATATCCAAATTTAGCAATGATGCATCATAAAGAAAAAGATAGTTTTCACACCTAGTGGAAGAATTATTTTATCTATCAATTTACATCGATGACGAACAGCATAAGGGTTTGACCACAGAGCATTGATAGATCAGGCATTTTAAAGTTTTTGGTGGTGGTGAGGTAAAGTTGAAAACTTGATCAATTTTGTCGAGAAACAACTCTGGAGAGTACACTCTATTTGTCCAAGTTTAACAAGACATCTATTTAAAAATAACTAGTCATCTAACAAGTCAATGTAACCAGTGTAAAATTTGTTCTTTTGCACAAGATCTTTCAGGCTTTATCTAATAGACATTAGCAAATGGAATTGCATAAGTCAAGTTACACCTACAAGCAAATCTGTTCTGGAACTGATAAATAGCAAGAAGTATATCTTACTTGTCTGAAATTGAGCCGGCACTGAGTGAAATATACGTCCAATGATGACTGAAAGAACCGTCATAAGTGAAAGAGCACCCATTGAACCCAACAAAACCTGTCCAATGAATAAGCAAATTGTGAGACCAGGTAATTTCTTAAAGATAATGTTATTTTACTGTACAAGGTCTTTTAAAAATCTAGACCAGTTACCACACTCAACATGCATAATATCTTTATTGCATAGGTAAACTTCAAACAAAATCTAGATATAATTATCTCTCAATGATTAAGGAACTTACAAGTTAACAACATGACCAAGATCAACAATCGCAATGGAAATGAAAGAATACTTCTTTCAGTCCATCAACTGTATTTCTTAATCTTAAGTAATCAAAATAAAATTCAATTACGAAGATAATTTAATGTTCATCACTCTTCTTGAACTCATATATCAAATGAACATATTCCTGGTTTGCCTAGCTTCTGAATCTGAATAGTCTCTAGCATTTTATTTTCTATTTACAGCCTCATATATCCATCATGTTACACCTTTGTTTAACAGGTGAGGCAGAAAGTTTTTACCTTCGGCTATTGAAAGATATCATGGTTCTCTCTACCATAAATATAAAGTTACCAAATTTATAATCATATGAAGAAATATGCACAACTCATTTAAAAGGGGGGAAAAAAATTAGAGTTTGCATCAAGAATGTTCAGAGATAATCCAATAAAGAGCTTAATCAGTTTTACAGATATGTTTGCATGCATGAAGCATGAACTTGAAAAGAGTTCTCTCTACCATAAATACAAAGTTACCAAATTTATACTCATATGAAGAAATATGTACAACTCATTTTAAAGGGGGGAAAAAAATTACAGTTTGCGTCAAGAATGTTCAGAGATAATCCAATAAAGAGCTTAATCAGTTTTACAGATATGTTTGCATGCATGAAGCATGAACTTGAAAAGAGGAGGAACAGAAGAAAATGGAAAGGTTAGGAGAATCATACCAGTCCTTTTTTGTATTGCATGGCCAAGAGTGCAGCAATGAAGAACGTCTGCCAAAAGATAAAAAGTGTTCAGACTTGAGGTTCATTTTCAAAATACATAACACTCAAAAAATTCCGTTAGAGTTGTTGACAGTACAAGCAAGAAATCACATTTAAAGATAAATAAACAAACAGAACATTCTCGCATAGCAAGATGCATTTAATTTATAGTAAGTAGAATATATAGTATTATATCACATCTAATTTGGGAATGTTTAGCAAACAGGTTAAGTGATCATGACCAAATCAAATTTTGTCCCTAATACTGAGAACTATAAAACTAGTTTCAATTGAATAAGAATTTAGAAAGAAGAGATATTACAAATTTTTTTTAGTTACCTTGTCCCCAATCTCGGAAACAAATATCAACGTGAATGCAGCTGTGAAGCCTGATTTTGCAATTGCTGCTAAAACAGATGAAGGTCCTCCTTTCACAAATGCAATAAGTGAAAATACTAAAGCACATCCAAATAGAACAAGAGCAATTTGGAGAGGATAAGGGATTCGTATTGGTGGTTTCTCACTGCCATATCATTGAAGATTCACTCATGAGTCTGATGAAAGTGGTCAATTATGATAACTTAGCAGTTAATTTCATGAAAATTCATATTTTTTTTTTTTCAATTAGATGATATACAACAACATCAACAAAAAGAGTTATATTGTATATAATAACAACAACAAAAGGAAATGATGCCCTGACCCAAGGATCACTGGCTATAAAAGAACCTGCCACATTTCCATTAGAAAAGCAATCAAACCTTGGAGGAGGCTACATTTCCTTTTACATTAGTTAAGTTCATTTAAAACCCTATGAAGTAGAATTGAATATTTGATAACTTTTCAGACAGTCAAACTTGCAGAAAAGGAAACACACTAGCTTGCCCATCCAGAACATAAGTTACTATACATTGGAAATTGCAGAAATGTGACTGAATGAACACTTGTATCCTCAATTTGATTTAAAGTAATCAGAATCAACATCATGACCAATCCTTATACAAAGTCTAGAATGCTTTAAACTTTTACCAGCATCGGAAATGACAACTATATTATATCAAATAATGCATTCTACAATAGATCTTCAATTTGCTACCATACAACTAACTTGAGCAGTTATAGCTTCTAAAACATTTAAAGCATCGTTTTCTAGCATTGCGGGAACCAAATCATCATAGTTTAACTCACCTTTCAGTCGAACTGCCACTTGAGGAATCACTGGAAAAAATTTTTGGGCTCTCATTCTTCTCTCTTCCTTCATAGCCACCAGATCCGATGCTAACATTAGATGCTTGAACTCGAACCGTACCACTTGCATACCTCGGAGTCTCTCTACATCTTACTACAAATAAGTTAGGCATAAATTAACCAACAATCCAATGAACCCATAATTGATTAAGACTCACCAACCCATTGAATCAAACCTACATACATCTGGTTATAGGAAAACAGGTGGGTATACCATAATTCATCCAATTCATACCTATTAGCTCTATATTCATCAAACCCAGGTTGTAAAAATCTCCTAAAATTCCATTCAACATTAAGCTCTTTTGGGAACTTAAAACTCACAAATTATCCAAACCCAAGTAGCTCAAAGTCAACCAAACCAAATAAACAAAAGAAATTTTAATTTAGCATAAGAAATCACAAATCTTATTGAACTATAAAAACTAAACAAATAAGCAACAAGTCCCAGATTGAATTATAAATAATTTTTTTTTTTTTTTGGAAGTAGTGGAACTTACATGAGGGTGAAACACTCTTTCTTGTTCTAGAAAAACTGGAACAGCATGGTAAATTTTCTACCAGAACCAACAAAGGAAGCTTCTTTCTTGGAACAAATGGTGTATGAAGAACCAAACCCCGCATTCTTTTTTTTTTTTTATAATATATATATATATATATATATATTTTACAACTTCATCTCCTCCAACATACAAAATCTGATAGCTGGATTTTCTGTCTTTTTTTTCCCCTTTAAATATGTATTCGGGGAGCAAAAAGAGTTGGGAGATTGAACTGACAAACAATTTGCCCAGTTGACAACCCGGTTACGATGAGAGGGTCTCTGTTTAGCTTTCCTCGTGTTTCTAAGGCTGTCTCGGACTGCCACGTGTTCAAGGGAGATAGACTCGGGGATGGCACAATGTTTACTCAGTAGCCTTACGACATCGTTTTAGTGCTGGACTTACTCTTTAACACTCACTCTTTCGCCAGACACCTTTTTTTTTTTCTTTTCGCTTTTTATTTAACATTATAAAATAATATTCAATCTGTTTTTAATTTTTAATATGAATAAAAGTTGTTGCCACAACTTCTAAATTTTTATAATTGATGCACTACGAACCAATAATATATTATTATATTACTCATAAAAATTTTATGAATTGTGATAAACAGATGTGCTTTTTTAATATTTTCTTAAAAGTTTTATTATAGAATATAGAGAGGTGTTGATATGCCAAAAAATTTTAGAAAAAATTATACAAAATGTATGGATAGGCCTCTAAAGAAAAGCCTTGAGCTATTCCAAAGAACATAAATTAGTTTCTTATTAATTAATTGAAAGAAAAAAAAAACTACTTTTGATATGATATTTTTCAACTCGGCTAATTTAAAATGATAAAAAAAATTAAAATATTTATTATATCATTAATGGATCAAAGATAACATAGAATATATTTATGAGCATTAATAATCTTAAATAGAATTTAAGTAAAAAAAAAATTCAAATATATTCTTTTTTATTTTATAATATGGCAAATTGTTATTTGGGATCTAAAATTTAATATCCCTACCATCTTTGTAAATTCTTGTCTTCGTCTTGAAATGTGTATATATATTATTATAAATACACAAAACAAATTCAATAACTAAAAGCTAAAACTAGCACTCAATGCATAGTATTTTTATACAACAAGAAAAGAAAAACAAATTACGTTTTCAATTTTCTTCACAAGTGTCGTTCCCTAAGCGTTTGAATTGGAGTAAATTACATGAGCATTTTAAATTACTGCAAAATTTCATTGTCTATAAACGATTAGTTTTTTATTAAATATAAATTTATTCTTTCCATTGTGATCAATTTTCAAGACATTGTGTCAGTCATTTATCAAATTAAAAGTGCAAGGAGGAGTTAGAGGATGTTAATATGTCAAATAGTTCTCTAATATAATTGAACATTTTTCATTTGTACTCACTCGACTTATTTAGAACAGTCCAACCTATCAATAAACGAGAGATTAATTGACAAAATATTTCGAAACTTAAAATTAACTACAAGACATTGGGATTAGTCTAAGTTGAATTGGTTGGATTGTTACTAGAAGGACAAATTTTATCAATAATATACTCAAATATTCAGATTTCATAATTAAATTATATATGTATTAATTAAAAAAAAATTGCATATTTAATAATTAAATAGGTGGACTCTTAGAATATGATCGACTTTTCCGAGAATTCAAGATTATTACTGTTTTATTAAATGAATTATTGATTATTACTAATTAGTCATGAAAGTAAAAATAATAATTAAGGGCTTTTTTTTTTTTTAATTTGCTTAGGCATACCTTGGTTCTTCACAATGATTAATGGTTAATGATTCAATCCGAATTTCTGAAAATCATTTTTCTTTTAAAGGTAGTTAATAATGGTTAATATTTTTTTTTTTTGGTAAATGTTAATAGTTAATGGCTGTTAATATATGTAATATGGAAATTCATTACTTTTAGGGTTTAATTAATTGTACTCTCTAATTTGGCCATATTCATAAAAATACATATAATATTAATTAACAAAAGTGAATACATACATAATACATAAATCCAAATACAACCACCATAAAAAGAAGATAGTGTACATGTGTAAAAACTAAAAGATTAATTTTTTTTTTCTTCATTATAAAATGTTTTTGCATCAACAAATTGATATGGACATCATTAAGGACTGAAGGTAGGAACCATCCAACAGGTTGAGTCTGCATCGCATCTACAATTAGGATATGATTTTATAACTTTGTTCTCTTTCAAGTTATACACTCTCAGATCACAACCTTCTCCTCCGTAGTATATTGAATTTTCTTCAAATTCAGGAAAATCTCGAGTTGATATCAATACCGCGTTTGCATGGCCTACCAAAATAGCTTCATCAGATAAACCTTGTAATGGCATCCATCTTCCCTCACTTAAATTCAGCTTATAAACTTTAAATCCAATAATGAAGAATATAGGTTCGAGCAGAAAATCTCTTTCCACAATCAAAATATCTCCCAACAATGAAGATTCCACCATGAAAATCCTCCTTTCAACTGAATATTCTATCTCCTTAGGCACCTTCCATTGTTCATGTAATGTTAGTGGGACTGATTCGATGTAGAAAGTTTGTTTGGGAGAAACACCATGAAAATCCCAAACATCAACTGTCCATGCGATCCTTGAGAATGCATATATCTCACCCTTGTGGCATATCATATATTCGTAGACATTCCACCACGTCATATTAATGCTTCTCCATTTGGTGTCACCATGATCCCAGAATGAAAGTCTTTGAGGATAGAAGCCATTCAAGGTCGCAACTGTGAAATTCTTGCTGCGAGATGGGTCCGAAGAAAGGACTACTGAATTGAAAACCATCCAATAAGAGAAGCTACAATCCATCCATGGAAGTTGGATTTTACCACCTTGTGATGATGAGAATGGATTAAGAAGATATGGGGTTTTACTTTCTATGTTGAAATTCAACAACCATCCATGTGATGCCCCTAAAACCAGATCTTCTTTATCATCCCTTTTAATCTTGTAAGGCCTATTCTCAGTGAGACTGAAAAAGTTTAACGAAGCCTTATAATTATAATGAAACATGATCCATGGAGCTTGAAGCATCGGCTCGTAAAGCGGGGAACAGACGTAGGAACTCGCAGCTATATTCCAACAACTACAAACGGCTTTGAAACGAATGGTGTCGACAACGGCCAGCCTTTTGAGGATCAATTCCAACACATCGGCGTGAAGGTCGGACCAGTTTGATTGTTGTACACTGCTCTGGGGCTTGGCTACGCATCTCTTCTTCTGCAAACCAAAACTACTCTCAGGCGCCATTGTTGCTACGCGTTTCTTCTTCTGAAAACCAAAACTCTCGGCGGCCAGCCTTTTGACGATCAACTCTAAGACATCGGCTTGACGGTCGGGCCTGTTTGATTGTCGTACACAGCTCTGGGGCTTCGCTACGCGTCTCTTCTTATGCAAACCAAAACTCTCAGCCATTGTTGCTACGCGTTTCTTCTTCTGCAAACCCAAATTCTCGGCCATTGTTGAAAGCAAATTAAGTTATTCTTCTTATGTATTAATCTATGTACATATGGGTGTGTATATATAAAATGATGATACTGGAATCCATAAGAATTAGGAATTAATCCATATTGAATTAGGATTATAATTAGGGTTGTGTTATTTGCATGGTAGGTGTAGCTGGGCCAATGACATGCCGACTTCCTTATCAATTTCCAATTTAAATGCGATTGAACTTCGTATTAATATGGTAGGAAAACAACTTCTACTCCATATGAAAAGACAAAACTATCCTTTTATTTGAAAATTCACAGAAATTAAATTGAAAATACTGTGCCCATAAAAACAAACAATATTGAAAATACTCAGTTAAATATCTACTATATTAAATTTGCTTCATCAAAAAAAAATAAAAATTGTTACTAAAATTACTGAACAGTCAACGTAAGTTTTTTCCCGTTAAAGATAAAGAACATTCATGACAAGGGAAGTACATCCAGCATAATAACTGTATTAATTTATTAAATATGAAACTTATTATTATGCAATATGTTAACCATCGGTCTATTTCCAAACCGTTAATTTAATCCCATACCCTATATTTCTCAAAATGTAAAATATATATTTTATTATACTGTACATGTATTGCATTCTTATGATTAATAGTCAATAAAAATATATTATTTTTTTAAAAAAACATCTAAGGAAAATTAATACCATAAATTATTAAGTTAAAAATTCATTGAGAGTACTGTTCCATGGACAAAGGAACTTGACACTCTTTTTTTAGTGTCATTATTAATTTAGAATTCATTTGAAAGTGCTTATGTAAATATTATTTTTTAAAAAAATATTTTTTATTTAAGTATTTTAGTTAAAAAGTACTTTAATGATAAAATAATTTGTATTTGGTGGAAAACTATAAAAAAAATACTTTAAAAATATTTAATAATGTATGAAAAAGTATTTTTTTGGAGAAGTTTTTTAAAAAAAAACACTTAAAGTGCTTTAAAATTTTTTGGTCAAATATGTTTCAAACAGGCTCTTAATTATTATTTTCCTAACCCAAATTAAAATCTTTTTTTTTTCAACAATGCATTTGATCATATATAAGATTGCAAATTGCATCGTGAATGGATTTAGCACTTAACCTTGAACTCTAGATTGCAAACTGCCACTGACTAATAAATAAATTGTACTTTTAGTTGATCAATGTACTTTTTGTACGGTAAATATTGACTAATAAATAAATTAGTTTGAGTTATTTATACAAAAATATAAATATATATATATATATATATATTTATGAACAACTGAAAATAATTGTATTTAAGGTAAAAATATTTTGTGTTTATAAGTTAATAGACAAAAATTGAGTGGATATTTGTACTAATTTTATAGTTTATGGAAAATTTACGACATTGTGGATAATTAAGACGGCATTGTTGGCAAGAAAAAAAAAATCCCTAATAACTCCCATACAAATATTTGCACGCCTTAGCAAAATATCAAAAATATTTTGGCAAAAAGGAATTAAATATATATATATATATATATATATATATATATATATATATATATATTAGCAAAGGAATTAATGAGAGTCATTAACAACAACGATATAGTCTATAAAAGAAGTCAAATATTATAATAAATGTAAATTTTCTAGTATAGTTAGGATCAATATTTACTTGACTTGTAAGGTTTTAAGTTCAATTATCACTACTAATAGTTCTTGGTGGCCGTTGAATCTAGTGGTCTGGGGTCATTAAAATTTCATTGTGTTATTGATAATTAATTTTGCATTGTAGATAAGTTATATTCTTTTTATATTTTATTTTTCGGAATATCTTTATAAATAATTTATATATTTACATTTTTTATTGTGATCAATTTTCAATAGACGTGTGAGTCATTTATGAAATTAGATGTGGAAGGTGGAGTTAGAGATGTTAATTCCCACCATTACCCCCATCATAACTAGACACTCCCTCTCTCTCTCTCTCTCTCTCCCTAAAACAACAATTAATAAGAAACTAATGTGTGACACGAGTACTAAAACTAGAACACGAGTACTTACAGCCTATACAAGCTACTACAAGTTGTTCAGCCTAATTCAAGCCGTTGTACTACAAGTCAGCCCCACTTCAAGTCTCCAAGTGAGCCGTCTGCCACAAGTCGTTCATTACGGGAGCAGTCTACTACAAGTCGTTTGCTTTTTTGATTTACCACACACGAACAATATTCACACACGTGACAAAGGATGATATGGCTGTTCTCTAGATTCTTTTCCCTTTTTCTTCTCTGTAACGAATTCTGTTTGTTTTGGCTCTTTACAGAATAGTCAATTTTTACCTTTTATTTATTTATTTATTTTCATTTATTTTTTGAGAAAGTGTATATAAACCTTTTATTCAATTCAATGTAATTTTTTTAGCAAGGGAAATAAGTTATAGATTAAAATCTGTCATACACAATTTAGCCAATTCAGACTGATTAAAGAGGCCCCATTTAACAGAGAGATATCCATTTAGAATCCTTTTTGCTATCTAATACTTTGAGTCTAAAGGATATTACGCACAGAGCTCGATACTCCAAGAGGAGCACCCAACAATCTTCCTGAGAATTTCCCAGCTATTCCTTTTTCTTCTTTCAATTTCCATTTTGAATTTTGATTTGTAACAGAGTTTGAGAGAATGAAAAAAAAAATAACAATAATAAATAGAACGATGGAATGAATAATGAATTGGATGTGCTTAATTGTCCTCTGAATACAAAGGAAAGGGTATAAAAATAATAATAACAATAATAGAACTAAAATGGAGTGTATGGAGCTTTTAGTGGGGTGGAAATTTCCTGTTTTTATTATAATTTATAAACTACACCAAAATTTTATGGGAAGCTAACATTTGTAAGAAACAATAGTTTAAGATTAATAAAGGGGCTTTTAATAATTAACTAAAAGCATTATACTTCATACTTTGTAAATACTCTTTCTTTTTCTTTCATTTTTTTTTTCAATAAATTTATTAAATAACAATATCATCCAGCACATGCACAACATAACGTAATCCACGTGCTTAATTAAGCTCATGTTGTACGACGGTGATACATTTCTTTGCCTTCTGAAACCAATGAGTTGGACCACAGCTCTGCTCAACACCCTGTTGAAGAAGAACCCCGGAAGCATCAAATCTCATTCCCAGGCAGACCAAACAGCTTCATGGCCCAGATTCTCAGGACCAGAGGTCCAGTTTCTTCTCGCTTGTCCATTGGACTCTCTCCTGCTCTTGCTTGGAAGTCCATCATCAGACGTTACCCTTCCCATGGCCTTTTCCACCACTCGTTGGCTTCGTCTGTCCAAATGCGGGCTCTTGGAAGATACCCAGATCACAATGTGTTCCCTACTGTGCTAAAATCTTGCAGTCACGTTGCTCATGGACTTGAGGTTGGGAGAGACCTTACATGGGTGCATTATTAGGTTCGGTATGGACTCGAATTTGTATACGGGTAATGATGCCCTTATGAATATGTATTCAAAGTTTCAGGGCTCGAGTGAGAGCAATGGGCAGAGTTTCAGTGTGCCTCAAGTACTTGATAAAAAATCTGAACAGAAGCCAGTTTGTGGGAATGCAAAGAGAGAAATGAGCAGTAATGAGATCTTGTGTGAAAATGGATCATATGGAATGAAAAATGACTTGGAAACTAGAGTATTGAACAATGATAAGAATGCAAGTGCGAATTCAGTTGCTGGTGATTATTGCATATGAGGAAGTGGATGATCTTTCATCCTGGTCCGACCTCCACGGCAGTGGAGCCTCCGGGTTTGTTCCGACTTCTCCGACGTTCCGACCTCCCGGCTTGGTCCGGCCTCATAGAGAACTGTCGGAGCCTTACCCGTTGGTCCGACCTCGCCCGGCTGGTCCGACCTCCTCCTTTGGTCGAGCCTCCCACGGCTGGTCGGACCTCGTGAGGCTTAGGTCCGCCTCCCGGCTTGGTCGACCTGCTTACGGCTTGTCGACCTACTGAGCTTGGTCGGCCTCGCCCGGCTTGGTTACACCTCCCCGGTTTGGTCCGACCTCCTCCGGGTTTGGATGCGACCTTTCCGTGGCAGTCCGACCTCCTAGGGTTTGGTCGACCTCCGCCGGTCAGGCCTCCCGGCTTGGTTCAGGCCATATCCGGCCTTGGTTGACCTCCCCGGCAGTCCGTCCTAGGGTTTGATCCGGCCTACCCCGGTTTGGTCGACCTCACTCCGGCAGTCCGACCTCCCAAGCTTGGTCAGGCCTCCCGGCTGGTCGGGCCTCCTCCGGGGTTGGTCGAGCACTCCCGAGCAGTCCGACCTCCAGGGGCTTGGTCCGGCCTCCCGCCGGCTTGGTCGACCTCGGCCCGGGTTTGTTCCGGCCTCCTCCACGCATGGTCAGGCCTCCCAGGCACAGTCCAGACCTCCTCGGGCTTGGTCCGACCTGGCCTGCGGCTTGGTCGGCCTCCCGAGTTTGGTCCGGCCTCCCGGCTTGGTCGGGCACTTACTCGGGTTTGTTCAGACCTCAGCCCAGCTTATTCCAGACCTCCTGCGGGTTTGGTTCGACCTCATCCGGCGGTCGATCCCCGGCTTGATCCGACCTCCTCCGGGTATGGTTCGACCTCCCAGGAAGCAGTGGGCCTCACCCGGCGGTCGACCTCCCGGGTTTGGTCCGAGCCAACCGCGCTTGGTCGACCTCCCCGGAGCTTGTTCGACCCGCCGGGGTTTGGTCGGGCCTCCATACGCGGTGGAGCCTCCCGGCCCGACCTGTTAGGCCTCGGCGGGTTTGGTCAGGCCCTGGGCACAACTTGGTGGGCCTCAGGCTTGTTCCGACCTCCGGTTTGGTCAGATCTACGCTCGGTTTGGTCAGGCCTCAGGGGCTTGTCGCAGGCCTCCCAGAACTTCTCCGGGCTTTCTTGGGATTTGGTCCGATCTCTAGGGCATGGTCAGATAGCGCCCGGAACTGGTCGGACCACCCAGACTTGGTCAGACCACCCAGGCGGTCCCTTTCCACTGCGGGTTTGGTCGACCTCCGCCGGTGTTTGGTCAGACCTCTTCTACCGGCGGTGGGCCTCGCCAGGGTTTGGTCAGACCTCACATGGGCTTGGTCAGACTACCCTGCCGGCTTGATCAGGCCTCATGGGTATGGACCAGGCCTCCGGCTTGGTCAGCCTATCACCGAGCTTGGTCCGGACCTCGCCGTGACGGTCAGGGCTCCCACTTGGCTTGGTCCGACCTCATGCGGCTGGTCCGGCCTGGCCCCAGGCAGTCAGACCTCATAGGGTTTGGTCAGACCT
Source organism: Rhamnella rubrinervis (assembly GCA_007844105.2). Lineage (NCBI taxonomy): Eukaryota > Viridiplantae > Streptophyta > Magnoliopsida > Rosales > Rhamnaceae > Rhamnella > Rhamnella rubrinervis. The sequence continues at coordinate 6,311,100 of CM017574.2, read as the reverse complement.
CACATGGACTTGGTCGGGCCTACTTGGCGCAGCTTGTCGACCTCACTTGCGGTATGGACCGACCTCCCGGCTTGGTCCCAATTTTATCGTGGTCCGGCCTTCATGAGGGCTTGGTCGGGCCTCGCCGGCTTGGTCGACCTCCCGCCGGCTTGGGATCTCTGGCTTGGTTCGACCCTACCCGGCTTGGTGCGACCTCGCCGGGTTTGGTCGGCCTCCACAGCTTTCCGGAGCCTTGCGGGCTTGGTCCGGGCCTACGCCGGCTTGGTCGACCTCTCTCCAGGGTTTGGTCCGGCCTCCTGCAGGCTTGATGCGACCTCCCGGGGCAGTGGGCATCCTCCGGGGTTTGGTCGGGCCTCACGGCAGCTTGGTCAGGCGATCCAGGGCTTGATTCGACCTCAGGGCTTGGTGAACCTTCCTGCGGGTTTGTTCGACCTCACTCGGTTTGGTCAGAACTCACGCAGCTTGGTCGGGCCTCGTCCGGGTTTGGTCGAGCCTCCCAGGGATGGTCAGGCCAGCGTCCGAGCTTGGCACGACCTCCCGGCGGTCGGCCTCGCCGGATTTGGTGCGATCTCCTGGGACATGGTTCAACCTACGCTTGCGGCTTGGTGGACCATCCGGCTTGGGTGGACCTCGCCGGGGAGTTGAGTCGACCTCGCGGAAGCTTGGTCAGATCTCGCGGCAGTGGAGCCTCCTAAGATGCTTGGTGGAGCCTCGCTCCCGGCTTGGTCAGGCCTCCCGGCTTAGTCGAGCATCCTGGGTTTGGTCCGGCGTCCCCGGGTTGGTCGACCACGCCGAGCTGGATTCGACCTCGGAAGCGGTCGACCTCGCTTTGGATTTGGTCAGATCTCGCCGGGCATGGTGGGACGCCCGGCTTGGTGGGCCACCGAGGGTTTGGTCGGCCTCCGGCATGGTCCGATCTCCCGGCGGCAGTCAGGCCTCGCGGCCAGTCCCTCGCCGGGGTTTGGTGGGACGGACCTCACCAGCGAGGCTTTCTGGGGCAGTGGGCCTGCGGTGGTGGGCCTGACCCGGTGGTCCGACCTCTGCGAGGCGTGGTTGGCCTGCTACGAGGTGGTGGAGCCTCACTTCGGCGTGGTCAGACCTCGCTTCGTGGTCGGGCCTCACTGCGGGTTTGGTCAGACCTCCCGGGCACGGTCGGAGCCTCGCGGGGCATGGTCGGACCTCTGCCCGCGCTTGGTCAGACCGCCCCGGATTGGTGCGACTCGCCAGGGTTGGTTCGACCTCCGGTAGGCTTGGTCAGACCTCCTCGGTTGGTCCGACCTCCGCGGTTTGGTCGGGCCTCGGGGCTGTTCGAACCTACTTGGGGCAGTGGGCCTCGCCGGTTGGTTCGATCTCATAGGGCATGGTGGGCCTCTTGGGGCTGGTCGGGCCTGCGGCACTGCAGTGGAGCCACTGACTTGGTCAGGCCTCGCCGGGTTTGGTGCGACCTCCCGACTTGGTCAGATCTCGCTCCGCATGGTCCATAGCCTTGGGCGGAGTGAGCCACGGAGCGGCGGAGCCGCTCTGCAGGTTTGGTCGTCTCCCGGCTTGGTGGACCTCCTCCGGGTTTGGTCGATCTCCCGGCAGTCAGGCATTCCGGGCTTGGTCGACCTCCTCAGGCTTGGTCAGGCCTCGCCGGGTTTGGTCCGGGCTCCTCCAGGCGGTCAGGCCTCGCCAGGGTTTGAATGCGATCTCCGGCTTGGTCAGGCATTCAGGGCTTGGTCCACACTCCTCCGGCTTGGTCCGGGCCTCCTCCGGGTTTGGTGGAACTCACTCCCGGTTTGGTGGAGCACCACGAGGAACTGGGTCCAGACCGCTTTAGGGCTTGGTGGGCATATCCGGCTTGGTTCCACTTGCTCCTGGAAGCTTGGTGACCTCCATAGGGTTTGGTCAGACCTCACTCCGGTTGGTCGATCTCGCTTGGGCATGGTCCGACCCTGCCGGATTGGTCGGACCATTGCAGCTAGTCGGAGCCACCCCCGGCAGTGGGCCTCCTCCGGGTTTGGTCCAACCTCCCCCCGGCTTGGTCGAGCCTCGCCCGGCCTTGGTCCGACCTCGCCCGGCTTGGTCCGACCTCTGCCCGGCTTGGTTCGACCTCCGGGGTTTGGTCCGACCTCCCCCCGGCTTGGTCCGACCTTCTCCGGGCCTGGTCCGACCTCTTACGGGCTTGGTCCGGCTTCGCTGGAGCTTGGTCGACCTGCGTCGCGGTTTGGTCGACCCAGCCACCAGGCATTGGTCAGACCTATGCGGTGGTCGACCTCCCGACTTGGTCCGGCGTCGCGGGTATGGTTCGACCTGCGTCAGGCTTGGTCAGGCCACCCGGCGGCCGGACCAGCTCTGAGTTTGGTCGATCTCCCAGGCGGTCCGACCTCCTCCGGGTTTTGCGATCTCCCAGGCGAGGTGGGCCTTACCGGGCTTGGTGACTCCGCTCCCCAGCTTGGTCAGACCTCCTCGGGTTTGGTCCACCTCCTCGGTTTGGTCAGGCCCCTCCCGACTTAGTCCGACCGGCACCGGGCTTGGTCCGGCATCCTAGGCCTTGGTCCCATCTCCGCGCGGCATGGTCAGACCTCCTCGGGTTTGGTCAGACCTCTTTGGGTTTGGTCGGATT